>PKMM01047474.1:637201-736479 GCA_002933915.1 Eutrema heterophyllum | reverse complement strand
GAATAAATATATTAAATAATTTTATATATAATCTTTCACAACTCTGTCAATCACCTAAAATATGTACATTAATCAGAACATACCGCTTCAGCAGCATACTGCTTCTGCTGCTTAATGTTACTGCTCTACTATCAGTTATACCAATCAAGCCATAAGCTGTTCCATTTCGGTTACAAATTAACTCATTTTAATTGGTATTTAAGACATATATTTGGTTTCATATAAATCAATACTTTGGATGCATCAAATTTTTAATTTATATTTAACATTTCACTATACTTTTTTATTGTCTTTTATGCTAAGTGATGTAACATAAAAATAACAGAGAAACTATAACAAATATTTTAAAGGTTTAAGTTCGTGAAATTAACAAATTAACATCGACTATATAATATGCTGACACAAATAAACTATGTTTTAACAATAGTCATTATTGGTGATCAAAAGGGTTACAATGAGGTAAATATCTTTTTCAATGGCAGTCCATTTTCTCAAATAATTTTTATTTTCAAATTTGTCTACTTTAGCGCCATTATCGTGTGACGTTTGCCGTATCGCCAATTAATAGTGCTAGCACCAAGGTTGCTAGAACTGTTGGAACATGAAAATGTCTTGTAATACAAGAATTGTTGCAGAGTTGTTGGTGGTACATGGAGCTGTTGCAGAGCTGCGGCTGGCACAAAAGATGTGTTACAACGTGGAAATCAAGAAAAATATACAAGACATATATATGAAGTGCTGACATGGATTTGGAGACTTATTGCGAATATCAAGGAAATGAAATACTTAGTAAGGATGAAAACTAGAGTGCAGATCTTTCTTTATATGCATCTAGGGTTAATATTAGAGGCTCAACGTCTTGGACATTATATATACAAGGTTTATGAGTCAAATTAGGGTTGGCATAAATATTAAGAGAAAGGAGAAGAAAGTGAGTTTTCGGTCTCTGTTGGAGAGCACGAGTCTGTTCGGTGACACACATAATTCGTGTGTAAGACAGTTTGGTTTGTAAACTGTGACTCTAGATCAAAGAGGAAATTAGGAAGTAGAACCTAGAGTTTTTGGTCCTTCGATCTAAGTTAGAGACGTGTGTGTCTTGTTGATAGATAGAGATAAATTGGTGTCAAACTAAGGGGTGTCTTAGTGTCGAGTAATTCCATTAGGCAAGATATTGGTGTAAAATTGTCTAAAGAATCTCTTGTGAATAAAATGAGGATGAGGCACATTGTCGTACCAAGTATAATTGTGCGTGTGCTCATATTCTCGTTCTTACAATTGGTATCAGAGAGGGACACCTAGCCGAAGGAGTACACTTCGAACACATGTGAGATTTTGAGAAGAGAATATGACGACCTCTACACAACTAATCGCTATTCATAATCCTTTGTTGCTAGATGATACGAATTACAGATATTGGAAAGTGAGAATGAGGGCCAATATACGTGGAATCGATGAAGAGGCTTTGACAGCTATTGAGTATGGTTGGGAAAAACTGTGTGTGACATCAGAATATGGGGTGAAGACAATAAAATCCCAGACAAGGTGGACTGCAACAGAGAAAAAACTATCAAAATTTAATTGGAAGGCGTTGAACGCAATCTTCACTTCAGTGGATCAAAAAATATTTGAACTGATACAAGGGTGTGAATCAGCTAACGAGGCATGTATATACTACGAAATACTTTTTAGGGTACATCAAACGTTAGGAGAACAAGGCTAGATTTGCTGGCATCACAGTTCGAAAACATACGAATGAGTGATGATGAGAAGATATCATAATTCAGTGCCAAGCTCAGTTCCATAGCAAACAAAGCATACGTTTTGGGTAAAAAATACAAAGACACAAAATTGTTGAAGAAACTGTTGCGATGGTTGCCTTCTAAATTTTCATCATAGAAAGCTGTGATCAAAATGACGATCAATATTGATGAACTTAAGTTTGTTGAGGCAGTAGGGATGCTAAAGGCTGAAGAGATGGAAATGGAATATAAGTCACCCAGAGTTGTAAAAGATCTAGCGTTTACAGTTGATGAAGACAAGCACAAGTTTCAGAAACTTGAAGAATGTGTTCGCTTGATGATCCAATAACTTGAAGAAGAAATGGATCTTTGATTTTAAACATTCATAAATAGATTTTCAAGAAAAGAAGAAAGACCGTAAAGATCTGAAGTTGAGTGCTATAAATGTCATGATATTGGACATGTCAAACCAGTTTGCCCATCATTCAAGCAAATAGGAATCAAATGTGATGAGTGCGACAACTATAGTCACACAAAAGCAGACTGTGTAAACAAACAAAAAAGGAAGAAGAAGATCGTTCAAAGTTGGAGCGATACAGAGTCAGATAGAGACGAAGATGGTCTTATTTTGGTGGCATTGCATGGAGTTATGGAATCTCAGAAAGAAAGCAAAGAGATGAATTTGAAGTGTATGAAGTAACACATAGAAATTCTGTTGCGTCAAGCAGTGATTCAGAAAGTGATCAAGAGGTAGATGTTCATGCTAAATTCAAAAGGCTTTATGAGAGTTGGGTTAAATTGAGCAATGATAATCTTCAACTGATCAAGGATAAGATGATGCTGGAAGCCAAGGTGAACATTCTAAAGTTAGAGAAAAATCAAGGGAAATATTGTAAGTGGGATGTCTCTTTTCGAAAAGTAGAAATTGGAATACAAGAACAGTAAGTTGCAGGAGACTCTTATGGCAGAGCGTGAAAAAAATAAAACTTTGGAAGATAAGGTCCTTAGGATGCAAGAAGTTATCATGTCAGAAAAAAAGAAGGACAAGAAATTTATGTGTGAGCTAGATGAAAATATGAAGCAAATTCGTATGTTAAACATGGGATCTGAGAAATTAGATCAGATTTTGGCTTTGGGAAGAACATGGAACAAAAGGTTGGTCTCGGTTATCAAGGAGGTACATCTAGTTCAAAGACTATCTTTGTTGGAGAAAAGTTTGTTGAAACAAACAAAACAAATGATGAGTTGGATGTTGCATTAACTAATAACTACTAGGGGAACAAAGACTGGAACAAAAGACAGAAATCAGAACACAAGAGCTCGTACGTGTGACAGTACCGTGGAGACTATTTCAACAAGGTTGAATAACACAAAATCCAAACCGTGCAAAAGTTTATGGGAAGCTAAGGTGTGTTTCTTTTGTGGTAACTATGGTCACATTAAACATCATTGCTATAATTTCTTAGAAGGTGTTCATCGAGGCTGGAGACACCAGGAACATGCCACATATGTTGTGAAGAGTAAAATGGCTTGGATGAAGAAATCAGATCTTTATGGTGATATCAAATATGCTTCAATCACTCAATAGTTCAAGAAGTTCACGATCATGGAAGTGTGAGTATTCAAGACACAGAAAAGATGGTCATAAAATATTTGGGAATGTGAGATATGAAGATTCAAGCCGATGGAGAAATCGATGGATAAGGAGACCTTGAACGAGATGCATGTTCTAGCAGGTGGCTACGGTCACTGTATGATTTGGAGTTTTTTTCAAAGAGTTTTATCACTCAAGTAGGGGGATTAAAGAGATCGTTAATGTGATGACACTTGATTAAGGGGAAGATTGAGACGATGTTTTGATGGGTATGTGTATTGTACTTGGTGAGTTATAACTAGTGAGCTTGAGTTGTAAAACTCAGTGAAAAATGGAGAGATTGTTAGCACCAAGGCTGTTGGAACTGATGGAACATGAAAGTGTTGTGTAACACAAAAATTATTGCAGAGAGGTACATGGAGCTGTTGCAGAGCTGCGGTTGGCACAAGAGATGTGTTACAACGTGGAAATCAAGAGAAATATGCAAGACATTTTTATGAAGTGTTGACATGGATTTGGAGACTTATTGCGAATATCAAAGAAATGAAATACTTGATAAGGATGAAAACTAGAGTGCAGATCCTTCCTTATCTGCATCTAGGATAAATATTAGAGGCTCTTGGACACTATAAATACAAGGTTTATGAGTCAAATTAGGGTTGGCCGAAAATCTATTGTTAATTAGATATATGTAAAATAATCAAAATTTCATTACTATTTAAATAAGTAGTTTTTTAAAAATATATTAAGTTGAAAGAAAAAAAAAATTGATGTAGGGGTTCTTGCATAAACATTTGAAACTACGTATACGTACTTAAACAGGTTTATAAACATACTCTGTGTTCTAGTACTTTACAAAAAGTGTAAAAATAAGTAACACTTTATGTACAGTATACACGTTGACTTTCCAGTCGTACCTCTGTACAGTACTGCGTGCCTCAATGGTGTACAATACACAGACCAATAACAAACATGGACAAAATCATCTTTTAACAGAGAAAGTGTTACTTATTTTTACAGATTTTGGAAAATGTTAGAGCATCTCCAATGTATTTTGTCATTTTTATCTCCAAAATGGAGATAGATTTCTTTCCAATATATTTCTCTATTTCATATTCCAAAAAGAATATTTTAAGTATATTTTTTTTTTCTATTTTATTGGTAATTGCTAATAATACACTTTTTCTAGAAAATTTACAAATTGATCCATTAATTTCTTTCAAAACTTCCATAATGATATTATTTAAATTTAACAATTATCATATAAATACAAATACATCAATTTTATTATATAGTTTACGAGTTTGGAGTCTTTGGAATTGGACCCATTTACGAGTTACGATTTAATTAAATAAATACAAAAGTATTTTCAATAATTCTTGAAGTTCAAATGTCCATGGTCGCCATTGAAGCGAAAAAAAGAAAATTAAATTTATTCATTTTTGCATGGTCAAATTTGGTTTTTGCATGGTCAAATTTGTTGGTTTTTGTATAGTTAAATTTGTATATCAACAAAATTCGTCTCAATCTGGTTCATTTGGATAATATTTTAATGATCTTGGTAGATTCGGAAGTGGTTTACCAGATTATTATTAGTCGTTATTGCATTACATTTATTTAATGTTAATTCTAATTTCAGTATTTTTTATGTATTTTTAAATTTATTATCAGTTTATGCTATTATATTTTTTAAATTTACCTATTTTTTCTTTTAAATTAAATATATATAGTACAATAAATTTGTCAAAAGAAAAAGTAAGAATTTATAAAATGTAAAATTTTGAAAAATTGTTTTGTAAATAAAAACAGTTCATCTCTAAAATGGAGTAGAAAATTGGATTACTCCATATTTGGAGGAAAAAATGGCATTTTCTATTTTGGAGTTGAAAATATGGTAGGATTAAAGAGAAATTTACTCAAATTTACTCAAATGGTATTTGGAGTTGAAAATGGAGTAGGGTTATAGAACACAAAATATGTTTTGATAAAGTGACCACAAATATATAGTTGTGTTATGTGGATTTATATACTTTTACGATCAGAAAGAAGATTTGCCGTCAATTAGAAAAGCAAAAGCATTGATCGGTAAAGATTGCGTATCTTGGGAAATGAATATGAAAAGCAAAGGGAACTTCTATGTATCATACTCATCTCTAGAAAACTAGCTGCCCAGATTTCTACCCACAATCTGAACAAAAAGAAAGAAAAAAAGATAAACATGTCTGAATAGTCTTCTCCAGTATTATCTTCACTGTTTCGTGTACTTTTTCTCGTCACTTTCTTCTTTGAACAACATGTTTTTGGTGATAATTTTCTTTAATTTTATAATTTTTCAACTTAATTGCATCTCCAATTTTCTACGATTCCACCATTCTCCAATATTAATCAATATTAATCATAGCCTATAAACATAATCGTTTTCTTCTCCTCATATTTTAGAGGCATGTTATACAATTCATCATGAGACCAAGTTAAAGTGTGAGAATTCTATCTGGACACTTCTATATAATACAACCAGAAAATATTTCAAGAAGATACTACTGTTTGAATTATGTCACTAGAGTACTACATCAATATATCTCATAATTTATCAAATGGAAAAACTCTAATGATAATTAAAAAGAAAACAAAAATCTAGCGGATCATTCTTATAGTGACATCCAATATATATCATTAGATACATAAAGATTCCATTTAAAATAGATAAAATCGAAATCTAATTAATATATAATTAGTACTTACATATTTAGTCAAATATTGCAGAATCAAGAATTAGAAAAGATGATCACATAACCTTAATTAAAAAATGGGAGTTGCTCGTGGCAACGATGATGAAGGCTCGAGTTCCAAGGAATTGCGACAACAACGCAAATGTTCGAGATTAATTAGGTGTTCGGAATCAGTGTTTTTTTGTCGGGATATTCTAAGTATGCTAAGGAGTGTGCCTAGCTTGTTCGACTTTTTTGTTTTTTGTTGTAACTGTGCCATTGTTTATAGTTTTTTGTATTTCTATTTATTTAGTTGTTTTGTAACCGCTGTCACAAATAAAAAATGGTATAAAATTTAACGTGCGAGCTTACAGCACAAAAAATGAAAGCGAGGAATGGATGTGAACACAGCGGCTGAACATTCCTTTNTTAATATATAATTAGTACTTACATATTTAGTCAAATATTGCAGAATCAAGAATTAGAAAAGATGATCACATAACCTTAATTAAAAAATGGGAGTTGCTCGTGGCAACGATGATGAAGGCTCGAGTTCCAAGGAATTGCGACAACAACGCAAATGTTCGAGATTAATTAGGTGTTCGGAATCAGTGTTTTTTTGTCGGGATATTCTAAATATGCTAAGGAGTGTGCCTAGCTTGTTCGACTTTTTTGTTTTTTTGTTGTAACTGTGCCATTGTTTATAGTTTTTTGTATTTCTGTTTATTTAGTTGTTTTGTAACCGCTGTCACAAATAAAAAATGGTATAAAATTTAACATGCGAGTTTACAGCACAAAAAATGAAAGCGAGGAATGGATGTGAACACAGCGGCTGAACATTCCTTTTCTAACAACGTGCAACACAATCCCATCATCATCCCCATATTATAAATAAGTTTCGAAAGAAACCTCGTAATTTTCTTTGCTATCAATACTTACCCCATTTTGGTTGGTCAAATCAACAAATTAAATGATCACTCTCTTGTCTTTTGCATAGTATTAGTCGGTAATCTTTAACAAACAAAAAAATTGTCGGTAATCTTTAACAAACAAAAAAATAGTCGGTAACTTTATGCCCGATAAAATACCAACCACCATATATATATAGTAAACAATAAAATGCTTAAACCGATAAATGCTTCCACTACTACATAATTTTTGGATTATTTTCATAGATTAAAAGCGTAATGCTATCTAATGATTTCATGTAGTTTTTGTTATCAAGACTTAAGTTTTTATATTATTTGGTCCTATTCACAAAATTTAAGAATTAATAGATTTTTTTTTTTGTACTGCAAATAGCTTTGCCTTGTTCATAATTTTGAAGGGCTCTTTTGCGTTTTTTCTGGAGTTCGCAATTAAAATAAGGTTTCATAAAGTAAACCCAAAGATTAACTTGGAAAGTATTAAAAAGAAGAATCATATATAGTATAGTCTAGTAATGATTAAGGGCCGATGACCAAACAAAAGTGATTAAGGGCCACAAAAGTGATTAAGGGCCACAAAAGTGATTAAGGGCCCATAAGTAATGCATGTGACAAAGTATTATATCTTTTACTTCTTAAATAATTTGCTTTCTCGGGTCAAGAGAAGAAAAAAAAGAGGTGATGAAAAATGAAAATAGGAGTGAAGAAGATTGTTGAAAAAAAAAATTAAAAGAAAATAAAAAACGTAAAAAAAAAAAAAAAAAATCTAGTGGTTTGTGGTAATACTGTATCACCATCTCAATTCAAACCCCGCATATTATATACAGTATATGTTTTTTTTTAAAGAAAAGAAAAAAAAGTATTACCACGGCCACAGATAAGTTGGAAATTAATTTTCCAAAAAGATAACTGGTGAGCGCCACTGTGTATGTGTACTAAGACATTAGTACCCCTATGTTTGAGTTTTAAGTAAAAATCGATGTGGAAGATTTGATTAAAGAAAGATTGATGGGTGTCCTTAAAAAAGGGAGTGTACATATAACGGTGTCCGTGAAGGTGATGGTGAAGGCTATGGTACATATAACATGTCATCATCGAAATCTATGGAGGTCCGACGAACAACGGAAACGTCTTCGACTTGTGTTACACAACTCTGATAATATGAGTTGTCTTGATAATCGAATAGATAATTCATAATCAAATATGAGTTATCTTGATAATATGAATTATCAATATGAATTATCTTGATCATCAAATAGATATCTATTATCAAATATGAGTTATCTTGATAATAAAATTATCGATGTGAGTTATCTTGATAATCGAATAAATATCGATTATCAAATATGAGTTATCTTGATAATAAAAATTATCAATATGAGTTATCTTGATAATCAAATAGATTTCAATAAATATGAGTTATCTTGATAATCTTGATTATCAAGATAACTCATATTGATAATTCTTAAATACTTGACCAAAATACTCGAAATTTATCCCTTGACAAAAACTTAAAAAATGGTTTAATTTAAATAAAATTTTGCAAAAAATTGTTTAATTTTGACAAATATAATTAATTTTTTTTGGATATTTCAAGTATTTTGGTTATTTCGGTCTAAACATAATTAATATATTTGTTTTATAATTGTAATTATGAGTATTTTGGTTATTTCAAGCCTAAATATACATAATATTTTAGATATAGAATTTGTATTTCATATATTACGGATACCCAATCGGGTTTCAGTTCGGTCCAAGTACTCAAAATATTTTATAAGAGAACCATTCAGGTATTTATGAAAATTTGGTTCGGTTTTTCGGTTCCAGGTTTGCCTATTTGAAACTACATGTACGTACTTAAACAGGTTTTAAAATTCACGAACTGAATTGGAACCGAATCTAAAACAGGTTTCATATGGGAGATATAAGAAACAGTAACAGTTGTGGGAAATCGAAAGAGAAAAGGAGAGGGTCTTTTTTATATATAGGGATATAAGTAAATTAAACAGCATTGTGGTTCCGATGTGAATAACTATGGTCTTTGTATTACAATTAAAGCTAAGCAAGAATCACACCAGACAACCAAAATTTTAGCCCTCCACTTTTCTCATCCAAGAAGTGTTCAGTCCCGCGAGCTTTGCATCAGCTCGAACCACTGCAAAAACAAAACAAAACAGTGGGCATTTTGTTACATTTCAAGTTACTCGACAGTGTTTTCTTCTTTCCCCACACAAACAAAAAAAGGGATATTGAGAAAGTTACCTGTCTCAGGACATCACCAAGTGTTCTGGGTAAGGCTTCGATATCTCTCAGCACAATGTAGTACGGGAAGGGGAAGGAATCCATATATGTCATTTGCTTAAGAGAGCTACTCTTCTGAGGAGTATTAGTATCTACCATTTGTACAACAAATTCCTGTTTACAAAATAAAAACAGTTTTTAGCTTCATTACAACTAGTTTGAGTCTCATAATATAAGGCCATAGATAGGACGAATGAACATACCTTTAAATCCAGAACCGATTGTTCCGCGTTATCAAGAAGCAGATATACCACCATACGTTTCTGCTGGAGAAACTTTCTCACAGATCGTTTCAATTTTTCTCGCTCATGGAACTTGCCATCGCCGATGATTAGCACAAGCTGTTGAAGCGGGTTGCTCCCGTAAGACTGTCGCCTTGTGCTGGCCAAATTCTCAAGCATTTCATTCAAGTTTCTCAGCAGATTGACGACTGGTTCATCTTCAATGAGATTTTCTTGTTTAAATGTTAAACCTGAGATCATCTGCACCACACAAAAAACAAAAAAAGAGGAAAAGAAGACATGTTTTCTATAAGCAATCAGAAGAAAAGGGAAAATGCGAAGAAAACGACATGGGCTTGAAACAAATGAGACGACTAACCTTGATACCGGATTCTGTGGTGAAGGACTGTCCAAAATCATGTAACATCTTTATCCTTCCTTTCTTACCAAAACTTGCAACCGCCAAACTTCCCATCTCAAGCTGTGACATAGCTCGGCACACAGTTGCCAAAGCTCTAATTGCAAAATCACCACAGCCACTTTCCGACATACTACGAGAATCATCCACAGCAATAACTACCTGGTAATCACGCTTGTTTGGTTTTGTCCTCCTCAACCAAATTTTATCTTTCCGATAGTGACTTGCTATGTATGGAATAACCTTTTTCATGTTGATCCTTTTACCCGTTCGGTAATCACCACAGAGCTTGCTAGCAAGTGTGGGTTCCAAGATAAGACGCAGCTGCTCAGCCAGTTCCTGAGACGGTTTCGCAGTAAGCAACTCACATCTCCTCCAAAGAATAACTGCATTACTTCTGGCATCAGGATCTTCCTCATTATCCTGATTGTTTTCCGAGTCCTTGTCAGTCACCTGCATCCAGTCCGGATTACATGCATCTTCCCCCAAGTAAGTATTGTTGACAGAGACCATAGAGTCCATCCTGCTGTTACCATCACCAAAATTCTGAATAGGAGAGCTCTCTTGGTGGGTCCTGTCTGTATCTGGTTCTTGGGCCAGTTCAGCGATGCTATTCCTGATCGATGGTTTGGACTGAACAGCAGGTTTGTTTTCGGGGTTCACATCATCAATATCCATCGGAGAGGCTTCATCTTGATTACCTGTGAGTCTTTCTTCCTCGGATTCCCCCTCTCTCATATTTGTGTTCACTTGCTCAGGCAACGCAGGTCCTAGAGCTTGGGAAGTTCCTGCATCAAACTGAGAAGCATATCCATATTCACCAGCATCAGGGTCTTCCATCTCATTTTCAGCCTCTTGCTTTTCTCCAAGGTCTGAGGAGACTCTAACTCTTTCTTTCCACTCCTTCAATGCATCACCAACGTTCCTATAAGGATTCACCTTGGTTTGCTGAGATGTAGATGACTGGTTTTGAGGAACTTCCATCTTTGGTATGTTGTCTGTCAATGTCTCACCATTGGCCAAGCTAGTCATTGTGAGGTTCATCTCAGTGTTACTACCTGAAGGCAGATCCATTGAATCCGTGAGTTCATCCGCAACATTAGTAGCTGACAAATTTTCTTGTGGTGCTGTACTTCCAGTTCCCAACCCATTAGATCCATGAGGATTTTGTGAACCAGAATCTACGCCAGAAATATTATCATTACAGAAGTTCGACTTCATATCTTCTGACATAGCTTCTTTTCCTTCTATTGGTTCCGTTTCAGATTTCTGTTCAGGATCATTCCCAGGATCTTCCGTTTGGGGTGATCCACACACATCTTCAGCCCTAGCCTCCATTGTTTCCTCAGCAGGCTCTTGCGTTTCTTGATCATTTTCACCTTCTTCAGGATGCTTTTGATCTTCTGGACAAGGTTCGTCCTGCTGATCTGCTGCATCTTCTTTTTCGACCTCATCTGTTTTGTCAATCTCCATGTCATCATCAATCTGTTCATTACCCACATCAGGAGTTAGTCCAGGTGGATCTGCAAGTGCTTCTTCCTTGTTCTGGATTTTATCTTCTAAATTTTCTGTCTCGCCAAAATCATCCTGATCCACATTCTCATCGTTTCCTTCTTCTGGTTTCTCAGAAGTATTGGACTCCTCAGGCTCATCGGCAGTGTCAACATCATCATCCTTGGCTCTTAGCTCCCTTGATCTTGTGTCCTTGTCGACAACAGATGGTCCAGATTCATTCTTCTCATTCATATTTCCTGCCTCCTCATCTTCATCCTTGTCCCACGGCTTTTCATCAGCTTTTTCAGCATCAGATCCCGCATCTCCCATTGCAGAGTCCAACTGCTCATTCTCGCTTTCCTCGTCTTCCTTGTCTTCTTCCGAATCCTCACTAACACTATATTCTTTGCCATCAAATTCGTCGCTCATCTCAATGCCTTTATTCTTACCCAGCACATCGTCCGGAGTATCTTGCTCTTTCTCTTCCTCTTCCTGCAGAGACAACGGAAGAAAATCTAAATTGGTGAAAAAATCCCATGCAAAATTCAGGAATTGGTGGCAATAAGGATAAGGCAATGTATACCTTCTTATCTGTGCCGTGCAGCTGATCTTCATCTTCTATTTGGTCACTTACATCTTTTGCACCCACACCATCTCCCATACCTGTACCTTCTGCAGCTTCTGATTTGTCAGCTTTAGAGCCATCATCTTCCTCGTTTTTGGAGATGCCAAATCCTTTTGTAAATAGATCGGCAAGAACACTTGCAAGGACATGGGTTATCATTGACACCTACAAACCAAAAGTTAAAAGCACAAAAGTACCAAATTATTCAATTAATGGGATAACTTAGAGCCCAGACGAGTATAACTATTGTCCTGGATGCCTTTGAAAGAACAGCATAAGATAAAAACATACTGTTTTACTTATCGCCAAAAACTCTTGGAGGTAACAATCGCCAAAGCTCAATAAAAGATCCAAAAATGCTTGAAGTTGCTTCAACTGGTCTCCAATACAAGCTGAAAGGACGCCCGATGAGTTCAACAGTTGTGCCTGTGAAGATAGCAGCCTCAGTTCAATTCAAGCTTGAAAATAAAAGAAAAATAGCATCCCCGTACTTCAAAAGACAATCCAACTTACGATGGAACCAAATGTTTCTGATAGCAGTTTACATAGGTTATCAAGGTTCAGGTCATTTTCTGCCTTCTTAAACAGACCATCCCATGTAGTAATCTTCCCTTCCTCTTCTTGAGAAACACTTTCGTCTTTATAAGAGCAAAGCTTTCCAATCACATCCTTAACATTTGCAAATGTACTTGCAAGATTTTCTTCAAAAGCAAATTGTTCCTTGGGTTCCATTCCAGTTGATTGGTCTCCCACGTTAACTAAACACTTCAGATTTTCAGCCAGCAATTTCCCCTGCATTAAATACATTTCTCAAATCTGACTCTAAGAAGCCTAAACAAAATATATCTGCTGGGCTAGCATCTGAAAAATGTCAACAGAATCCACTAAGGTTGAATAAAGACAGGGATACCTCTTTAAACACGGGGGAAAAATGATTAAGTAGCACGTCTCTAGCATAGCTTTTCTCATTGTCTCCACAGAAAGTCGAAATTTGATTCTCAAGGTCTGTAAGCTGATCAAAGTTCTGGTGTAGCAGCTGAACCATATGCTGTGTGACAAACTGATTAAGACAGCTACTTGGCGTGATGATAAAACCATTGGAATCAAGCAGAAGCCTATCCAGTGAAGCCTGATGACAAACACAGATTAAGACTATTGCAAGAAATAACAGACAAGAAAGATTAAGAAAAAAGCCCACGATTCTGCACCTTAGAATTTTGAGCGATGGGAATTAGCTTTTCTATTAAGCTGAGCAAACTATGTGATGAGGTTTTCACAGTTTGACAGGAGTCCAAGTGTGTACTTCCAATTGTTCTCAGCAACGCCAACTCCTCAAGAAGCACTGCACTAACGTTATCAAATAGTTTCTGCCATATCACAAAAAGTAACAAGTTAACCCAGTGTTGTTGCAACAGAGGTTCAGTGCACATTATTCAAGTTAGAAGCTGAAGTACCTTCTGTAGCCACAAGCAATTGAAAATAGCATGTTGATTTTGGGGAAAACTCAACACAGAATCATCCTTTCTGTCCCCCTCAATTGAATCCCCCAGTAATTTTGCTAAAGATAAAACACATTGGCGAAAGCGGTTTAGAAGTTCAGCAAAGCCATAAGCAGTTTTCCTTTGCTGACGTTGTATTTCCACAAGATGGTTGAGAAATGAGGTTGACCGCTTAACCTGTTAACATAGGAAATTTAGTGGGAGGACTCAACAAGTTTGAAACAACTAGTTAAAATGAGACTCAACAAGCACCAAAGTCTACCTGCTCCGATGTAACATCTGAGTGTTTTCGGTCAATATTTAACATGAGTTGCACTGAAGCCAAGCTCTTGAAGTAAAATTCAGTCGCTGCTCTCCACTCAACCAGTGAATTTTCCTTGTTTTGATCTTCCACAACCTTGGAAGTATGTGTTAGTAGCAACAGATGCTTTGGGTCGTATGCTGGCTGATAAAGCAACCCTTTTGACACCTATAAAAGTAGATCATCCGAGAACATAGTTGATCAATAAAGCATGACTAGAAAGTAGAAACATAAACAGAAATAGACAAGCAAAAGTATCTTACCTCTGCATTTTCGAACTTGTGTTTTTGCAAACCACTATTTTCTAATAACTTGAGAAGTTCAGTCAGTTCCCTCTTTTTTGCAACATCTCTGTCATTGTTTCTCCATAGATCTGAACAGCCAGCTATCTTTCCACCAATCTTAGCAACTGCACTCCACAAATTTTTCCAATCACCCTGATAGACTGGGGAAGGATAGTGGTGCTCTGCAAAGATATTTGCAAGCTTATAAATATGCAGACTCCCCTCAAAAAAAAAGAAAAAACGATCATATAGAACCAAAGAGTGAATTGAACTAGTGTACAAACGAACCGTTACTCATCAGCAATGTTTTAAGATGCATTTCTTGGTGGAAGCTTCCCACCGATTCCTTCAATTTATCTATCCAAACAGCATACCAGGAAAACCTACCAAGAAAAGTTCAAAGCATAAATGATGGAGGGTTCAGCTTACATAAACATCTAACAGTGCAGAAAGGCACAAGATGCAAAGGTATACCTGTCATTCAATTGTTCTGCATCTAAATCACTAACTAGAACCTCGATCCTCATGTCGGATGCTACATTCATAAGATCTGGACCTAGTAGAGGGAGACATTGAACTCGTTCCTTTGCTAGGTTTGGCCTATCAAGCATTACAGGGAGCCGCAGCATGTCCTGCTCAAGGAAAAAATGCCATTTAGAAATCTCTTTGATAAGATTCCGTCATTTCCACTTATATAACCCCTAGAAAATGAAAAAGAAGAGTCACCAATTACTTACAGTAAACTTTTGTATCAGCTTCTTGACCTTTTGCCGGGTTCTTTTAGTAGTCTCAATGTACAGATAATTATCTGGTCTCTCCCACCGACAAAGTTTTAGAACCTCCTTTAACTCAGCTTCAACATTTTTTCTATTCAAATCTAACTGCTCCATTACACTGATAAAAGAAACTTGAATTGAGAACACTACCCTGGCCAAATAATCTTGAACTGATAAAACTCAAAGACAGAATATTAAAGGAGCTTACACCGGTAGGAACTGACTATAGAATCCAAAAATATTGTAGCAAATTTCCACCTTCCTCTTGTGTGAATCACTGTCAAAGTAAAAGCATGAGTTAAAGGCGAAAAGACAGTCAGTCCAGAAAATACAGTCAAGTTAGATGTCAACTGTAAACAGGGGATGTGCAACCAACAGGGACGACTGAAGGAAATGATGCTGAAACCCCTTTAAACCCATCAAGATTGAAACCGGCGAGAGAAATTAGGTGATAGATCATACGCAGCTAACCTTGAATATATTCCCAACGAGCTACCCATACTTAATTGAAGAAGAAAGCAAAAGAGTAGCTGAAGACGTCTCCTAAATTCACCAATATTTGACGTTTCAATGAACTCCACCAAACTGCAACAAAAAGATCTCTTAGATGACAGCATACTTGCAAAAATACAAATGTAAGCACCACAATATTTCTTTGGCGCACACCTTTGTGAAATAGACTCGTTTTCATGTTCTGAAATTTCAACACAATCCTTCTGGAACAGAACTGAAAACAAAGGAAGCCACAACTGCAAAGAGAAAAGCATAAGTGTTACCCTTAACAGTATTTTTGTTCATAACTACAAAATTTTCTAACTATTCCTACCTTCCTAGCGCTTAGTTCATACTGATCCTGAACCTCATCAAGCAATGTAGGCCAGCGCTCAAATTCAACCTTCTGCCAAGAGCTTGCGAGGGAAATAATTGGCTCCAAAAGATCTATAGGAGACAGAAAAACACAATGTAACACCTGATAATTAGATTAAATAGTGGAAGGAACAAATTGTATGACTAATTGAGAGAGTCCATAATCAACCCAGTGTAAGAGAAGATTAAAATCCATACCAGAGATGGGCAATTTACATCCCTCTTCCTGTAACTTCTGAACCTTGCAAAGCAGAAATTGCAATCCTGAAAGAGCCTTCACGAACAATGGCAAACAAGAAAGTAATGGTTTAATAAATTAATGGTTATGATGGATCATTAAAAAAGACATCAAACAGTGACAGCAATACGAAGACGGTTATTCCGTGGGTATAAGCTACCATTGCATTAATACTTTCCATAAATCAAGAGACATTGTTACCAAACAGTTGCTTTCTTGCTGACGGATACAGTATTTTTTATAATCGATTTGAGTATATGAATACCTTTGCCAGCGGAGTATTTGAAGGAATATCCAAGAGCATTCGAAGGACATCAGAAAGTTTCTGAAGACCAGGATGGTCCTCCTGTTCTTGCAATAAAGAATAAATTTTCCGTTGAAGTGGAATGAGGAACTTGACCATTTTCCCCAGCTCAGGACCATCAAAGTCCTATAAACGATACTATCAGAACACAGGCGGAAGTAAAATAAATAAGATAAGATGAACTTCTTTAGGAAGCAATAGGTTAGCAGACCTTGTAAAAGTTGTATTTACTGGCAGACTGATCGTATGAAGTGAAAGTTTTTTTGTATTCCAGGCAGAGACGAAGCAGGTGTTCTGGAACAAGTTTTGCATCCAAGCTTGATGTAAATAAACCCCTTAGCCCTGTTGGAATCAAGAGATAATCCAGTAATATATTTAGTATAGCGAATTTAACCACATTAAATAAACAACAGCGAGAAATATTGTCCGACGGCCACCTTTGATCATATTGACTCCAAGTGCATAGGAATCAGTGAATGAATCGAGCCTTCTACTGTCAGTAATACGTAATCTTCCAGACTGACATATAATATATTGTCTTGTTAGATACAAAGGAATTGCGACTGGTACTGATGCAACAATTGCAGATTTGAATATAGAAACGGTTGTTGCCAATACCTTTTCAGAGAGATCACAGAAACCAAATAACTCATTATGTGTGCTATATATATTATCCAGATGCTCCTCTATCAAGTCCCAATCATCCTCCAAATTTTCTTCATCCTGGTGAGTTTGTGTCTGTGGAGAGCAAAAGAAAAATAAGAAGTGATAAACAAAAGAATTTACAAGTAGTTCCAGTGAAGCATAAGANTGCATAGGAATCAGTGAATGAATCGAGCCTTCTACTGTCAGTAATACGTAATCTTCCAGACTGACATATAATATATTGTCTTGTTAGATACAAAGGAATTGCGACTGGTACTGATGCAACAATTGCAGATTTGAATATAGAAACGGTTGTTGCCAATACCTTTTCAGAGAGATCACAGAAACCAAATAACTCATTATGTGTGCTATATATATTATCCAGATGCTCCTGTATCAAGTCCCAATCATCCTCCAAATTTTCTTCATCCTGGTCAGTTTGTGTCTGTGGAGAGCAAAAGAAAAATCAGAAGTGATAAACAAGAGAATTTACAAGTTCCAGTGGAGCATAAGACTTAAAGGTTTACCATAAGCTTCATATCATCATCAGCCATATACTCCTGCCATTCTGAGAAACTATCATTTGGGAAGTACTTGCCAAGGGCAGATATATCTACTTCCATGACACTCTCAATTTTGAAGTCACGGGAACGAAATTTGTAAATCCCAGAGAGAGCGTCGGCCTTTGTCCTTACTTGAAACTTCATCTCCATCCAATTTCTCGCCAATTCAAAATATATTCTATCTAATATCTGCAGATGGAACCCTTGCAACGTTAGAAAACATATTTACTTATTCACATGCATACAACTAAGCAAAAAATTTACCTCAAAAGAAGCTTTATCCATTAGCCCAGCATTTGCAACAAAATGCAAAACACGAGCATGCAGATTTTTGTATAAAGCAATTTTGAGTTGCAACTCGGAGACCTACAATAATCAAGCAGAACATATAGAATACATACGTACCTTTCAAAAGTCTGACAATCCTCATTATTGGTAGAAAAAAACATAAATCTAAAAACTGTAAATTCAGGAAATCATATGAAACATTACTTTTCTTGAATCTTCTGCACTTGAAACCGAGATCAGTTTGTGCAGCAAGCTAATATCCAAACCTAAGGACTTAGCACGAGAATCTGCATCATGAGAAAGATGCAGAGGTGGCAAGCTCTCAATGTAGGTAGTTGAAGCTAAGGAGGAGCCCCTTGGAAATCTCATTAAGGCATATATTGTTTCCTGCAGGATTATGTCATTAATTTTTGTCTACACGAAATGACATGTACTAACACTTCTGATAAATAAAAGGTTAAGTACCATGACTGAGTCAACCATATCTATGCCAAATTTGTTCAGAACTTTTCCCAAGAGAGCACCAGAGACAAAGAGTGATAAACCTAATTTCATCTCGTATACCGAAACTTGTATTGGCTGAGTTATGTCAACATATTCGGAATAATCACTAGACAGCCGATCAATAAAAGATGTTGCTGTCTCCTGCAGAATCCAAGGATACAAGATTTTGAAAATGAGGTTTGAGGGCTAAAACTAAAAAAAATACAAATGAAAGTCATGCAAGCAACATACCTGCCAGTTGAAAACTTGCTCAACAACCTGGTTCCAATCAAGCACTTTAATTTCGTTGATCAGACTTATGGGACGTGTGAGAAATCCCGCAAACTCATCCAACGCTCTTCTCAAATTCTGGTACTTACTAGGATCAGAGCGAAAAATAACCTGTTTCAGAAGGAAAACAAAACAAACAACAAGTGAACATCGAGAGATGGAATCGGTCACATAATAATCACGAAGCAAAAAGGGGGGGAGAGGAGAAACTACAGTGGCTGCTACATACCTTCCTTTGCAATTTTTTACACTCAGTTTTGAGCTTAGATAGTGTATGTTCAGTTCTTTCGTCATTGTCTCCAGTGTAAAGCATTCCAGACAGATACTCACATTCTCCCCGGACCTGTTAATACATTGATATAGGTCAATCAATAAAACAAACACATACAATATGCAACTGCTATTGTGAACCTATACAATGCAAAGAGAAACCACCTCGATATTTTGCTTCAGCGATAAAATTTTGTCTTCTAGCTCTGACAGCTTACAAGTGATCTTCATGGCTGGATCTATCACATCCAAGCTATTCAAAAGATGGAAGCGTAGTCCTCCAAGATAAATCCAGGCCAGACCAAGATTGGAGTAGAATTCTAAAAAAGTTGGGCATAAAGCTGTAAGAACAATTACACCCGTCGAGGACGGTTTACCTTGCCGAGACGATAATTATTACAGCTTATATATAAACTTATACACTACCATTTGATGAGCACTTAGAATAAAGATGTTTCGCCAATGGTCCGACAAATGAGTTAGTAACCGATTTCAATTTCTGATGGCTTGATGAGCCGATCAGTAAGATGAGAGACTGAATGCCCTTCATCTGCATAAACGAAAAGAGAAACATAAACTTGGGGGTGTTGCTATTCTCCACAAAGAACCTAAACTTTTAAGAAGATTCCAATATGTTAACAAGAAAGAGGAAAGGAAGATTGGAAAATACAACTTTTGGAATCATACTTTGTTCTGCTCCTTCTCAATCGCATGAAATGAAGACTTAATTTCCGCAAACATTTCTGGCTCAAATGACTTTTTGTGCGTATATATCATCTACAGAGGTTGAAACCAAGATAAAAATCACACAGTAAGAAAAGAAATAGATGAAACTATTCAAACTTATCACGACTCCAATACCTGTTGGAAAAGGGAACGCGCTATTGACAGTAAAGAACCAGGCATTTCTTGATAGGGTTGTGAGCTTTTCCATAGAAATCGTGAAGCAGAAAGAAGTTTCATTGATTGAACAGGATAATCCTTCACAGAAAAAGCACGTTCCCTGCATTAACATAAAAAGAGCATTTTCCATCATCCAACAATCACAGTGCAATGTATCAATAATTGTTACATATACCAACCAAACTGCAAGGAAAAGTATGGAAAGTTAACATGCTCATAATATATCAGAAGAAAAGAGCTGCCACACCCAATGTTAAGATCCCACAACGTCATAATGGAGATACATCACTTACAGAATCTGATCAACGGTAGCTGTTTTCACAGGCTGAATCAGCATAGAAGGCGAAAGAACCTGACAGTTGCCGATCTCTGAGATACTCTGTAGGCCCCGTGAACATGAGATGAAAGAAAGATGTTACATAATGCGCAATCTAAGTGACGACTGAACAAAAGTCATTTAATTTCGTATACCATGAGACCGATTTGACTATTTTTCCACAAAACAGAATGCCACCAGTACCACATCTCGAGAACAAAACCAGCAATTTTGGTGTCCACTGCAACAAAGCCAAAGATAATCAGCAAGTTAACTTTAGTAGACAGAAAAATAACTGAATATCCAAATGTATTTACCTCCTAGTACAGAGGCACGTGCATCAATTGCCCACAGGAGTTTTTGATGAGCTACAAGGGTCTGTGGAGGTCTTGTTGAGGATAACGAATACTCTAGAGCAGGTTTAAGCAATTTTCGAACGTCCACAAGATCCTGCAACTCAAAAAAGTTTTGGAGAAGTTCAGGAAACTTGATTTTGACCAGGGATTTACAAAGAGTAGTGTACCACATGCATATTTTATTCAAAATATCCACTAACCTTATGTTCAGTAGATAGAGCCACCAAGAGTTGCTGAAGTACAGCAAGTAACTCTACGTCTAACGAACTACTTTCACTGCTAGCAATAAAACATATCTTCACACAACTGCTAAAGCCAGACCCTGTACCCACAATCTCTGGGCGGAACACACAGCATGCAGCAGATTTATTTTCAATATTATCATTCTCACTAGAACCCATTCTATCCTTCAGTCTCTTCTTCTCTAGCTCCAGCCTCTTCGAAAATGTCTGGGTGATGATGGTCAATTGTGAGTAGCAGATAGAGACATCTGATTACACACAGTAGAATAAAGAAAACAAACCTGGTAGATCTCATTCAGCTGAACAGCAGCTACAGAATCTTCATCATCCTTGTCGGCAATGTAAGATGAAATGCAAAGACCTGTATATTTTTGAAGGAAAAAACAGACAAATACAACAATGAGAATCATATCACAATCAGGCAATCACAGCCTCAAATATTGTCAAGTGATTGAGTAGGTTTCCTTTCAGCTTATATTTAAAAAAATTACGCTAGTTTGATCACAGAAGAGGCCTTTCCAAAAGGGCAAAAATCCAAAAAGGATATCAAACAATCAATATAAAAGGCATTGTATATCCTTCAAACATAGATATCATTAAGAAACATTCAGCATTTTTCATACAAGTTCTCTTGGCGTAGTTTATTTTCTGAATATTCTATACAGTAAATGCCTCAGTTTCATATACTTCTACGTTAAGCCACAATCAATTATCCCCTGCTTGAAGACAAGAATATAGATAGTGCTCAGCAATGTTTCTTGAACATTACAGTCTACTTGTATTAGAGGACATAAGTAAAGTGAAACAAAGATGGGCAATTCATTAAGGAAATTACCTTCCAATGCAAGCAAACATAGCTCAGGGCCAGACAAAGCAATGGCTTTGTTAAGATGATCATTTCCTGCCAACACCCAACAGATGTCAAAAGAGAGTTTAATTTCTCTAACAAAACCCTCAAAGGGGTAGTACCAAACATTTTAGATATCCAACCTTGTTCATCTGATTCTGATTTCAATGGCCAAACTGTGCTGCAGAGCTGTAGAAATTCTTGCTGCTTATGGTACAACTCTGCAGATACCGGCAAGGAGGGATGGCCCCCATAAGCCCATAGTAAAGACTTTTCTGGGTCACCATGCAAAGCTATATTGTTAATATTTTTGCTTTCCTCCTACAGAAGAAAGCCAGTGATATTATTGAGCAACCAGTATAATAATTTGAAGAAAAAGAAAATGGCATAACTAAATGGTAGGCTTACCAGAACCACCTGAACTTCTTCAGGAAAAGAACTGTGCAACTTTTTGACAGCCTTTATCAGTGACCAAAAGGAAAACAAAATATACTCATCTGAAGACGAGACCAAACGAGACCAAAATAATGAATGTTTTTCAATAACTTCACTGTACAACTGAATCAACAAACTGAAAGAAGGTGATCCAACAATTTCGCAAAGAATTTTCTTCTCCAATGCGCGAAGCGAATCCAAAAAGCGAATAAAGGAGGATACATCGGTGTGATTATAGTTACTTTCTGCAAGCCACTGCTGATAGGAAAGCCGAAGAACGCCAACAGAGTTGAGAGACTCAAAGAGGGGTTTCCTGTAAGGTTTTGACTGATCATTTGATGCTGCTATATCAATCAACTTGGAGGACATCATCGGAATTGGAACAGCATCTGGATCCAATTTGCAGAGGGATTTCAGGTTTTTTCGACATCTAGATATATGACTCCAGATTGGATGCTGCAACTCATCTTTCAACATACTGAGAAAATACAGGAAAAACGGACAGTATTGTTGCAGCCTAGAACCAAACCAACTAATCCACGCCAGATAGAGTTGAATATCCTCTTCGGTTGCCTGTTCCATTGTCCAGTTGGCAGCATATAATAGCTTCTTTAAAGCAAAACAATGGTCAAATTTTGCTGTATCTGCTGCACAAGTTGACCCAGTTAAGGCTTTAGGAAACAAGATTTTATTTAACGTCCAAGAATCAATAGTATAAATTATTCTCGGTTCCCCAGCAGCCAACTTCCCATCTCTCAAATTGACATTGTAGCTAATTTCAGACTGATGTGATGCATACTGAGCTCCTAGAAACTCCAGATACATGCAATTCTGCCTGACAGATGTTTCTCTTGAGTAACACATCAAGTCTCTCAAATTGAAAGGCTTTGGCCATCCCCCAGGCAGGCACATACCCCCACCCATAAATGATTCAATATCTGACAAATACGTATCACGCCCAAGATCAACAACATCTTTTCCATCAGTTACTCCAAGGGAAGAGAGATAAATGTGCTCCCAACTTAGCTGTAAGCTCCACAGAAGTTGATTACCATTCATGAGCAGCAGTTGGAAGAGGTGAACCCACTGTTCAAGCTCAAGATATGTGATCCGTACACCAATGCTTTGACCATTACGCCATGCATGAACATGTGCTTTGGCCATGGAAGCAACCAGCTTGACACCTGGAATACCTGATAGAACAAGAAACCTTTCCACTCCTCTCAACACAAGCTCATCACTGTTAGAGCCTTCCTCATTCAGCTGCCAATGTGGCCCCATCATAAATATCTCAACACCTCTATTCCGCATTGCTCTTGACACCTCCCCAAATATTGGATTAACAGACAGGAACAAACGAAAGTTAGGGTGGGGAATAACAGTTACAGGTTCGCCATCAATAACCCCACATTCATTTATAGTGATTGATCCACAAGGTTCCACCAAAGAATTGATTCTATCAAGTACCTGAAATTTAAGTTAATGATGGCAATTAGCTATAAGGAAAATTATCAGAGTTGTTTCTAATTGGTAAAAATTTCTGCATACAAACCCATGAAAGCTCACATGGGTAAAACCAAATGAAATGGAATCGTAACAGGATATTAAAAAAGGAGATTATATTACCGTGGGATTACAGAGATTTGCATTTTCAAGAACAACCCACTCTCCATTTTCTATTGCCTTTATCAGCATTCCAGTCACCCATTCAAATTTCGTTGACTGTTTTTTCTCATCGGTTTGCAGCTTCAATATTGTCTTCATGATTTGGTCCAGATTCTTTTTTGACCAACTAACGGGCAAAAGACCTTCTTCCAAGACCTGTTTCAGATATTCGACAATCTCAGTTAATTTAGAGAGTGAGTCAGAGTCGTTCAAGAAGGATGAAGGGTTTTCTAAGAGGCAGGAATCAATCTTATATAAAAAGGAAAGCCAGCTGGAAACTAAGCTTTTCCTTTTGCTCAAAAGGGCCTCCTGGGAAGACGGTGACAGCAGACTGTTATACTCATCAACAAGATGCTCAACTCGAGTGACCACCAATCTGAAATTACGGAATGCATTGTACTGCTCAAAGCAACCGAGTAGATCAGAGCTGTCGGTCGCAGATGAAAGATTTAATTCATTAAGAGGAAATCCTGCTAACTGAGCTAATATTCTGATCACTGAAGTCTTTCCAGATGAAGATGGTCCGACTAGGATGCATAACCATTTATTCTGCACACAATGTGCAACAGCTTCGAGATTCTGACGGATTTCAGGTAAGATCTTCAACTGCTCACTGGAAACATTAGTCTGAGTGAAATTTCGTTTAATAGCAGCAGTTCCCACAACTAAGTATCCAGGATTTAGCTGAACCCGAGGATAAGGATTTATAGAAGGGTTTTTATCAAAAATAGCCTTATAGATATTCAGAACTTCTTTGCGGTCAGTTGCGGTACGCATTCTTTGAACATACAGAACATTGAGAAAGCTTTCAACACTTAAGTCATATGTTGCCCCTGAAACGACACGAGAACTCAAATTAGTCTAAGCAAATACTGTCGCCTGGAAATGCTATTATGAAAATTAAAAGAACTCTAGCTACTACCGTGCATAAACTGGCATGATCTGATCACATCACGTAGATTGAACTCCCACGGTGAGCCATCCTGACCGAATTTTCGATATACCATAGTACCATCATGTAACTGTCTATTGAGAGAAATAAGCTTTGAAAGCAGTGGACTGGGAATAGATGGGTAAAGCGAGCGACAGATGAAGAGGTAATCATCTTCCACTAACTCGTCCACATACACTTTTGTGAATCGGTTAAGGAAAGACTTGGGAAGACCCTTCCTGCCACCACCTTGAGAAGAAGGATTCTGACATGCAAAAACTCTAAATGTCGGGGGACATTCAAAGGTACAGCCCAGTTCTGGGATGAAGACTTGAGCACGATGATCCAAAATGGCATTCAAACCCTCTAGAACAGATTGTGGGGCAAGGTTCAGTTCATCTAACAAAACCCAGGAGCCTTCCTTTAGAGCCTGCAAGAGAATTCCATCAGACCACGCAAATTTCATGTCCTCGTCACTTTCAACAGGTAAATCCGATCCCAGCAAATCCATCATGTCAGTCTGCTCTGAAAGATTTATGCGCACAACCTTGTGGCCAGAATATTTACCCAACGCCATTATCAGACTTGTTTTTCCAACACCAGGGCTACCTTCTAATAAAATTGGTTTTGAAAGCTGCATAGCACGCAATACTCTCAACACATTCCTGCAGGTGGTTGGTGCTAGGAACTCGAATCCACCAATCTCAGGAGTTTCATCACCTTTACTTATGTAAAAAGGATTGATGCCAAACATGTCCCCATGCAGAACACTCTTACTTTCTTGACAAATTGATTTGGCATCACCCCAGCCATATTGCTCCATTCTTGAAAGTTCCAAAGGGAGTGTATCGCTAGTGAGAACCTTAAGTTGTTGTAATAGGAAACCGAAGCATTTTTCTCTCAGATCTTTACCATCTCTTCCAGAGAAACCAGTTCCAAGACTTAGACCATCAAGTAACACGAGAAATGCTCCATGAAGAATAGCATATGCTGGTCCTAAACTCTCATCTATCACGTTGACAAACGCAACCCAAGAGAGGAGATCTCTGACAGTAAGCGTTCTCCCAGTCTGCAACCCGTTAAACCATTCCCAGAAGTTGATAATGGGATCTACGATATTAGATTCCTTTGAATTGGAAAGGCCAGAAACAGCAATACTTCTGAGCTCCTCAGTCTCTGTAATAGGAGGGACCCATATCTCAGTGAAACGGTTACGAAGTGCAGGTGACAATTCCTTCTTTCCATAATCACCACCCGGGTTCATGGTAGCAAGAACAAAAAACTTTTCATGAGCTACAACTTCCTCCAAGACGGGACCACCTTTCTCAGCTAACGATAATTTCCTGCCTGGCTCCAACACACTATTCAGTCTTTCTAATATACTATCATCAGCCAAAGATATCTCATCCACAAGAAAGATATTTCCAGCTCTCATTGCTTCCACAAGGGGACCATCTTGCCACACAAAAATTGCACGCCACTTTTGATACAGCATCACCATATTGTTCCTTATTTTCTCAAGAACATCAATATTCTGCGGTGTGACCGCCATTCCTATTACTGAATCGTTTTTGTACTTCTCTAGAATTGCCTCTATTGATTTGATCAACACTTCAGCTCTACCAATATCTGCAGAAAGGTCAATATTTTGGCCAAAAGGTGCCAATGCCTCAGAGAGCTTTAACTGCTTGACTTGATTCTCGTATTCCGTGACTACTTTGGATCTATCTCTCACAGGAAAGAACCCACCAAGGAAATCAGATGTTTCTGTGTATTGATGACAGTTAAGGATGTGCAATCTTAGGTCCTTATACTCGCTTAGTAGTTGGCAGATTGTTGTTTTGCCTCCTCCAGTGTCACCGACAAGAAGAACAGGCTCACTCAGTTTATAAGAACGTTCGATGAGAAAAAATAGTCTCCACATACTTCGAGTCCAGGTGACTGTTCTGTTTTTCCTATATAAAGATTGAAAATAATAGTACCATAAAATTCAGCTCATAGAGTGTACAAGATAAAACAAACAAGCTCGAAAAAAATTGATTCAATAACAGAAGAAATATGAGGGGAAACGCAATTACATGGAGAACGGCTGATCCAGCTTAAGAAGCTCCTGGGCCAAAAAAAAAGAAGAAGAAGCAAAACAGAACAGATCATTATCTACGTACATCAAAATAACGCAAGAAATAGCAAAACATAGTTCATGCAGTAATAGTAAAACTTAGTAATAATGCAGCAAGACCAACAGCTTCCTTGAAACATAATCTATCAGAATGAAAGTTAGTGGCTCTGAAAATGCAAAAGATCAAGAACAAGCAGAGCTCACTGTATGACACAGCTACATCCAATGGATATATGAAGTTAGAAGACCAACAATATAAACTAATTTCAGGCAACCTAATATGAACGAGTTCAGTAATCAAAAAACAGTTTTCATAAAAGTTTCAAACTAGAAAACAAAACTTACCTCTTTGTACAAATCATCTTTTGCAAGACTGACCCGGAAATGTCTCTCCAGCACCTCTTGAACAACTAGCTTCTCAGTGTCATCACGCAGCCTTTCTGCAAGGATGTAATACCCTTCTCTGGCTAGTTCTTCTTTAGATGTACCGTCATATTCCCTAAAGCGATCTGCCCACCGGAATAAATCTCTTGGAGTTATATATCCATGTTTTCCAGCAAAAGCTTTGCTACTCTGCCTGTTGCGCTGCAGGTCTTTCATCACTTCAACCATTTTTGTAGCATGACTATTTGCAATACTACACTTCTTAAAAAGAATTTCACTCAGTTCATCTTCTGGAATTTCATCAACATGAATCTCCACAAAGCGGTTACGAAAAGCTCGAGAGAGTATTTTGCGTCCTGCATATAAAGCAGGAGGGTTTTGTGTAGCGAAGAGCATGAAATTAGGATGCGCTGAGATTGTCTCATGCAGCTCAGGCACAAAAAGCTCCCTATTGTCATCAAGCAGTCTGTTTAGTGCCTCTAAGACATCAGATGGGGCCAAATTTAGTTCATCTAAGACAATCCAATGTCCATCCCTGACAGCCTTCACCAACGCTCCTTCGTGATATACAAGCTTCCCTGAAGAATCAGTCATATAGGAACCTAAATATTCTTGGATATCGGTCTGCTCATGATTATTGATCCGAACAAATTTGTTTCCACTTATTGCTGCAAGATATTTGACAAGGCTTGTTTTTCCACTGGATGTTGGTCCTTGTAAGAGAACAGGATATTTTTTGATAAAAATGGCATGCGCCAAATGATTAAGGTGTTCAGTTACACTCTTCGTCTTAACATATTTCTCCACAAATTCATCAGAACTGCCTTTTAATTCTCCCAAGTATCTTTGAAGTGGTTGCCCACGGCTACTTTCCCTTGAAATAAGTTGTAGTATTATTGGATTCATGATCTTAGCACTGGAAGCATCCAATAAGGAGAGGAAAAACATGCAAAATCCATCGTATAATGATTTCTGAAATCCGCCAATACCTTCTGCTTTTATCGCATACTCTAGTGAACGGTAAAGAGACCTTAAGCTATACTGTGGCTTCTGATTAGCACCATCCTGCAAGCTTTCTTCAGATAACCTTTTAGCTTCTTTGTAAAAGCAAACAATGTTGCCTACTAACTTACTGTCAGATTCACGTCCACCTAAGAATCGCCTCACAAATATCTCCAGGTCATCATCACACAAGTCATCATCCACAGCATACTCTGTAAATCTGCTACGAAAGGAGAACGGCAAGTCTCGCTTACCCGCATCTGTGGCTGGATTCATACAGGCAAACAAACGGAAATTCAAATGTCTGGGAATGCCCATTACATCCCCTCTCTCAGCTAAACAAAGTGATCCTCTCACTCCTTCAAGAACACCAATAAGCCTGCCCAATATCTCCGGTGGGGCTAAGTTCACTTCATCTAGTAAAACCCAATACCCCTCCCTGAGGGCAGTCACAAATGCACCTTCGACAAATTTAA
Source organism: Eutrema heterophyllum (assembly GCA_002933915.1). NCBI lineage: Eukaryota > Viridiplantae > Streptophyta > Magnoliopsida > Brassicales > Brassicaceae > Eutrema > Eutrema heterophyllum. Next base: position 707,968 of record PKMM01047474.1, on the reverse strand, counting down.
AAACCATTCCACCTGAACAAATCTGGTCATGAATCTTCTCCACTTTTTGGGACAGACAAGTCCAATTCTCAATCTCTTCCGGTGTCTTCCTCTTCCTACCAGATTTAGACCTTTTTTCCCAAAATTTAATGTGATGGTCAATAGTTTTCTTTAACCCTTTTTTCAAAAAATTATCCCACCTCTTGGCTCTATAGTTTTTTCGCAGCCATTTCATAACGTCTGAATCATCCTAGATACCAAAAACGAAAAGGACTCGTGACTCAGCAAAATGCTAAATTCATTCTGAAATGTATCTGGTTAGGAATGAGAGCAGGAGGAAATCTAAGAGAGAGAAGTTTTAAATACCTTCATCTTCGAATCTCTTGCCAATTCATTGAATTCATTGTACAGCATTTTGCACATAAGCTTTGCATCAATAGGCTTAAAACCTCCCAATAAATCAACTATATCACTTTGCTGGCTCAAGTTCTGCAAAAATAAAAATAATAATAATAAGAAAATTATATAAAACCACTACGATAAACAGGTCACTATAAGAATGTACGTCAAAACACACCAAAACAGTGAGTTTCTGTCCGATCCACTGTGAAAGATTCTGAACTATAGTAGTTTTCCCTGTCCCTGTTTCTCCTACTAAGAGAACTGGCTCGTTGTACTCAACAGAGCGAGCTATTTTCTCAAGTAACCGTGTGGATGTGCGTGTTTCAACAAACCTTGAGCGATCATGTGACTGAGAAAAAAAAAACAGATCAATAAGAGGCTTTGACAAATGAATATTTGTATCAATAGGACAGAGATGCTTAAAACTAACCGCAGTTTCACCACGTGGAAGAGAAACTCTGCCAATTTTTAGAGTTCTAGAAAATTCCTGCAGTTCATTGAAAAATTAGTAAACAATCCCAAAGTAGCAAGGCAACACACTCTCAAGAACACTAAGATACCTGAATTGGGGGCTTATGCTGGGATCCTGGAACGGCAACATTCCAAATGCTAGCAACAATTTCACTTACCGTCACTCGGTTTTGAGTTGACATATAAGACGCAGAGAATATATCTCCGGCCTGAGGAAATAGCACAAAAAAAAGCCAAATTATATAAATGAAAATTAGAATAAAAGACTAACATAATCAAACTTTAAAGAATCAGACCTCCTGAGAAATTGCATGACCATCATACGAGGACAGACCATGAACCCGTTCACAAAACTTGAGCAGATCTCTGGAAATGATGACCATTCAGAAAGAATAGAATGACCAATCCATTAAGAACAAGAAAACTCATGGATATATGCTTACCTGAGTGAAAATCTACTTGGAGAACTGAAAGTAACTGAGTTTTCAGTTTTTGAACCAGAAAATTGCGGGCGAAGAGCAGAGTTGACAGTTTCATAAGTTTCTGCAAAGATGGAATAGTTTTACTGTGAGTACAGAATCCATGTCAAGGGCGTATGTGCAGGAGGAACCTACCAATAAGTTTCTCTGCAACAGGTATCAGGTTTTGATACCGAGCACCCACAATATTTCGCAAGCTCTCACGATCTGGCGGATAAACAACAATTCTCCTCCAAAGAGGACTTAGGGAATTTCCAGCTACATCCAAGAAACCAGGAAAAAAAAATCACTAAAGGTTCTTGAAATAAATCTTATTTGCAGCAAGAAAAGTAAAGGATTCCCTAAGCTCTAAAGCCACGTGGTAATATAAATAGTTACAAGACCTCGTAAAAGCTTTGGTGTTGCGAACATCAATAAAATTGGAAACTAAATCTAGCACGCACATTGAGGTAGGTTGGTTATTTTCGAAAGGCCATATTAATCAATCACTAGATTAGCCTTTTTAACTGGGAACAATAGCCAACATGAAAATTCACTCTAACAGCCGTCTGTTGAGCCTCTTAATCTCCATTGACATTTGGCTTTATGCTTCAAGCAATAACTCCAATGTAAAGTTGCAGGTTTCAAGATTATCCAACAAAAAGACCCTTTGACCTAATTTGCAACCATGTCACCCCTAGATCACACTACTTTAGCAAGATCACAGATATCAATGGTAGATCTAGCGCAGGATCAGGCCAACGAATGCAACAGCTAAGCTGTCAGATTAATTAGTGTCTGCAAGATATACCTTCCCTGATGTGTGATACACTGCATTCGGGTGTAGATATGGTTGAAAACAGTTGGAAACTCTCTGCTATCTGTATCACCTGCGAAAAGATTAAAAGTTAGGAAGCTCTGAAACTTGAATACATCTTCGAGGAAAAGCACAAAAAGTGTGTGCCCTACAATAATGTGCCATATAAGAAGTTAGAGAGCAGCAAAAAAGAAAGTATTTACCTCTCCATGGCTGGTCACAAATGAGCATGAACCTCCCAGCAAAGGTGACAAGATAAGGGGAACATCTGATGGAGCTTTGTCTATGTCCTCAAGAACCACCCAGAAACCATTCAAAATAGCCTGCCAAGATGAAAAAAGAAGAATATTAACGTAATCGTAGGACGATAGATACCGCCAGGCTGCCATCTGAATTCCATGCAACAAACCTGGGTAAGTGAGCCAGGCTGCCATCTGAATTCGCCAGGTTGATCAGTACACACATAAGTGCCCACCAACGTTTTCCCGTCAAGTTGATCATCCATGTGGATAAATAAAACTATCAAAAATAAAAGAGAGGTATAAAGAAGAAACAAAATCAAGTGAGAAATAAATCAGTTTAAGGCCTTCATTTTAACAGTGAAAGCACTCAATGTGTTAGTATGCACAGTAATATCTCAAGATAGTTGCTTTTCCTCTTCCAGTAAAGTAGAAAGTTCCTTAAACCTAGTTCAGTACAAAAACATTTGAGACAAATATACGTAGATATTAAAAATATATCATACCATTGTTACCACTCTCATCAGCCAACTTTCTAATGAGGGCAGACTTTCCAGAGCCTGAAGGACCATACAGAAGAACAGGTCGTTTTTGACTAACAGCCAATGAGACCATTTCAAAAGATTTCTTCACCCTAGAGTGAATTTCAAATGGTTCAGAGAAAGATTTGACATCCCTGAATTGAAGAGGAAGGAGGAATCAACCCGAAATGAGAAAGTTAACATCAAGTACATGTGGCATAAGTGGAGAAATTTATTTCAAATTAACACAAAGTGAACTAACCAGGTGTCTAGCCTCCGCATCTTCATCAACGGCTCCTTTTCTTCTACCCCTGCTGATTGTCGCTTGTGAGTCCCAGGTAAAAGGGTACTAAAATTTTGCAAAGACCTCAACCCCGTGTATGTTGGCAATTGAATGTATGATCCAGCCTTTTCTATTTCTATATCCTGACAAAATTCTTCCCAGCTGAATGTAAAAATAACCCTTTAGAAACAAAACTTAAGACGAAAAGTGAATTAATAAGTCTTGAGTACAGATAAAAAGAGGATTACCGTAGCAAGCACGAGAGTGCTTCCTCTACTTCAAAACCATAACATCCTGCCATTCTGTCACTGCATCTCAAAACGACAGAAAGAATTTGTATCCCACACCACACAGCCTCTCTATGCTTTTCCAAGATATGCCTTTTTTGTCTTGGACAGTCTGAGAGCCTTTTCATGGAGTCCAAGTAACAAGACCAATCCCACAACTTAGAGAAAACCTCAGGTTTAATAACCAGAAAACGATATGATACTTGAAGACAAAGCAAGTATGCAGCTGTAGTAGCCTGATTCAGGGAGAAAAAATATATATCCAATGAAACCAACCAAAGACTAGAAAATCGATAAGAATAATAACGATGTCATATAATTTACATAGGATGCTCATTGATCTAACATCTATAAATGTCAAAGATAACAAGCATACCTCCTTGTGCGACTCAGAGGATATTTCTTTCACAAGAATTCGCTCGTACGGTGGTGGGGCTTTCTTAAAATAACTTAGAATAGACCTATAAAATTAGGAAAGCTACCTTTAGGAGACTAGTCGAGCTTTTTAAACTAAAACAAAGTAACTTTTTAACAGATTTCTTGTTCACATGACTGATTTCATCTTGTATATTCTTTCTAGCTTCGAAATATAGGCAACAAAGTAACTAGTCCCCTTACCCTAGCAAAGACGGGTTCAAATGAAGAGCACGGCTGAAGGCCAGGCAAGCACACTCATGAAGCTCCAGCCTTTGTCCACGACGAACATAAAAATCGATCACACTAACACCTTCCTTCATGGCATTTTCCAAGACTGACACATCGTCTGAGTAGTCAGTACTTGAGCTTAGACCACCTACTAAATGAAGAAGACCCACCACTCTATCTACAACTCTTCTTATGATGGGAAGGAAGCAATGAACCAATGGAATCGTAAGCTCCGGGTGAAGAAACACATCCGATAAAGCATTAATCACCTCTTCGTTATCCACCACTTCTTCTCCCTAAACAACCCAGCACCCACAAGACAAAAAGAAGAAACATTTCAAACAAACTCGAACACATATTTCTAGGTCACGCTTAGTAAACAATTACTAGGACTTACCTTGCTGATAATCGAACTGAAAAACAGAAAAGCTTCCACCTTGGGGCAACGTTCAGAGAACGTCTCCAACGCAAGCTTAAGATTGAAACTCCCATCAATAGCCATCGAAACCTGTTGGAAAAATAAAAAGATAGAGCCCGAAATTAGGGTTTATATGTAACGGCGATCAATTTCGACACAACGAAAGGGAAAAAAAAAATAGGTTAATAATCGTCTCTTATTCGGGAAGGAAGTAGTGATGGAAAGAAGAAGAAGATAGTGTATATAAGAATCGGAAGAAATCTTACGGTAAGAAACGAAAGCAATTGAGGGATTTGAGAGCAAAATTGTTTAGAGAGGATGAAGGAGAAGAACGGCGCAGGTTTAAGGGTTCAAGCCTTTAAGGTTTTTGTTTGGGTTTAAGCGTAATTGAAGAAAGAAAAAAGACAAAAATAAAAATGATTTTCACCACTTAAAAAAAGGGGAAAAATAAAGACAAAAATGATTATTGCTAATTGAGCCCTCGCATTTACCTGTTTTGTTTGTTTTCGATTTTAAAATCTCCGTTTGCAGAAAAGCCCCTCCGTTTGCTCGGGTATGAAACGCCGTGTGTTTTAGCAATGTTATTCAAACAATGTTTCAAGAACAGAGCCTACATAATTATTTGATCAGCTATAACTCCTAGAGCAACTACAAGCCAGATACTTTCACAAATCCACAAATATATAATTGATAAGGAGTAATCAGATTAAGATAGAATGACCAAGACAGAGAATTGATAAGTAGTGATAGAAAGAAAACAGCTTGAAGACTAGTGAGTAACCATTGAACAAAGAGAAAACGCAAAAGAGAATCTAAAGTCTATTTCGATTACGGAACCTCCAGAAATCTCACCTAATGATTAGACATTATTTCGATTACGGAATCTAATTGTAACATCCCGATTTCGGGTATATGCGAAGAGGCTTATAAGAATTGATTTGGCTACCTATGTCACCAAAGTGCACTTATCTTTTCGGGCACTTGTCCAGAGAGAACTCCAGAGTTAAGCGTGCTTGAGCTGGAGCAATTTAAGGATGGGTGACCTACCGGAAAGTGATTCGCGGTATCGTGTGAGTGAGGACAAAACACGGGGAAAAGATCACGTGGTGATTGCAGGGTGAGTAAAACAAGTATTACAAGCCTCCCGGACTAACGCACCGGCCGTCGGACCAGGGGGTGGGGCCCACGGGCCGAGAGAGGGCATGGGGCCCACAGGTAGGGGCGGTCGGGGCGTTATACTAACAATCAAACTCATACAAAAATCCCAACTTTCAAGCGATGCGAAGCAGATATAGCATAGAAGGAGAGAGAGAGAGAGAGAGAGTGGTTACCGGAATCAAACCCAGAAACCAAGTGTTGTACCTGGAAGAGAAGGAACCGGTGAGCTGGGATTGAATCGGCTTTCACTCTCCGGCGAGCTCGATAAGTCAGACAACGAAGAGAAGGAAGAAGACAGTCTTATTTTGCTTCAAACCCTATCAAAAAACGATGAGAAAAAAACAATGGCAACAGGCTAAATAATTAAACCTGTAACAAACGAGCTTAGCCTTGGACGGGCCCAATTATTATAAACAGCAAAATACAAGGCCTAATATTCTATACAGGGCCGGGTTAGCCACGGGGTTTTAAACCCTTGACAACATCCCTAGTTTGAGGCATGTGATTATTCGATACGAGGCTGATGTCTACTTGGCTACTTACTAAGTCGAATAAAATTGTGTCTTTTTGCCCTATTATGTAAACTAGGGTTTAGCCTGTCCTACGGACGGGTGGAAATGAATAAAGTATTTCTATTTATTTTAAATTTAACTAAATATAATGTCATACTAAAGTTTTACTATCAATTAGAAAAATCTTGATATACATGTATATAGGTTCATTAGAGATATAATCCATGAAAACTTTAGTAGATTTTTCAAACGTTAGAAATGGTATATTCTTGTCTTTAAGTTGAAGAGAAAATGTAGTATATCATTATGTAATACTCCGAAATAAGTATTTGACTGAGTGGGACAATCTTCGTCTTAAAGACCATTAATGACACACAACTATTAGTTCACACATATAACACATAAAGTTTAATTATTTTTTCCTCATATTTTTGTTTTTTTTCACCCAATAGAAACGGACATAAGATACAACATGAATCATACTAATTTACATGGTAAGCTAAGATAGAATGCAAATCATTTCCAAGATCTTGGGACTCCCAAATTCATTTAAGGAACCAACTAACCACTAGAGACATGCTGGTATAGAAGATAAGGAACATGAAGAATGGAAGAAATGAACATGTGAAATTCGGCCTTCGGGGTCAACCCGGCGGCTTTACATTGGCAAATATATGAGAATCAAGTAGAAGAACAAATTGGAGCTAAGGCATCAACTCAAAACTTCACTACGTATCCACTGAAGAAAATTGTTTTGGTATCTGATTGCCATTTCACCTCTTTAGCCGTACCCTCCTTCAATGTCACTATCATGCTGAGACTTCAATGGTTTTAAGGTTTATCATCTTCTTTTTCTACAAATCAATAGAAAACTTATAAATAAAGGCTGAAAATTCCATCACGACTTACATATAGTGACACAAGAATACCATATCATCTTAGATGATTCATTAGATGTAATCATCAAAGTTTATGAAATTTTGTAATACTTTTTGAAGAAACTAACCTCAAAGTATAGTTGAAGCTGTTTTTAATATTCTATGCTTCTTCAAGCTATAAGATATTCTGACAGCCTAACCCTTTCTATCAATAAGAAACACAAAAATAAAGAAGAAGGAGAAAAGTGAAGGATGTGGCTTTTCTGTATGTGTAAATTGCCTTAGATCAGATATTCATTATGGATGAGACTTTGCAAAACATATATATTTTCTTGTAGCTCGAGATCATCTTCTTTGTCAAAGAAGCACAAAAAGTGTGATAGGTTGTTTTTTGTTCAGCGCGAAGGAAAACAGGTGAAAAGAACCAAGGATATATATATATATTACCATTATACTTCCTTATTTCTATATTTTATCTGGAATAACATAACATAAACAGCAAAAAACAAAAAATGAACAACTGAGCATTGTAAAATTCAAAACTCATAGTCATAGACAATACTGAAGAGGCGTCTCAGTAGGATATGTTGGGAGAGATGTAGGCCTTAAGTCACATGGCTTAGCAAATTGAAAATCTCCGATCTTCTCAATTAATCCCGTCCTTAACTCCCTTGCCAAAGATCCTCAGCTCTTTCTTTTAGGAATGATAAAAATGAATCAAATTGCTTAAATGTTACACGGCTATATCGCGTTATCGCTTGAGCTTAATTGTCGTCAGTGAATTAATGCCCGGAAGTAGAATCGATTCGCTGGCGTTAAAATTGTAAAAGGTTTGGATTTTTCATTTCCAGCGATTGGTATGTAGAGCTGATGTGGCATGTTCTGATGTTCTCATTGGTTGATTATTTCCCCAATATTTTTGCTTACGTGGATGGATGCTCTTAGAATCCAAATGAATCCTTTTTATATAAAGAAGATTATCACTATTGCATAAGTTTATGATTCAATTAGCTTCTTTTCTTTTGTAGAAACCGAATTTCTCCCAACCCGCAGTTTCCAGAAACCGAATTCCACGCAGCATCTACCTGACAAGTTAGGTCCGAGCTACGACTTGTTCGGGTCACGGGAGCGGAGAGAACATGTGGCTTCAAAAGGAGGAGACGTTGCGCCTCTTGCCATTCCTTAGCTTCGGCAAGAGACTTTCGGATAACTTCCTCCACCGAGAATATACGGTCCTCAAACAAGAGACAATTCCTTGCTTTCCATAAGTTCCAAAAAATCCAGGGGTAAAGAGGAGATCCTGAGATACATGTCGGTGGTAAGTTGATCATTCGCGTCGCAGCTTGGAGAAGATGTTTCACCGAAGAGATTTATGTGCTTTGAGGCTTGCGGCAGACTGGTACTAGATCCCAAACCTGAATGGCAAAAGGGCAATTGAACAAGACATAGAGTTCATCTTCTTTACCTCCGCAACGTTTACAATCCTCGGCATGAATTCCACGAGTTGCTAGAGTTTCAAAGACCGGTAGTGCTCCACTCGCTGATTTCCAAAGGAAGTTCTTGATCTTTGGTGTCGTTTTAACATTCCACACACCTTTTTTCCAATTGAAAGGTAATTCCTCACTTCCATGGTTTTGCAAACTCAGTTTTGCCAAGGCGTAGCCGGATCTAGTAGAATATTCTCCTGATTTTTTCGGTAACCAAACCAAAGTGTCTTCCATAGGTGATGAGGAGGTGAAGATCTTCATGATGGTGTCTTCGTACTGAGATAAATGAAGATGAATCAAACCAATGTCCCATGCATTGGTGGAAGAACAGCGGAGATCTTTCACAAAAAGACTTGTATTAACTCAAGAAGGTGGGCCAATGGGAGCTTGCGGATGATCAGGAGAGAGCCAAGGCTCGTTCCAAATCCGAACCTTACTTTCGTCCCCTAGGGACCAGCCCAATCCTTGTCGAAGGACTTCTCGACCTACAAGAATTCCTCTCCAACCATGAGATGCCGTAGAAGGTATAGTACAATCCAAAAAATATGTGGAATGACAATACTTCCCGAGCAAAACCCGAGAGAAGTGAATTCGGGTTTTGTAGAATACGCCAACTAATCTTTGCCAATAAGGCGTCATTGAAAGCTTAGAGATCACGAAAACCCAGCCCTCCACAATCTTTTGGAAGCGTGAGTTTTCCCAAGCAACCCAACACATTTTCCGCTTATCCGGTTTGTCATCCCACCAAAACCTAGTAAAGACGGATTGTAGTTGCTTACAAAGGGAGATTGGCAACTTGAAACATGACATAGCATAGGCCGGCATGGCCGCAAGGAAGGACTTGAGAAGGACTTGTTTCCCGGCTCCTGAGAGGAAACGAGTGGTCCAACTATTGGCACGTTGACGGATCTTGTCAACAATCAAAGCAAAAATATCCCTTTTACGTCGTCCAAAATTTTCGGGTAGCCCTAAGCATTTCCCAATGCCTCCTTCATTTGAGATGTTAAGCGAATGCTTTACCCGAGTTTTAGCTTCCATATGCGTTTTTGACGAGTAAGTGATTGAAGATTTGAGGAGGTTAATGCGTTGACCGGAAGCATCCTCGTATTGCTTTAGGATATTCAAGAGAGATGTCACACAAGAAGCACTTGATTTGCAAAAAAACATTGTATCGTCCGCAAAGAGAAGATGATTAACCGGTGGAGAACCTCTAGCCACACGTATTCCCGGTAAGAGCCCAAGTGCTTGAGCTTGATCACAAAGTCCCGAGAGAACCTCCGTGCATAAGATGAAAAGGTATGGGGAAAGAGGATCGCTTTGACGAAGGCCACGTGATGGTACCACGTTCCCTTGTGGACCACCATTGATAAGAAAAGAGTAGGAAACCGAAGTGACACATTCCAAAATCCATCCAATCCATATCTCATGGAAACGAAGCTTTATAAGAACCGAACGAAGAAAACCCCACTCTATCCGATCATAAGCTTTACTCATGTCCGTCTTTACCGCCATTTGAACAAAACTTTTTAGCTTCCGAGGTTCGAAGAAAGTGTAGGATCTCATGAGTGATCAAAGCGTTGTCGTTGATGGCCCGCCCTTTCACAAAGGCCGATTGGGAAAGAGAGATTAGCGACGGTAGAAGTGGTTGGAGTCTTCTGGTGAGGATTTTCGCAATGATCTTGTAGTGCATGTTGCAAAGAGCGATAGGTCTATAGTCCGAAACTTTTCGAGGCGCATTTCCTTTTGGAATTAGTCTTATGTGTGTCTCATTTTGCCTTCGGTTCAGAGTACTTGATTCGAAAAAGGACCGGATATCCCGCGAAACGTCTTCTCCAATGATGTTCCAATAAGAATGGTAAAATTTTGCGGAGAAACCGCCGGGGCCCGGGGCTTTGCCTCCATTAATAGAGAAAACCACAGCTTTAATTTCCGAGATGTCGAGAATGGCAATAAGAAAATCATTCATTGCTGGCGTGATCTTTGAAACAAGCACTTCCTCTGTAACTTGAAAATTTTCATTTCCATTTGTAGAGAAAATGTTTTGAAAATAGGAGGCAATAGTGCTGGTGATCTGCTCCTCTTCAAAGATCTCCTTTCCATCTTCATTTTCCAAGACCGAGAAGGAGTTTAAAATTCTACTTCCCTTTGTGACAGCATGAAAAAATCCCGTGTTACGATCTCCACTATTCAGCCATTGTGTATCCTGCTTCTTTGACGCCAAAACTTCTCCTCATTCTTGTGAATCTTTACTAACTCTGCGGTGATGAATCAATAACAATCACATCCGGGATTGGGGCTGAGAGAGCCACTTCAAGAGCATCTTGCATTTCCTTCAACTTCTTGTTGTTTGTAGCATTTTGTTCCTTTGTCCAATCGATGATTTTTCGTCACCGCGGAGTGAATAGAAATAGAAGCGTTATTTAGGTGAATGACAAAACAAAGACGAAAAGCAAATAGACTGTTTTCGTGAATGGTGGACATTACCAAAGTAATCTTTTTAATCTCGCCACCTCAACCGATTGCAAGATTTTAGATTTCTAGGGATAAATTGGGATTAAGTACCACAGTGATGTGAATAGTAATTTGTCAAATAGCTAACTATGTCTGAATTTCTTACTATATGATACAAATTCTTTAAGTTTATTGTGAATTCTGGTTATGAAGACACGATAGCTAGTTTCTTTTCAAGCGAAATCAAATGAAGTGTTGTAGAAATTTGTATGTCATAATAATATACAAGGACAATTGGTCTGCTAAATTTTTGATTTTTATACATCTGAGTTAAATTGTTTGATTGTGTAAGTGTAACCATTAGTTCATTTTTTTCAACTATATGTATTTCATCGGTTTTGAATTTGGATGGTGACACAATTACAATACTAATACATATATTAATATTAGGGTGTGGTATTGGATATTGTATTTTAATGTGTTTAATTGCAATTGAATTTTGAAGTAATTTACATATCACGTATGTAACCATCAATTTTATTCAAAAGCGGTTTCTGGCGAGAGGCAAGTTCGCACGAATCTATTATTATTTTCCCTCCATAGATAATACTTTGTAACTCGAACTATTCTCACCCAAAGACTTGGCGAAAGATTGACGCTACACGGTTTGAGGATCAGAGATGGACGAAAGCCTCGAGAGGTGTGCGGTATGGGACGAGTAGACCACGCGGTGCCAAACCCGCGAGGCACAGAGCAAGGACAACTCGGCGCAAGATAGAGCCGCTAGCAGACAAGTGAAGGCGTATGAAAATCACTTTAAGGCAACGTACAAGGAGCCAGCTCTGAGGATCCACCCATTCAACACGAACTACGGAAATACGACACAATATACGATTCAGTGCAGGTATACTCTATAAAAGTCTTATGCGCTGCCCGAGAGCAGGGGAAAGCCACAATCGCATATTCAAACATAGGCTTTTGTCCTAATTCTCTCAACTATTCATAAAACACAAGTCTTTTCTCCCTAAACATAACATGCCTCTTCGGGATTCCCCGAAATCATCAGAACACTTTGTCTATGGTCGTTCTTTGGCCGGAATAACCCCAAAGCTCTCACCTCTTTCATCTTTTCACCCTAAAAAAGCTTTACAAAGCCCATATTGATGAGGACATCAGAACATATATCGACCATGACGAGGAGAAGAAGCACACGGATGAAGATATCATAACCGATGTCCAAGAAAAGACGATTGTCGATGTTTCAATCGTCTATGTGAAAGCGCATGAAACTACTACCACCTCATAGAGGGATTGTACTGTGCGTACGGCAGGCTTAGATCTTGATCCTATTGGCGACAGCGGGACCTTTCTTGTTGTTGGGACAGTTGCTCCTACGCTACTATCGCCCATCAATCATCAAATGGAAGAAGGTGCATCTCTTGAAGGATTCTGGCCAAACCAAGAGGAGTTAAGCCACAAGCTTAACTATTCTATAAACTTAACCCATCAGAGGCACACGAAAAAGTGGAATCCTTCCAATCGGAGTTCAGACGAAGGAGATATCCATTTTACAAATCGGGTGATCCCCAATTTACCCGATTTGAACATACACGCATCAATGGTTTCTAGCCAATACAGGAGGAATTAAGCTACAAACCGACTTGGTCTGGAATCTTGATCCAACATATCCAAACCAAGAATTGGATTCATCTCAAAAACGGCCCAAACTTGGAATTTATCGATTTTACAAATCGATGGACCTGTTTCGAACTTAATCCAGCGACTAGGTCCAAGATCGTGTTACACAGCCCAATTCACGGCACTTCAGAAAGCGATCTAATTATGGATCTAAAGCCCCTTGAGTCTAGTTTCCAAAACACTCAAGATCATCCCAGACGGCCTTACCAATCGGCCCAGAAAGCCCAACAGTGAGGACATATCCAAACGAACCTTCCTTAAAATCAGGAAGTTGTCTCTTTGATGACCAAAGGATCTTCCACCACTCAAGCTATTCCATTTTGAAGGTTCTTCTAGTGCATAAGAGGCTCCCAAGGGTCCACCACTTCCTCCCCAAGTTGACTAGATACAAGCAAGGAGCACTATACTCACACAAGGAAGGCTCTCCTCCTACCCCACAAGAGCCACTCTTTATCTTTGTTTATGTTTCTTGAATTTAAATTTGAATTTGCAAGACCCTGTGTGTTTTTCTTTTGTGAAGACGTGTGTGGATGCTTATATAAGCACTAGTTCATTTCCATTGTAAGAACCCTTCAAGCTTTGATTTAATTAAGTAAAACGTGTGTTTTTTTTGTCAAGAATCGGGTTCTTGTGATTCTTTCATATTGAGTCTAGTGTGTGATATACTATTCTCTTGTGAAGCCACAAATTTAAGTTTGTTTGTGAGATTCAAACATCCTTGTTCGTCATTAGATTGAGCGAGTCAATCACTTCCCCTTTCATTTCTACCTTCGTTTCACTTCTGTGTTGCCATAAGTTTGGAATCATTTTGATCATCAAGTGATCTTAAGATGGAGTGATTCCAATCTTACATCACATATACTTAGCAGATCCATCCCTTGTTATAGACCCTAAGTCACTTAGCTGTTCTATCCCGTTTCTGACTATCTTCGGACCCGACGCCCAAAATCGTGGTCCTTATCTATCTTGTTTATTGACTTGAGCGTCAGGATGTCCTCAAAACACACCCCTCAATCGTGTTATGGGCACTCAACGCGTTGTTTCTTGTGTAGCTGGATTGCTTCTGAAACAGTAGATATAAGTAAAATCAAATAAAATTTCAGAATAAAATTGTGAAATAGGAAAATTGTGTACAAGAACAATCGTTGGAATGATATATCCTAAAACAAAATTATACAAGAAATGGCCAAGTATAAAGTAGGATACATTGTCACATCTTTGAGGCAAAAGAGATACTATTAGGTGAAGGAAATAAAAAAAGAAAGAAGTGTGAGATTTATAAGAAAGATTTGGAGTAGAGCCCAAGGTGAGACAAGAGACGTGAGCCAAGTTATACAAACTCAGTTCTTACATTGTTGGATGAGAATGATACCATGGATGATCAAAAGACACTGAATTATATTGATGACCATAGGGAAATACGGAGACTGAGAAAGAGAGACGCAATGAGTAGTGAGGAGAACAATAAGGCTCTCTTCATTAGCATAGCGATGATGGAGTATTGGAGAATGGGCAGTGAATAAGGAAAAAGAAATGTAACAAATTCAAGAACATATCAGATTAATGAGGTTCATTAGTTCTCTCCATGGCAAACACATTTACGAAAAAAATCCGTTGCATTGTGCGGATACTAACTTAAGAATATTTTTTTTTTTTTTGAATCTACTAACTTAAGAATATTGGTATCAGATCATAAGCAATATTGGTATGGTATCAGATCATAAGCAGCCAATATCCTTCTCAAATAGCATTAGCAACACGGAAATAAGAGGAATGCTCGAGAGAAAAATGATTGATTATGTTGCCTCACACAATTCATCTTCCTGAATCAATTTGGAAACAGTCGAAGCTTTTTTTTTGTCCAAAAAAAAAACAACAGTCAAAGCCTTTTTTAGAATCGATTTTTTATTTTTTTGCAAAATAATCTTATATATTTTGTTTATTTTGGAGAGATAAAATAGTATATACTATGAAAAAAATTGACTATGCAGGCAATGAATTTGGAAAATATATATGTTAGATAAATTTCTTATTATTTTCAGAACAAATAAAATTTACATGGCTTCAGGTATTAATATTATATATAAATTTACTGATTTTCTTATGCGCAAGTCCACTGTAAGGTTAGTAAATAAAATAAAAAAGGAAAAGGAAAATCCAAACAGTCAGAACCAACAAAAAAAGGAAATTAGGTTCGGGGAAGGGAGGCTTGGGTACCAAGTAAATAAAGAAAGATGTATCGAAACATAACAAAAGCCTATCAGGTTTTGGTTTTAGCGTCTTTACTCTTTCTCTCTATATAAACACATCACATCACAACACTTATCCTAATTTGAGTCGAGAGAAAGAGAGAGAGAGAGAGCAAACACACAAGAGATCGAACGAGAACGAGATGCAGAATCAGGAATTCTTGGACTTGTTTGAGGCAGCAACTCGAGCGGCTAAATCTGCGAGAGGAGACGAGAATTCTCCAACAGCGGTCTCGAGGTGTCTCGACGCCATGAAACGTTTGAAAAAAGCTCCCGAGTCTCTTGTTTGTGACTTGGTCATCAAAACCTCCTCCATTGGAGAGAGTCACAGAGTTTTCATGGATCACAAAAACACAAAAATCCGATCTGAGGCAAAGCTTCTTTACACTCTTTGGCTGTCGTATCTCTACGCCACTGGTGGGAAACAGAGCCGACGTGAATGTGATAGAGATCAAAACCGACCGGTGGTGAAGAAGCGTGTTAAGATTTCGACGACGGGAGATTCTAAGCGAGACAAAGTTCGTGAGATTCTGCAAAACTCGTTGGCTAAAGTCGCTACTGAAGTTGTTGAGACGGAGATGAAGAAACGAGTGATTTCTTGCGATCCTTGGACTGTGGCCGTGTCGGTGGAATCTGCCATGTTTGAGAAATTAGGTTGTTTCGAGGGGCCTCAAAAAGCCAAGTACCGATCAATTCTGTTCAACATGAGAGATAGTAACAATCCAGATCTGAGGAGGAAAGTGCTAATTGGTGAGATCAATGGAGAGAGATTGGTGACGATGGACAAAGAAGAGATGGGGAGCGACAAGATTCAGATGGAAGTTCAACACATCAATGAGAAAGCTAGATTTAGGGAAGAGAATCGAATCAAAATGATGATGCTTCAATCGGATATGATCATGACCTAGCAGAGATTCTCAATTTTATTTTATGGTATGATTAAATCTCTCGAGGGGTTTGAATGTAAACACGTTAAATTTTTGTAACTCACTGTTGCATTGTTAAAAACAAATATATTACCTTACCTTAACTCTTTTAAGATTTTGTTTACAGAGTTTTGTAACTCACTGTTTAATTGTTAAAACAAATATATTACCTCACCACACTAACTTGAGTTCTCTTGTTAAATCCGACCACACATTAACAAAAAAAAACTCAAAATATAAATTATATTATTTGATTCAAGTTCATGATTTGCTTCTTTCTAAATATGGAGTAGATAAGGTTTAAAAAGACTCTCTTGGCAAGAGAAGGTTTCCACAAAAGTAGAGAGACAATAATACCAAACAATGTTATAAACCCTTTCCGACAATTTTATACATGTTTAATCCCCCAAACCAGCAATCACAGGCAATTGAAATGATGCAGAAAAATCAAAATCAAAATCAAAACTCATGGCTCTTTCACAAAAGAAAAAGTGGATTTTCATATAGTTACAACTGAATCAAAGTTAACAGTAAAAGTTATAACCTCTTAAACTCATATTGGTCCCCTAATGTTTAATCCTCCTCGTTCCTATTTTCAGCCATTGTCTTATCCGATACAACAACATCAGCTCCAACATGTTCGTTGCCAGATTTATCTTGGTCATCCTCGAGTGACTTTTGCAACTGTTGAGGTTCAAGATCATCTGATGTATCATCTAAGGCTGGTGAATCTGCTTCCGTTGAAGGAAGTTTGATACCAACTCCAGTATTTTCTGTTTCAGAACTCTTACTTTCAACTGATTCTTCCTTCATTTCAACAAGATGATCTTCGGATGAGGTTTTGTCATTCTCGCTTGTAAGAGCTTCTTCTACGAGAGATGGCTCTACTGTTTCCTCTTCGACCCCTTTGCTTTTGTCAACAGAATCTTCTCCTGTGGTGTCAGAGGCACGGTCAGATCCAAGATGTTGATCATCAGCTTCTTCTGCAAGTGGTGAATGATTTGTCTCATTTGATTCATCATCCTGAATAGAAGAGCTCCCCAGAAAGCCTGGCTCCTCTTCAGCAATACTTTCTGTCTTTGACTCTGACCCTTCAGGATTTGTGGAAGCAGGAAAAGACTGGAAAGTGTCCCAATCATCATCATCATCATCTTCATCATTTTCTTCGTCCATTCCACTTTCTACTGTGCTAACCTGATTAGATGATGTTGGTACAGTGGACACTGTTTCTGCTTTAACCATATCAGCAGAAGAGGTACTTTTCTCAGGTGTTGCTACCAGAGGTGCGGGTAGTTTAATATCCATTGGTGGAACCAAGGATTTTGGCTTCGGAAGGGCGCTATCTTGAGAGACGGAAGCACGAATAATATCCTAAAACCAAAAGGACAAGGACACCAATTAGATAGTTATTTCAAAATTTTGCAAGCAAAATGCTTACCCCCCACAAGAAATATTAACTGATTTGATCCTAATTTTAAGCTTCTATGCTAGATAAAAGTTTGATCATCGGGAATATAAGTTTAGAAAAAACAGAACGAAAGGATAGCAAATATAAGGAAACTTAATAAAAATTTCGGTAGATAAAACGCATAGGGGATCCATCAAAACTTTCGAAGACAATATTTCCAGGCGAGTAAATCAAATCGAATGCATTCAGGAACCTGAAGCTGCTGCCGGTGTGTTGTTGGCAGCGACAGCAAAACATCCTTAAAGTGAACAGCTGAAGAAGGCAACTGAGCTAGATGGGAAACAAGCCGTACAGCTACATTTCTTAATTCGAGGACTTCCTGGTATTGATCCATAAAAACAAAAAAGTTGAAGTTTACGAACTGCCTTCAGAGTGAGCAAATTTACAGGCCGGGCTAGGAATGGAACCTGAGAAACGCCATCTGAAGTCTTAGAGAAAACCACAAAAACGGATTCGAGAAAAAGCCTCATGAATCCCTTCTGAAGTTCATCAACATTTGAGTGTGTCTGAAGTAGCATTATGAGCCGTAAGCATTCACCAGCTATAACCACCGATTCCTTATTCATAGGTTTCTATCCAAAAGAATAAGAAAGAACTCAGTTATCATAGTTCTTTTAATCTAAAAGAATTCAAGATTTCTCTCTTCTCCTAGAAAGTAAATTCTGTTGAAATTGGAAGGAAGAAATGAGAAAACAACCAGAAGCGCCCTCTGCATCAGACTGACAATATCTCCACTAAGCTCCCCAACAAAGAAGATCACAAAAGTTTTCTCCTCTGAGTTGTTGTAACGCTGTACCAAGCTTTTTAGCACTTGTAAGACAGTAGCTTGAACCTGCAGATATTTGAACCAATACTGTTAAAAGCTTGATAATTAGTGGCTGAACTAATATATGACAAGAAGGCAAGTCTCAGTTACCTGCATATTGGAATCTTTAAAAACTGCTGCTATACTAATGTGGCAACTCTTCAACATGGCAATACAGATAGAATTGGTATCAGTTTCATCTCCTGAACAGTCAAACTCGTAGGCAATCTTAGCCAGGGAAAAAAGTTGTTCCAGACAGAATGCAAGCTTTAGCTGAAGAAGCTTGCGTAACCCTGATCTCTTGTTGTCCACCAGATTGATTCCGTTGATACAATCTTTAGTCAGATCACCAACCATGTGCAGACAAGCACCAAAAATTGCTCTTAGAGGAACGCTACTATCGGCAGCAAAATTAGTGGCATCTGCAATAAACGTTTTGATTAAACAGCTTCTACAAACTTTTCAATGTCCCAAAAAGGAAGCAAAAGCTTTCACTTGCAGCACATTAATTTCACCATTCTACACATGCAACTTCGGGGCTTTCATAAAACAGACAGAAAGCGCTTTCATAAAACAGACAGAAAGCATACGTGATCTATACTGGATGTAACATCAAAATGAATCCAACCTCTTACAGAAATTTGACAACATCTGATAACCACCCCTAATCAGCCTGGTAAACCAAAAGTTAACCCAGTTCCAAATCTATAGAAACTTACTATCTGTTCATTCTTTCAAACTATTGGCGATGCATTCCCATCAGCAACAAATCTTTCTGTTTTGAAGAAACATCATAGTGTATCATTATTTTATATTTCATATGCTTTCTATCTAAGAACGTGGTTGTTGTTTTGACCCAGGCAGCTGAAATGATAGTGGCCTTTGTTTATCATATTATCACATTAGCTGTGGATTCAATTTTCATACCAGTAGAAGGTTTTTGTGATGAAGTTCTGGTAAGCTCAAGCAATAACTCATTGGTGGACTTCACAATCTCAAGAGCTTTTGGTAGGTATGCGTCAGTGGGGACTTGCCGGATGCACTTATACCCACTTAATAGAAATGCCAGAGGTGCCGACTTTAAACGATACTGCATCTAACAAGCAATCATCAATTAGATGTAAGGAGTGCAACAAATAAAATAGAAATCCAGAAATGCAACAAATGCAACAAATAAAGCAAAAATTGTTCAAAGTTTACAGGTTACCTTCAACTCAAAACGTGTCACTAGTGTGTTTATGGAGAGAAATAACGGAGACAGCAAACTATCCCAAATGTCATCATCTAGCGAAAATTCATTACGCCTGAAACAGAAAAGAAGGAACCTTTCAGATGCAATTCAGTATATTTCACTCGACATGATTTTTCAGGTTCAGAATGAACAGAATTGGACACAGCTTCCAAAAATCTCCTGGTAAAGTGCGCACCTGTGGAGAATTTTGAACAGGTACCCCAGACAGAGTTCAATGGTCGAATACGCAAACTGCTCACTTTCAAAAAAATCTTTTGGACAGTTTTGTGAGATCTGTTGAAACGTGAAACAAACTTTATCAGAACGTGCATCTTTCTAATGAATAAGGCATATATAGTCCTGAAAAAAATAAACAGGAATCAGTTGTTACAAGAAAACTCATCTAACAGGGACTAGTATGTCTTTGTTCCAACTAAATTAAGGGAAAGAAGAACAGAGAAAGAATACAAATATACAAACGTCCTTGAACCTGATTTAATTGAATAAATGCAAGCAAAAAATGAACTCTAGAACCTAAACTTCCAATGAGAAGCGATGGTTTCAGTAACATCAACAAGTAATGTACCTGCTGTACTACGGACACTGCAAGAATATCCCATGAACTGTCCATATGAAAGGAATACGAGAAAACCTGGATGAGATACAAAAGGAAATGAAACCAATCAGAGTAGTGAATAACTAATCAAAGCTAAAAACCTATTGCGCTTGGACATGGGTAAACCAGAGGCCAGTCAGAAAAATAAGAAAAATGTGGGGGTGGAGTAGATCTGCACAGAGCACAAGGAGCATGTGAATGCTACAATCAATGTGTTCCAAAGATGGAGCATGTGAATGCTACAATCAATTTTTAATCCTTTCTTTAGCTGATAGTTTAAGAACTACAACAGCATGGCATGAGAAGAATTTTAAGGCAAATAAAATATTTGACGTGGACCTACCTGCAATAGTTCCTGGCAGAGATCTATGCTAAGAAAGCCACTGGTGAAAAATCTTTCAGCACAAAGAGATTGGAAAACTGGTAATGCAATTTCATATAACTTTAGGCCCTGGAACGAAGATTCCTTGATGCTGGAGTCTCCACTATATTTGATTTTAGCTGAGCCAAAAGGTATTACTTGCGTATCAGAGACTGGATGCATCCCCTGAAATAAGACAAGTACAGCGAAGCCCCATAGAAACTGATAATCTTCAACCTCTAGTGTAATCATGCGATGTCTAGATATCAAGGACCTATCAGAAAACCCTTCTACACTACAATTCACAGGAATTGCATCCAGGACCAAAGCTTGCAGGATCACAGGCCATGCCTCGTCCAGACAAGGCTGTAGCCTTCTTGACACAGTATGTGGCGGGATTTCATCTAAGAACGAGCACTGCTGCAGCAAGTCAAAGATCTTATTAGAAGATAGAGGAGCACAAGGACAAAAATGTTCAGCTAAAGAGAGAAAATAGCTATTAAGTATTGACTCACACTTCTTTTGAGGTTTTGACATAAGCAAACATAACTGTAGCTCCTTAGGACCTGAATCCAATACCTCCCGAGCAGGTCTGAACTCTTGGAAAACAAAGGCAATAGCGCTTCAAATTCTACTGGCACCTCACCATGGTGTTTTCTCAAGAATGTAAATATATAACACTTAAGCGAGGCGTGTGCAGCTAGAAGCCTGATCTTAATCTATGTTGCAAGAACAAGTCTACTCAGTGAAAGCCGAATAAAATTAGAAAATAAAACCTTGTGGTGCTTATGTACCTTGCTTGTGACCCATTCAGCAAACGAAGGATAATATAATTCGTTGAAGTCATTGAGCGGACGTGAAAGCAGAGAAAATATGCGTTTGACTGCAACTTGATCACTGCTTATTATTCCACTGGTCATTATCTGGAATGATTAAACACATTAATTTAGCAACGTAAGGGCAGAAAATTTAAAAGAAAACCCATGACAGATGCCATGCTCACCTTTGTGGCCAACTGTAACCCAGCTTCCAGAAGAACAGGTCCAGAATATGCATCCAAGGCAGTACGAACAGCAGACACAAGTTGAGCCTAAGTGTCAAAATGGTCAGTAACTATTATGTTCATTGAAAACATTAAATTACTCTTTGTTGGTTGCGAGAAAATTTTGCATGGGGAGCACCTGATATTGTTCCAGAAGAAGATGTCCAGGAAGTTCAGGGTCGGCTACTAATTTGAACTGCACAAGTATCACACAATTATATATTATTTTTGCTGTAAACTACCACACCAGATCAACAAGGTGAATATGACTTGGAGGCTAGCAAAATCTTGGCCAGAAACACATTTTCAGGCAAAAAATTGGGTGGTGGGGAAGAATAATCGAACAGACAACTTCCGAAGAAAGAAAAAGGAAACGTAGATAAGTGTGTGTGGGGGGGGGGGNGAGGGGGGGGGGTGTCTCACCTTCTCAAGAATTGTACTAAGAAGTCCAACTCCAATCGGCCTCATGTTTTCAAACTGAATAGTGCTTATCTGAAGAATTTGGTAAATCTTGTTAGCATTCCCTCTGAGCAATTTTCAGACACTTCAAATGGTGCTTTACAAGGTTAATTCCTTTTCTTTACCTGATAAGCAAGAGATATCAGCTCTTGTAGTTGAAGGACTAGCCAGTCACCTGAGCTTTGTCTATTGGAAGCAAGTTTCCTTGCCAATGAAAGATCAAAATGAGCAGCATCCTTTCCTACAGCCTCTGGCAAAAGACTCAAACACCTAGAGTTGAAAAATCAGTTGGGCTGATTTAGGTTGAAGGACATAATTCAGAACACAAACAAATATAAACTAGTATGCATTTTGACTGAGAGCTGCAACCATTAAGTTATTAAGTGCTCAGCATTAACTAAAAGTTAAAATTTCATTTAATATTGGCTCAATGCCGATACCCTTCACAAACTTGTTCTGCATCAGCATACACTTTCGAAACATCAGTTGAAATTTTATTTCCATTAAATTTAAGTTATGGTCGAAACTATTTCGGGCCATTCAACGAAAATATTGATGTCAAAGGTATTGACTAGAGAGGGAGAGTAAAAACAAAGAAACATCTCCCACTTACTCAGCTGCAAAAACTCGGGTTCGATATCTCAAGGTTTTGTCTTTATCAGGATTGACACGTAAAGATTTCCCACTAGAGCCAGAAACCATGTCTTCATCATCATTTCCAAGGTTCTCTCTTGTGTTAGCAGAATCATTTTCTGTACTGTTCGTTTGAGCACTCCTTCCAGTGGATGCTGCAAGGGCCTGTCAGCAGAGTAAAAAACTAAATTTCCATTGATTATGGGAACAAGAAGGCAGACTTGGATATATAACATGAAAATAAAGAATTGACAGTCACATTTTGAACAGAATGGCGGCAATCATGAGGGAAACAAATAAATTGCCATGGTCTAATTTCAGATAGTTCATACTGCAGCAATGAATATCCATCGAAAACCAATAAATTAGTATCGAAAACTCTTAGCTATTACCATGTTGCGGCATATTGACATCCATCGAGATGGGCGTGATGGGCATGTCGCATAAAGCAGACGTATCAAGGTACTACGGATCAGGTTCCCAATCCTACAAGAACACAACAATTCCAGTCCATCAATAAAGCAACTTAATCAAAACCTTACATAGGAACACAATATCTCCATAAGACAAAAAAATACAGAAAGAACAATTGCTTACCCAGAATCCGTTTCTTCATCCAACATCTGAAATAAGTTACCTTCTATCTGCTCATCAATGATAGAAACCTAAAAACACAAGAATGCGATAGATTCGAGGGTGTGATAAATTCCAAGACTAGAGGATTCTGAAAAGAAAAATTGGAATCAAAGCATGCTGTTTACCGGGTCTTTCTCAATCAGATGCCGAAGAGTTGACACAGAGAGACGCCTAATTATTGGCTGTTTTACAAAAGATATAACTAGTTTTCATCAAGGGAAGTCCTTCAAGATCTGCCTATGAAAAGAAGTGATAGCAAAAAAGAAAAACCTGTCTTGATGCCAGCGTCAGTAAGAGATTCTTCACATGTGAATGCACTGAAACAGCTTGTGGAGCAAAAAGAATAAGCTGCTGGGTAAAACAGACGCTCCTGAAAACATTTAGATGTGAAAAACAATTAAGCTTAATAAAGATCGAGATAATTATATAGTAGTAACAATGGATTAAAATGATTGCGACAAAGAGAAACATTCACTTACTCAAGTAGTGTTGGAATTTCTTGCCAAGAACTTATCTCTGCAATAACAGACTGCAAAAACCTTTATTTAGAACGAGCAAAATAGTCATACAAATAAACGCATCTTCCTTTACTTATCTAACAAGGCCAGACATAGGATACATAATTTACTGAAATACAAGGTTAGAAGTTTTGCGGTGTGCTTATAGGAAATTTCAAAACTATTTTTAGGACGAGCAAACCAATTTCCCTCACATACAAATGCATGCATCTTCCCTTTCTGAAAGACAATGTTGGAAGGTCCAGAATAGTACCTTGCAGCGTGAAAACAGAATGCTGCCAGGAGAAAGCTCAGGACCAAGGACAGCAACAATAGCATTAATAAGCCGTCCAATGCCTTGGGAAAGATCAATCCATCCACTTTCTTCAGTCAATAAAATATCCAAGGCAAGTCCTAATGCTGCCTAATAATACATACAGAACGGGAATGATGACATGAGACAATGAATGGAGATATCAAATCAAGCTGGGGCAAAAAAGTCCTCTCAATAGTTAGAAGTTATAATCAAGCACCTAAGGATGGCAAACTCTAGTAAACATCTTAAAATTTGCAACTTTTGAATAGTGCCAGAGAATTTGTCTCTCTGTCAAGCATTATCAGACACAGGTCATAACCAAGTCAGCTCATTTAGCCAATTTATATATGCGCTAAATTTCATTTTCATTTGACGACTATAAATACCAACAGCCAGAACACCAAAATGAGATCTTTTTAAACCAAAAAGCACGATATGAAAAGCGTGCATCCAAAGGTCTTAATGGGCTACGAAATTGTTTACCTGAACATGAGATACGAATGATAAACCAGCAGCTTCAATGGTCAAAAGAAGCCCATGCAATGCCCAGATCTTAAGACCAAGAACGGGAGTTTTGGCCAGAGATGAGACTGAACTAACAGTAGCGGGTACTAGGGTCGACAATGCCATTCCTCCTGCACTGCAGGCCATGTACAATATAAAAATTCAAAAAATGTCAACAGAGTAGCTTTCAATATGTAAAATATTACGTATCTGCAAAGATGGATAACATTTGAACTTAACTGCTGTTAAAGCATCACAACCAGACACATAGTAACCTACTTTCCAACTTTATTGATATTCACCACATATTAAACAGAATGTTCAAGTTAGGAAGCCAAACTACACCTGTGATGGATGCAGCCAAGTGCAAGAGCAATTGATCCACCATAGTATGGATCTGTTATCCCACTTAGGTCGCCAAGAAGCACTCTGGTCTATTTATCACCATGCAAAAACATATGTGAGAAATAAACGAAATTTGTTTGTCATACTTCCTATTACTAAAGATAAAAACAAACATCTAGACCAAGAAAATCGTGCCAAAATATTTTTAACATCTAGGAAATAAGTGAACAAGCAGGTGGAGTTTAGGAAATAAAGTAGGGTCCCATAAGCATCCAATTTTATACATGGTATCCAATTTTAAAGGGCATAGAGATAGAGTCACAAAAGATTTCTCTGTAGAGGCATTGTGGACAGACCATTCTTGCTGTAAAGATGTCATTTCCAAGACGAGCTAGAAGACCAAGACCTTCACATGCTGCTCTGCGTTGCGACGCACAAATTTCTCCCTCTGTTAAAATACTCTATTGCAACAGAAACATCAAAATGATAATACATGAATCAATTTTGAGAGTAGGTTCATAATTCTGGACAAGCAACTTTATTTGACATACAAATTACAATACCTGAAAAATGGCTTGCCCTGTGCTTAATACCTCTGTTCCTAGTTGCTGAGGACGTAGAGCATGCAAAGCCTGTAAGAAATCAATTATACATGAAGTTCTGAATGTATCTTCCTATTAACAAGAAGCACATGATTTGAACTCAGATATAGTTAATTTCTTCAGCACTGTAGTCCTTGCAGAGGCATGATAGCACAGCCCTTCCATACTCAAAGAATAGTGCTCGGTTCATTCTTTAATGAAACAAAATTTACCGGCTTTATATATAGACCAAAATGTGTATAATCTTTTATATAATGTCATGTTATATGTGTACTTTCTAGCTTTCCAACATCACCTGAGTTCAGCCCTTAGTATCATACACGAGGTAGAGTAACATGGTTGTACCTTTACCATACAACTATCTTGGCTAACATTTTACTACGGTTCGTTAAAACGCACAAAGCTCATAACAAGTATTGAAAGCACCTTTAATCCGGCAAGAAGTCCCGAACAGATGTTAGTTAAGCTGGCTGTACGCCATTGTTGCTTCTTTCCAGCTTTCATACACTGTTGTATGACCAAAAGAAGTGAGAGCATCCCATGACTATCCTGAGAATAAAAGGTTACAATTATTTCAGAATATCCAAATAGCAAATGTCATAGCAAAACAAGGACCTATCTGGACATATAATAACCACAAACCTGAGAAGCAAACATGATACCAAAGCAGAGAACCATCTGATTCACCAATGTCTTTTTCACAGTCTCTGGCTTCATGATTACAAAAAAATTGTGTAAGAGTTGAGCATAAATAACAAAGACAAGTCTGTAGCCAAATAAAAAACCAACGCCACCATTAAGGAAATTCTCGCCAAAAAGTGCATTGCGCTTACCAAAGGAAAACTAGAAACTTTACTTTCCCATACACTTGGTGCTAGACCATCTTCCCCACCTTGAAAATAGCGAAGCTCATCTTCAAACCAATCCCTGGATAAAAAATCATAAAAACTTACATCTCCTTGGGAAGGACTAGTTTTCTACAGCATGATCAAGAATTTGTGAGGAAACAAATGCAACAAAATTCCTTAAGGAATACAATGTAATAAATACAGATGACATTTAGGCACCTGCCAGGAATCCAAGGACCAAGCCATGCATCTCTTTTGTCAAGGAGCTCCTTCAAGCACGAGCTTTCCTCAAATCCAGAAGGATCCCTTTCATTTAAACAAACATGAAGGAGTGACTTTCAGTGATTCACAAAGAGATTTATCAAATAATGTCCTTAGCATACATTTATAAATGGATTTTAGAAAGAGCAGCAGTTAGGGATGACATTAATCTTTACCTATATGGTGCGGTGCATAGCTGAATAATTTGCTGATGCTCACTTTTATAGGCCAAGGGATCTGGGATGGATTGATAAGCTATCAATACTCTTATGATGAGTATGTCGACCAAAGTTTTGATATCAGGCAACCGTTTGTTGGCCATTGCCGATACATAAGACAAAGCGCTGTTTCCAAGAAGATAATGTCAATTCACTCATCATACAGGTAAAGGATAAGAGAACTTATTCTCAAATGAAATTAGCTGAATTGTTAAAATTGGCAATTAGAGGTAGACAAAAAACTGTAGAGCCTCAGTGATGTCATACCTACGGAGGTTTGCCAGTACAGGTTGAAGTAGAATACCATCATCACAAGGGACAAAACGTCGCACAAAGGCAGTGAGTGCGTCAATTGCAGCAGACAACACACTACAAAAAGGAGAACATTGATCATTTACTTGTTATTAAGACAAAAAAGTAGTCATCACTTTTGTTCCTCTTGGACATGAAGCAATCAGGGAGAACTGAGGACTCAGCCCTCATACCAGCTATTAATGTGTCAAAGATTAAAAAAGACAGAGTTTGAAGACTCAGATAAACGAGTTTATCATAGAGGTATGTGCATTGTTTCCTGATGTGTCAAATGAAAGATAAACATGGTTCGCTACCAGGATCTAAAACAATATACAACATAGGGCAAAAATATTCAGACCTTGGCATTTCAATAAAAGCTTAATGCATCAAGGGCCACTCACCTTAACGTAGATTTTAAATTTGCATGTTGTTTGATCGACTGCTCTGGGTTTCCAGTAAAGACGTCAGTCCACAAGATAAGAATATC
Source organism: Eutrema heterophyllum (assembly GCA_002933915.1). NCBI lineage: Eukaryota > Viridiplantae > Streptophyta > Magnoliopsida > Brassicales > Brassicaceae > Eutrema > Eutrema heterophyllum. Next base: position 680,466 of record PKMM01047474.1, on the reverse strand, counting down.
AAAATCTTGGTCCCCGAATTCCTATATAATAAAGTAGAGTTGCATAAGACAATGCACGATCCGGACACCGCAGTTGAAGACAAGGATGAAATATTACCTCCTTTGGCATAGAGTTTAATAGTGATGATAACAATAACCATCCAGCTTCCTTTTCACTTGAGGCGACTGTAATATTTCTCCTTGATTCTGTTAGCATCTTCTTTGAAACTTCAAGCACTGACCTTGGCAATCTGTGAACAAGAAATTAAAAGAAAAGTTCTGCAATTGGATTAATGGAAGTTCTGCAATTGGATTAATGGAAGTTCTGAATTGGCAATTCTAAGCAAGTCACGGCAGGTTGAGAACTATTTTGACTATCTAGCACAAAAATATCCTCTGTATTTTTATGGCACACGAAAGGTGTATGTATGGCCATGAACTAGTTTGATTAGGAAAAGGAGCAAATGACAAACTCTCAGAAACTATCGAAAGTACTACGAGTTTAAGGTTCATCTAGTTGTCTAGCGCAATGAGAAAGGTAGCAATTTACAGGATTAGTGGGAAGATTTCTTCATCAGCTCACAGAGATAACAAGTACGCCGCCTAAATGCAAGAATTCAATGCCCAGCAACAATAATTTGTTGGAACGAGCATTAACGTTGGGTTTGAAGTGGTGAAACGGTGAATAAGATGTGATCATGGGGAGCTATGAAGACTCTTACCTAGCAGGATAGCCAAGAGAGAGTCCAGGAGAAATGGAGACTAGAGCTGCCAAAGTTGCTGCTTGCCCATGCAAAGAAGCAAGATCATTTTTTAATTTGTCTCCCTACAGAAAATGCAATGGTGAAAAATAAGTCAATCACCGTCATCAAGTTGCAATTGTTACAATAGAGAATGTCTATATATAACGACTTAAAAGATGAAGAATTTCAATTAGATGAAGGCCAAGGACGCCATAAACATATAAAGGGAAAATATGATGTCTTTTTCAATTCACCATATCAATTTTCACTGATAGACTTTTTTGTTTTGCATTTATCATGACAGAATATTCAGTAGAAATATATGACACAAATGCAGCAGGCCATGCATGCATGTGTGATTAAATATGGAATAAAAAATACCCATGTCAAACTCACAAGAGACTCAAAGAAACATAAACATGATAATATCATGCTACAAGAAGAAAACCAACTCAGTTGACATGAATTGGAAGAACTAGTATTTACCTTTTCAAAGGATAAACTTTCCCGTAAAGCATTAACAGTGGTTACAGCATAAGAAGTCAGCCCACCAACGCAGGTGGGATCAACCTCAGCCAGAGCACGTAAAGTTAAAGCAGCCTCAACACGTACCTGGAAAAACCAAGTTTAACTTTGTAAATTTATGCATTTTCAATTACCCTTGCGTTGTCATTTTAGCCAATGTACCCAGATAGTACCCAGACATTCATTGTTGGCATGACAGGTAAAACTAATAAACACTGCACAAAGCTGAGTCTGAATATTCAATATATCAAGCTACTACATTCAGAAGAACAATCAGAAATTACTCTGATAACAGCTTCTTCCAACCCTCTATTTCTATGCATAAAGGATTTGTTTACCTACCTATTGAGTACTGTCATAACGGCCTATTCCAACCCTCTATTTCTATAGATAAAGGTTTTGTTTACCTAACTTTTGATGGACAGACTTTTATAGCAGATTAAACAATTTTACATCCAGTAGTACCAGGAAGTACAAACGAAATATGTCTTTCAGTGCAATTAATAGTACTAAACAAGAAACACGTAGATAAGGAAGATCGGAGTCTAGAAGATTGAAAGCATTAAGAATATCTGAATGCTGCAAATAAAAGAAAAAGAGATCAAGAGGACTCGTGTTGAGAATAACTATCAAAACAAGATATGTGAAAGCTTACAAGGTCCAAAAAATGTGACAATGCTGCACCCACTGTGTCATCAAAAAACTCCCTGAACTCATTGGGAACCTGCAGGCAGGAAAATAAATAGTTTCTTCATTAAATTAAAGAAACAAAATTTCATGACAAAAATAAATCTGACTAGTTATGTCAGTAGCGGCCTCACCTCTCCCAGTGTTTTCAATGTGTATGACAAAGCCCGCAACGCAACTATTTTCATTGACGGACTAGCATCTGAAGACTGAAGCTGCATTTGTTGCAGAAAAAAAAATAACTTGCTTGATTATGATGTAGAAACATAAATTAAAATTTTGAATATATGTAGCTCTGACTTGCAGGGACAAAAAGTGGTTCAGTTAAACTGCAAAACCTGCTTTCCAAGAAAAACGGAAAAGCTTCTCTGGCTTGGTTCCATCATTTGATCAATTACGCCGACCCGTAGGATGTAAAGAACACATGCCTTCAAAAATTAGAATATACATTTAAGAAAATTGATTTTTTTTTTTTTTGATAAAATTTTCATAAGAGTTAGTAATGTCTCCTCTTTGTTTTCAGGCTATGCAGAGAAAAAATGTGAATGATTCCAAGCATAGCATTAGAGTTGCATGGTGATATTTTGATAGATAGAAGTATGTAAGAAAATCTATCCAGACAAAATGACAAGGTTGGAACTGCAAGGAAATGAAAGAAGTATAACTTACCAGTGCATGGGCATCAATTGAGGAGTCACCCCGCAGCATGTCCATGACATGCAAAGAATAGTCTTGAAGCTCACTATCTGGATCCAAATACCTTATCCTAATGGCCTGCAAAAATCAATGTTTACAAGGCTATGTGCCGAAATGAAGGATATGTATGTACAAAAATTCATAGATAATCACAAGACTCAAGGAATAGGTTCACTACAGGAAGAAAAATGCAGGCCTTATGATATGGCACTATAGGCAGTATGCAGATCCTTGATAACAATTGGTGTGGTTTCCGAAAAAGGCCCATGTCAAATGTTAAGAATAATGTCTCGTTGGCAGTATGAAATGCAAAATCTAATCAACTCACCAGGACAACACAAAATCTAATTGTTTATTTACCTGTAAAAAGAACACCCATGACAGAGCCAAACCAAACCGCTTGTTCCTTGCCCTAGATCCAACCGCTGCAATTTAAGTATTTTTTTTATAACGGAAATAAAAAAAGTAGTGCTTTGCAGAAAAAGAAATGAGGTGAGAACCATTTGCTAGTTTCTAACAGCGATATAAAATTATTATAAAAAAATAACTAATCAGGTATGTTTAATTTTACTACGTGTGCCATTATAACTGCTTTCTCATTCTTACTGTGCATGCCTCCACACAGTGACTGTATAAAACGTGTGTGTGGCACAACACGATTGCTACTATAATATGTCATCATATCGCCAGAATGGCTTGCAAGTCTGTCTCCAATGACTCATAACACTACCTTTTGTGAAGGGTAAAATTAGATGCCTCTGCAAACCACCTTCAAGTTTCTTTGCCGGTGGAAATGGACCTTTACCTCTGGGTTGGACCTGAAACAAAAATCAAATTCCATGACCACAAAATTATGAAGACCAAAAAGAAGCAAAATACTAGTTAAATAAGTCTACATGCGCTTCAGGATGCATTCCTAGCGCAAGCAATGAGCCCAAAGCCTCTGCAAATGAATCTCGGACAGATGATTCTGAATCTTCAATACCCTACATTAACAGAGGCAAACATATATTCAGCGATAAACATCAGCCCACCAAGAAACTGAAAGAATACCGAGTAAAAAACATACAGGTTTCACTAGCACATCAAACTGACCTTGACACAGTAAGACGCTAAAGTATCAAATTCGCTAGTACCAAGACCAGGTCCTCCAATATTGGAAAAGGCCTTTAAACAACGAGCAGCAGCGATTCTCACTACGAATGATTTGTCCAAAGTGGAAAATCTTGTAATCAGACGGTATGCTTCTGAGTACGCAGTAGCAGCAGCTGTACCACCACAACCTTCCAAAGCATTGTGAAGCAAGATAAAGGCTTCTTGTCTCACAAAATCCTGAAAACAAGGGAAACGACTCAGAATTAAATCAGTAACTAATAGTTGCAGTATAAGGTCAGTTCTCATTGAAGTCCACAAGTTTTTTCACAAAATTCTAGATAATGATAGCTTGGAGGAAATAGATTCAATGATTTAGAAACAGCAGATTTAGAGACTAGGAAAAGGCAAATTGGTTTATACACCAAACCATATCTACCATAGATATTAGGACACAGTAACAATGGTTGCAGAGCTTTAATCACTTCACTGCCACAAATCCATACCTATTTAAGATTTTCACAGCGTATAGTTCTTTTTAATTAGTCTAACTGGGCCGATGATAAAAAGATACGATCCATTACGGTATATTACATATAATTATGTTAAACCAATCAAATTTACTCTTTCAAATGACAGCAAGTAGATTTTTGAAAAGTTGAACCACAATACCTCGTTAGACTTCACTAATTTTGTCACAATAACTGTTGTTTCAAACAAGCCAGATGTAATTTTTCTCCCAAAATGACGATACAGCTCCCCCAAGCACTGGGCAGCACCTAGAAAAAAAAATGTATCTATAAACTGAGGAACATAAGACCAAATAAACATAAAGCAGTAACTAAACGCATGGTTGAACTTCATGAAATGTATGGATGCTTGCTGCGCTCAATAGAATGCATACCAAACAGCAAAAAAAAAACACCAAAATTTCTGTTCTGCTTAGAAGGGTGACCAATATTAATCTTTATTCCAAAGCATCACTATAGCCTACAGTATTTAATATATTAGTGAACAATAGCTGCTCAATAACAGTTTCCCAGTAATCCTTGCAAATATACAGCCTACCTGCAACTCGCTGAGGATCACTCCGCTTCCCATCTGAAAGAAACCCTTGTAAACTGCTAGCTCTAGAGTATATCGAAATACTATCACCATTTGATATAATTTTCGCCATAGCCACTGACGCAAGATGCCGTACCGGTCTCCGAGCACCAAGAGTAACTAGAGAATACAAAGCATCTTCGCATTTTCTTTGCCATACTAGTATAGACTCCTGACATACATGATCGTTGAGAACCCATCAGATAGGACATCCAAGTCTCAACCAATCGCCAAAAAGATATACACAATTAACCACAAAAACGTTAACATTCCTAGTTAGAAATTCATTCTCACAGTTTTCTAAGGAATTAAATTCAACCTGAATATATTTTGAGAAGTGAAAGTTGCATCACGAAACCTTAACAACTGCGAAAAAATTAGCACAAATGGAACGATTTTCTCACATTTTCTTTTGAAAACCATAAATCCGCGGAGCAATGGTCTGTGAAACTAAGAAGTCTACTAATTGATCTCAGATCAATGTTTATGATAAATATCACTTAACAAAGACTCATATTTTCAGATAAATATAATTTTCAGATACGAAAAATGACGACAGTGAGCATTATAAAGCGAAATGGACAAATATAAGAACGATCAAACTAAAAAAAAAAACGGTTCTGAGAAACTGGAAGAAAGACCTTGGGCTCTTCGTCGAGTGCGGAAATAAGATCAGAAAGGATCTCGAAACAGAGGAGAGGGTCAGGGTTTTTCTGTGATGCTGACGCCACAATCGACTCCAATTGAGCGACCAAAACGCCGAATCGCGATAGAGGAGCGTTGTCGCTCACATTATTCTTCGCCATTGGAACAGTAGAAGCAGGAGTGACATAGAACGAACCAAGCCCAGTGTAAGAAAACCAGAGAGGAGGAAAACGTAAGACGAAGAAGAAAGAGTAGTGAGAGAAAAAAAAGACTCGGAATATTTGTTTCAGATCTATCGGGGGTCGGAGAAGGAAAGCCGGAATTTGTTTCCGGGTCGGGTATAGATCAGTAAAGCAACCCACCCGATATTAGACGGGCGAACATTGACATATGGGCCGAGTTGGTTGGTAGACCCGGTCTATAAGAAATCTCCCGAAAGAATTTTAATTTTGAGCTAAATTGTGTAGGTTAAAGCAACTAGGATACAGAGTTAATTAATTAATTCGGTGTCTAAGGAACGGAACATTAAAATGTATTTATGTTACAAAAATTTGTTGATCCTGAATCAACAAAAGTAACAAAACGGACGACCTTGATTGTACTTACAAAATGTAAACTATATACGGTTAAATTTAGATATTGGATTGACCTTAATTAGTACTTACAAAATATAAATGACATACGGTTAACTTTAGATATTGGATTGCTCGTAATTTCTCACACTCGAAATCATAGGCCATCATTTATGAGCCGAATTTACATTCTCGTAAACGACAAGTATAGAAGTTTTAAAACTTTCATAATTACATTTTAGAGTGATTTACACTCATACATACTGCGGAGTTTGCCTCTTACAAAATAGACATTGATTTTGAAGATTTGAGGCATTTTTTATATTGTTCATTTTTATTAAATCCAAAACTGTCACGTGCATACTCAAAAATGGTGAATACGATATCATGGACGGATGAGAAATTAAAGATCTAAGTAAAAATAATTATTATCTCTCACATGTTTTATTTTTTAATCTTCTATATTGTGAAAGATATAAACAAAAATATGTCTTCTAAAATCCGTAGGAAGCCGAAGATGTACTCTAAAATTCGTAGAACATATAGGAAAAACAGAAAATGTATTCTAAATTTCATATGAACAAACAAAAAAAATTCATAATCTTTTTTTCCAAAAACTTGACATAAAAATATTTCATTAACATTTATTTATTTTTCATATTTTTCTTTATTTTTATTCCTATTAAAAAGTTTATTTGATTATTTATGAAATTTCATTAAAGTATTTTAGTGCAAAAAAAAAATTTAGTTTATTCTCACCATTTGGACATAATCGATATGTTGTTTTTCAATTCTCATATTTATGAAAAGAGAATAAATTATAACATTAGTTAAAATAAAAAAGGTAATTTGCATGAATATTATGTTTGGAGGACCAAATTAGGTGATTACCACTCAAAAACAGTCAATTAATAAAATAGCACTAGTCAACTGTCTATAGGGAGGGGAAATGTCGAAAAGCTTTTTGCTCCCTTATTCTGGACATTACTTTTTCCTAACATGATGTGACATTTCTTTTTGCAAAAAGTTGCAAACGTTACCATTTATTTTCAATCAATAACAGCTGAAAAAGGTAAGAAATGCTGAAACTTTATAAGTAATGGAAAAGTATTCGACTATCATATATTATCGTGAATTTGCCTACATGTACCCATAGTTGTTTAATTTATAATATAAGTAAATAAAACTTTTTGTGTTTCAATTTTTGTGATAGAAATGAGATAAGCTCTTGTTTGCTCCAAGTAGTTGTCTACCTTTTTATGTTTCAATTTCCCTCTCATCAATCGAAGGGACAACGACGAAGATGAAAGAGACAACAACAGAGGTGGAAGAGACGACAACAGGGGCGTAAGAGACAACATATGAGGTGGAGGCCAAGGCGGTAGAGGTGGAGGAGGCGGCTGCAGAGCCGCCGGCTACGGAGATTGATGTATGGAGATGATGGTTGTTATCATGGAACTGGAGATTTGAGAAAATCTTCATTAACACAAAGAAATAGTCATCTATATTATGTTTGGTAGACAAGTAAGACACTGTATAATATATATGACTATTTTAGTTTAGGTAATGGTATTATAAAATATAGTTATCTATTTGTAATACATAGACCTATTACGAACTATGCAATACAATTATCGTTTTTATACCTTTTCGTCAACTCATACATGATTATGTGGTCACAAAAAAGTGAAAAATGTTCGTTTACATATGCTTCATAGACATCTGAGATATTTTCTAATATAGATGACTATTTTAGTTATGCATACTAAGATTACACAATATGATTTAAATACAAATAATATAATTAGCTATGTAATAGTTGTGCAAGGATTCACTTTGAATAAATAACTATTCATTGGCATAAATGAGTTATGTATCCCTATACATAGTTGATTATTTGTAACATGAGTAGCTAATTGAAACACCTCTTCTTCCTTTGTGTTGGATGGTTCAGTTGGTTGTTTAAAATGTTGACAAAGAAAATGTGTCGTGGTTCGTTAGTGATTGTATAGACATGTGAAAAAAGGTTCATTCAAAAACAAAACTATCGATAATTATATATGATTAGGGTGAAAAACCATATGGCGAAATGTCAATCAAGGTGAGAGTAGTTATCTATCGTGATGTATTAAACTAGTTATCAAGGTGAGAGTAGTCATCAAGTTAAGAATAGTCATCTATCTTGATATATTGGTAATGTACTTGAGGTTGTAATCGTCCACTTTATCTTTCAAATTAGTTGAACACCATTACTAGTGTACTTAACTATTTTGTGAAAGTAGATGAATTGTTTATGTTAGGTAATGGATACCTACTATATTGCTTGTAATTCACTAACCTCAGAGTCCTTATATGATTTGTGGATGTAGTCATATATTTGGTGGGAGTATATTTATAATTTACTTGAGGTTGTAGTAATTGAATCTATGTCCAATTAACTGATGACAATCCCATTATGATTCTAACCGTATGCATATTCAAATCCTTAAAGATGTGGAATATCGCGTATTTGTAACTAAATATATGAGTATTTTTCTCCGCACAAACACCAAAAATATATAGTTATTTATGTAAATAAAATAGATGGTTGTAAAATGTGCATATGCGTGAATTTATATGTAAACGAGAATAAAAAATAATCGTCTATTTTAGAACATATGAATGTAAAATGTAATAGATGGTTATTTCTCCGCACACAAACACATGTCTTCACACAAACTCAGAAATCATCGAGTGCATCATTACATCTTCGCAGATTCTCTTCCAACCCTTTTTAACACATCAACAAGTACGTCACTTATTTGGTGGAACACATTATCTGGTTGCGGGTGTGTGTGGTTATTTGAAGATTTCCATCTTATTGCCACGGATGAATATTCGGTAAAGTAGACCAGGGGCGGTAGCTTTCGTATATAATATTAACTTTTTTTTTATTTAATTTTAATCCCCAAACCTGCTGCCACATTTTGTTTCCCAAAACAAACAAAAAAAACTAAAATCCACACTTTTTTTGCGGGCTAAATCCACTTTTTTTTTTTTTTTCTGTTCACCCCTGAAACTGGAAAGCTGCACGTCGGTTAAACAAAAATACCTTCGCCGCCGATTGCTGATCTTCCTCTCTCTGCGCCGCATAGTCTCTCTCAAACTCGCTCAATCCCGACGGTCAAATAATCCCAGCAACCTTCTTCGATTATCCTCTTTGACCATTATTACTTATAAGGTTCGTGTCGATCTTCTAGTTGTTCCCGTTCTACTGTAGAATTTTCAAAATCTAGATTAAATCGGAATTAGTCGTAGAACCTAATTGTTTACTTCGATTTGATAGCGGCGACGTAGAACCCTAATTCTGGCTGCTCTATACTGTCGCACTGTAACAAACCGTCAGAACCGCCGCTGAATTTTTAGATAGATTGATTTTCCTGCCCATCACATCGTAATCTGATGATTCTCCTGTTGCTTATGGATCAGTTTGACTTGAACGTTGCTACTAGCTTACATTGATTTGCAGCAGCTTGTGTGAATGTGTGTCATCTTTCTCTTTTCTCATGTTTTCTCAGTTTTATATTTGAAGCCTTTTTGATGGGAAGCAAAGGAAGAATTCCTCCACCTCATCATATGAGGCATCCTCTTCCAGGTCCCGGTATGGCTCATCATCCCGAGAATTTTGGCCCCGGTATGCCGCCTTCTGCTCAGGGTGCGTTTCCTTCCTTCAACATGATGCCTCCACCAGAAGTCATGGAGCAGAAATTCGTGGCGCAACACGGGGAAATGCAGAGACTAGCAATAGAGAATCAGAGACTTGCTGCTACACATGGTAGCCTAAGACAAGATCTAGCAGCAGCGCAGCACGAATTGCAGATGCTGCACGCGCATATAGGGTCGATGAAGTCCGAGAGAGAGCAACGGATGAGCGGTCTTGCAGATAAAGTTGCCAAAATGGAGACTGAGCTTCGGAAGTCCGAGGCCGTGAAGTTGGAGATGCAAGAGGCACGCGCAGAGGCACATAACCTGGTGGTGGCGAGGGAGGATCTTATGTCCAAAGTGCATCAGTTGACTCAGGAACTTCAGAAAGCTCATTCCGATGTGCAGCAAGTACCAGCTCTGATGTCCGAACTTGATAATTTAAGACAAGAATACCAGCAGTGCAGGTAATTGTTCTAATTTTTTTTTTTTTTTTTTTGTGTGGCTATTTCTGAAAAAATATGGTGTTGGAAGTAGGATTAGAAATCTGACGTTTTGGATTATAGGTATGGAAGTTTCTGTATTACAAACTTGCGGCGCTCATTTTAGCTATTAGGTTTGCCAGCCTTTGTATCTTTCTCTTATGAAGGTCCTGATGACTTTGGTTATCTGATTCTGCAGGGCAACATATGACTATGAGAAGAAGTTTTACAACGACCATATCGAGTCACTTCAGGCAATGCAGAAGAACTACATGACTATGGCTATGGAAGTACAAAAACTTCAAGCACAGTTAATGAACAATTCAAATTCGGACAGAAGAGCTGGTACTAAATTATTCATTTGGTTTCTATTCTATTTAGCTTCATTCTTCCCCGAACTTTTTCAGTATTTAAGGTCGTATCTGTCAATCAAAATGAAGGTGGCCCTTATCCAAGCAACATCAATGCTGAAAATGACTCTTCTGGGCATCAAAGTGGAATTGGTTACTATGATGATGCTTTTGGTCACCAGGTTCGTGCGTTTCTCTTTGCAAGCCTTTTCTAACTCGTCTTGTACTAGCCTAGAATGTACCATATAACCACAAATGCGACCCACTATAGTTTTCCACATGTATCGACCATCATGAATGGTAAAATCTATACACTTGGCCTTGGATCAAAATCTTTACCATGATGAGCTCTAAATTTGTTTAAACCTTTGCTCACTTTTGACCGGCTTCAAATAAGATTTAAATGTGCTTGAGCTTATATGTTTTGTTACTTTTGCAGGGATATATTCCTCCATCAGCTGCTGGTACCGCAACTGGACCAAATTCAGTTGTTGCCACAGCTCAATTCCCTTATCCAGGAGTAACTCAGCCAGGATACTACCCTCCAAGACCTGGTTACTACTTCCCAAGAGGCCCTCCTGGTTCATATGACCCAACAAGGTTAGCCTCAGGACCACAAGGCGTACCGTTCCCACCTGGATCATCCAACAATACGCCCTACGGCTCTGCTGCAACAACTGGTCCACGCGGACACCCTAGTCGCAGATGAGGCCACCGAGTACATAATAATAATGCACCAGCAACATTCCTTCAACTGTGGAATTGTTGCCGGTTTGGATAATCTATATGGTCAAGAGATGCTGGTACAGTGGTGAACTTTGGGTTCTATTGTTTATCTGATTTTGTGGGAGCTTGACTTGAATTTGTAATGAGACAGTTTTCAACAAGTTTTGCTGACTTTAAACTGTGATAGAAGAGAGATGTAAACTCAGGAAAGAAATAACAAAAAAAAAAGAGAAATTTGTTGTTCGTTTGAAAGATGAATTTACCGTTACAGTAAAAAAAATTGATAACCGCCTTTCTTATTGAGAAACCGGTACAAAAGACTGAAGAGTACCGCTTTCGATACGCTTAGTTCTTACCGTTCATAGGAAAGCGGTAAATCATGTACCACTACAATACGGGACTATTATTAATCAAATTCAAATCCAAAAGAAATCCGACCGCCCTTTTTGTTGTCATCTAGATTTTTATTATTAAAACTTGGAAAATTTTATAAATAACCGAACGCCCAAAAAAAGGGAAACAAAATCGGCAGAACAAATATATATTTCAAACAAAGCGGGCGGAAATCATGTGTTTCCCAAAGACAAAAGTCCTTTGAAAGGGGAGTAAAATACATTAAAAAGGATTACTAAAACCGCTAATAAACCATAGGTATTAACATTGAACTGCTGAACTAATTCTCACCTACAACTTTTTCCAAGTAACCTTTAGACGCTGGAACTGAACCAAAAGACATGAGACTCGAAAAGAATCAAAACCAAAGAATGCTCTAAACCGTTCTCAAAATAGCAGCAAGTCCGGCAGATACAAACGTAGGACCAAAACGAGAACAAAGCCAATAACCACTCCACACACGGCCAAACCAAAGAAACAGAAGACATATGCAGGAAACCTTGAAGCTCTGACTGGGAATACGTCTACCGCCTTATGTCACCAATATTAATTTACTAAAGGATAAATTGCAAATTATAGTATAAAATTGTATTTCTTATCAATGAAAAATTCCTCTAAATTAAATATAAATTTATGAAGATTTCTATAATTATCATTATTTTTAAAAGGAAATTATTTGGACTATGAGTACAAGATGTATATAACGGGAACATGCTCGTTTAATTCCTCACCTATTTATAATCGGTGCTTTTAATCCCTAATTATCGCTTGCGCAAAACAATTTCCCAACGCGTTGTTGACTTTGCAAATTAAGGATTAAAATAGTCAACCGTTAAAACACAAATGGATTCTGTTAGAATTAAATCCCTTATAAACGTATCCCATCGAAGTTTCACTGTTCTAAACTCAGAATTCCCAAAATTAAAAACCCTAAAGCGATTTCTGGCTACTCAAAGCCTCTTTGTATGTATTTTCCGGTGATTCGAGATATTGATTTCATTATCGAATATGGAAAATTCGAATTAACAATGGTGAAAACTATGTGGAGAAAAAATCGAAAAATCTTCCAATTCGAAGGGAGCCAGAACCAGAAATTGATCCTGGATTCGAAAGGTAATGATGAGTTCGTGATGTTCTTCATGATATCAGTGTTGGAATTCGAGTCTGATGTCGGAAATCTCCTTTGCTAACTGTCGGATTTAGGGTTCGAAAATTGGGGAAGAACTTCTGCGAAGAACTCCAGCGAAGATTATATAACCCCGTCGACAAAGATTTAATTCTAACGTCTAGTCGTTTGTGTTTTAACAATTGACTATTTTAATCCTTAATTTATAAAGACAACGATGCATTGAAGAATTGTTATGTGCAACCGATAATTGGGGATTAAAAGCACCGATTGCAAATATATGAGAAATTAAATGAGCATTTTTCCGTATATAACTCAAAATTTGTAGTATCTGTTATGAAAGTCGAGAAAGTAGGCAGAAGTTAGGCAAAATGTTTGATAAAATAATATTGTGGAGCCCACCGTCACGCATAGTAACATAATTTTTCTCTATAAATACGAACGCATTTGTTCGATGTAAGGACACACTAAAAACACATTAATAAAAGAACTTCAACAAGAAGTATTCTCTAGTCTTTCTATAATCAGTGTCCCGATCCTCAATCCGGGTATAATATTTTTATCTTTATTAATACTTATCTTTATGATAAATTATATTACTTTTTATAACACGTTATCAGCACGATCACTCTTCACTATAACTAAATATATATTCATAATATATACCCTACTATAGCGGACGTTATGCCGCATCTATAATAATTTATTATTTTGTAGNAATAATATTGTGGAGCCCACCGTCACGAATAGTAACATAATTTTTTTCTATAAATACGAACGCATTCGTTCGATGTAAGGACACACTAAAAACACATTAATAAAAGAACTTCAACAAGAAGTATTCTCTAGTCTTTCTATAATCAGTGTCCTGATCCTCAATCCAGATATAATATTTTTATCTTTATTAGTAATATTTATCTTTATGATAAATTATATTATTTTTATAACAGTATCCATATTTTGTCCGTCCAAAATAAATTTTCAAGATTTTAAATTCCCGCCAGACTCGCATCTAATTTTCGCTTTCCCCTTCAGTCATTTGCTCCAATTGTTCTTCGTCTTTACATTTACAGACCTGAGAAGAACGGGGAGAGAAAGAGAAGGAATTGAGGCAAACGAAGTGACATCCGCGACAGATTCCCCAACAAAAAAGAGATATTCGCCGCAAATTAGTACCAATTATGCCAGGTAATTCCACTAGAATAAAGAAATTGCAATCTCTAGGGTTTCATAGTTCGATCTACATAAAAGGGTTTTTTTTTTTTATCTCTCAATTTCTGTAACTTTGTTTACTTAGCTCGATTTAAGTTGTAGGGCTTAGCGATTTTTCTCTACGAAATTGTCGCACGCCCATTTTTTCAGATTTCTGTGGCTTTGCTTTTGTAGGTATGGAAAATGTGGTTGCAACTGTCAGTGGTTATCATGGCTCTGAGAGGTTCAAGCTCATCAAGCTTATCTCCCATTCTGGAGCAAGTTATGTCGGGGCAATGTCAAGATCCATTACACATTTGGTTCGTGTAAATCGTCCTGGTTTTTCTATGCGATTGACTAACTAAGGAGAAACGAAGTCATACCCTTTTGTATGTGTGTAGGTGTGTTGGAAATTTGAGGGCAAAAAGTACGATCTTGCTAAGAAGTTCGATACAATAGTAGTGAATCATCAATGGGTGGAAGAATGTATAAGGGAAGGGAGACGAGTTCCCGAGGCGCCTTACATGTTTGAAAGGTTTGCGTATTGTTGTTCGGTCTTCTTTATTTGAAATGTGTTGGATAGCTTCTCGGTTCCTAAAAGATGATTGATAAAGAGTATTTTTTCAGCGGGGAAGAGGTTGGACCTTTGATGATTGAACTTCCTGCGGTTCCTGAGGAAGCTAAAGCCACTAAGAAAGTGAATAAGGCTGCCAAAACTTTTGATAAGTACTTTGGTAATGGTCAAGAAAGCAGGACTGGCTCCACTTCTGAGCTTGCCACTTGGATGGACTCTGTCTTGTTGAAAGAGGTAAAACTTGTTCTCTTATTATCTATTTGCTTACATGCCAACCGAATCTGGAAGCCTACAGCTTTTACTTCTTTATCTTCCACTTAAATATTGAGTTTTTACTGAATTAAGTAATAATACAAACGTTTTTGTGTTGTATACTTACATATTGCCTAAGATCAGAATAGCCTTATCGTTTCACATAGTTCATGTATGATTTAAGAGACTGAGGTGGTAATAGCATATCCTCATCAGGTCTGGTTTACATATTGTGATATAGCTACCAAGATTAGCTATAGGTGGTCACTATGGAAAGAAGCATTTGAACCAGCACGAATAAAAATGCTTAATTGCATTGCTGTTCTGTGTATGGTATTATAAGTTCGGTTTTTTTTTCCTGTCTCTGAGCTTCTTTGTTGCTCTTCAGAAAAATATAGGATCAAACAGACACTCAGTGCGATTAAGAACAAAGAGGCCGAGCAATATTTTTGAAGACAAGGAAAACACAGGCGTGGCGGAATCTTCAGGGAAAGGAAAGAGGCGGTTAGTAAAGAAACGCTCTTGTAGAAACCTTATCGACCTTGAATCTGATGATGAATCTGATAATAACTGTCTTGACAACTCTGATAAGAACCGAAATAAGACTCAGGATAGAGAGCCTGATGATGAAAATGTGAGGGACTGTGTTTTAGAACCAGGAGAAACATCAGCTCTTCGCCATCCTGGAGGCTCTGCAACACAAAACTGGGATGTAGATGAAATAGAGAAGTCTGAGCATTGGAGTCATTCAGCTGTTTTTAAACGCCCGAAATCAGCTAGTGCAGAGAGAAAACCGCAAGATGATGAGTCAAACTTCAACAAACCCGATTCAAGAGAAGAAGAGACAGAATCAACTAAGATGGTTTCTGCGCAGGTTTCTTGTATCATATGCTGGACCGAGTTCAGTTCCACTAGAGGCATTCTCCCTTGTGGCCACAGGTTTTGTTATTCATGCATCCAGACATGGGTAGACCGTTTGGTGAGTTATCTTCTCCTGACTAAACCTTCCAATATAACTCCTAAAATCCGGACATTGTCATATGATGCAACTATGATATGTATCTGCAGGTTTCAGAAAGAAAGAAGACAACATGTCCATTGTGCAAGTCCAACTTCATCACCATCACAAAGATAGATGACGCAGGGTCATCCGATCAAAATATATATTCACAAACAGTCCCTGACCCATCTTCAACAAACAACACTCTTGTAGTACTCCCTGAAGAAGAAAGACAAGGTTTCAATCCCCTGGTACTGCCATCTATCTCTCTCTCTCATGAAAGAAACCGAGAGTCTTGAGTTTCCACGTGCTCTTGTTCTTGATTTCAACATGTTTTCTTCTTGTTTTTATTTTTCTGCAGTCTCGAGCTTCAGCTTGCAGCAGATGCTACCTCAGTGAGCCAGAGGATCTTCTCATCAGATGCCACCTCTGCAGTTTCCGGCGCATCCATACTTATTGTTTAGACCCTTACCTGGTTCCTTGGACCTGCAACCATTGCAATGATCTTCAGATCCTTTACCAGCGTCGTGCCTACTAACAAGAATTTGATCCTAGTTTTGAAATGAAATGTTGATAATTGCAATTATGGATATTTTATGGCTTTGTCACGATTAAATTAAAATATATTTAATAGATTTCAATTTTTATATAATAATATACTATTAATTAAATAATTATTTTTATATATTTCAATTTTATACAAATCGAACGGAATCAACTAAAACTAAATTGGGACTAAAATTCAGTTCATTTTTTTTTTTTTCCAAATCCATGAAATCGAACTGAACTGATTTTTTTTTATTTAAATTTTTGTCATCTGAATTTTATCAAAATAACAAGTTGGAATACAAGATAGAAAAACAAAATCCATATAGTTCGACTAAATTAGTTCGGAAACTCGAGAGACAAAGCCCAGAGATTCCAACTAAATTAGCCTAAAAACTAAGAAAATAAAGTCCGATTAAACGGGAGATAGAAGTTTACACAAACGCAACTAGAAATTGTCTTAATTAGACCGAACATAAAGAAACCGAGAAAATATAGAAAAAGGCGAATGAACGATAATCACTAAAGCTGAACTGTTGAACCGAGACGTTCCCACGACCAAACCTAAAGAAATTGGAAATTGAAAATGCTGAAGCTAAGCCTAAAACCATGAGTCTCGAGAAGAACCAAACTGTTGAAAATTTTGAAAACCCAACAAAAACATTAAACCGAACACAAACCGACAACAAAATGGGTAGAAAGGAGCGTGAGACCAAAAAAAAGCAGCACGCAATAACAAAGCCATCACGCCCCTCCAAATAACTGATGCAGTCGAGCAAACCTAAACCCAAAGAATAGATACCTTGACCTCCAAATAGGAAAACTCCAAAGAGAACCAACAACTCACTTAAAACAATAAACATCAGTTCATAAAAAACAACAAGTATATCAAGTTAAAATTTTAAACTTAAAATAATAAATAGCAGAAAAGATGTTTAAAAAAATCAATTGGAAGAAAATGTTGTAGAAATTAAAAAAACTCTGGTCAATGCCGTTGATTTTCACATCCCGCCATGGCCCCACCACCCAAATAAGATTTTTGACAATTACTTATCTTTTATTTATGTTAGTGGAAAAAAATGACCCTTTTAGTCTTCTCTTCTTCCTTGTTTCTTCTCCTCTCTCACCAGATCGCCTCTTCCTTCTTCCTTCTTCTTCCTCGCAGATCCACCGTGGTCCGCCGATTTCTTATATCCCGGAGAACCAAATCGGATTACTTTTGATGGTTTAGTTTCGAATTCTCGTGGTTTCTGATTACCCAACTCGTTATTTTGCTTGGATTTTATGGTCAATTTGTTCGAAGACTTTGATGCTCTCTTTTTCCTCAAACCTCAAGGTACTCTCTTTTTCCTTTCTCCTCTCTTGTACGTTTTATCCGATTCCCACTTCATTTCCCGATTTTCAAAAAAAAAAAAAAACCCTAGCTCGCTCTCTTTCCGGGTTTCTTACGACTTAATTTCGCAGCGTATTCTAAATCGCAACTAAAAAAAGGATGAAACGACTAAGATCCAGCAGCGACGACCTTGATTCCTACAGTGATAAGAATATTGACGGAGAACCTCTCAACTCCGACCGCCCAGCCTCTTCCTCCCACCGGGGTTTCTTCCACAAGTCCTTCTCGGCTCGCAGGGGACCCATATCCCCTACTAGATACGACCGTGACCGCCAGCCTTTTGTTGCGTCCGGGGACGATGCCGGTTTCTCGAGGGCTTTGTCCCGTAGGCGATCCAGTCGTGACTTTGATAATAATCGAAGGAAAGAGCCTGATGTCCGGTACAGGGAGGACAGGCTCCATCGATCTGAGAGCGCTTGTTTCTCAAGGAGGGCTTTTCCAAAGGGATTCCGTTCTGAGAGGGAGAGGCCCAAAAGGGAAGCTAGCGTTTCTTCCTGGAGGAGGTTTGGTGGTCCGGGGAATGACTTTGGCGGGGACGACCGAGACCGAGAAAGGGGAGGCCTTACTTTGAGATTAAGGGATGGAGAGAGGGAAAGGAGTGTCAAGTCCCCTACTTGGTCCAGAGACTCTGGTAACGAGCAATCGAAATTGAAAATGGATTCCAGAAATTCCCGCTCCAGATCCAAATCTCTGGCTTCTCCAACATGGTCCAAAGATTCCGGGAGTGAGCAATCCAAGAGTGTTGGAAATGCTGTGAAGAAAAGTGAGGACGAAGTGCAGGATAAGAGCAGTAGAAGCAGTAGTGAGATGGAGGAAGGAGAGCTGGAGCCAGAGCCCCAACTAGAGGCCGCATCTGGGGCTGCTCATGCCACACATGATAGTGAAGAGTCTGAAGACCCTCCCTGCGCTGCTGATGATCATAAGAATGAAAGGGTTAATAGTAGCTTCCAGGAGATTAAAAGAAACGCTGAGTTTGATGATAAATTTAGTAAAGCTGAAACTGAAAGTAACAGGGAAGTCAGCCATGTGGGTGGTGATAGGGAAATGAAAACGGCTGAGGGTATGATGGATAGGAAAAGTGTTGAGAAGGAGGAAAATGTGCCTGAACATGCGACTGAGAGCATGCCTATTTCTCAAAACAACGTGAATGATACTTCTACAACTTTGGCTAGTGAACAATCCAAGAATGTTGGAAATGTTCTTGAGATTACAGATATGGTCGATGATAAAGGTGACAAAGGAGAGGAATACAAGGTGAACCATGAAGTGAAGTTGGAAGAAAGTCTTTATTCAGCTGTTCCTGAACGGTTTCAGGCAGAAGAGCTTAAGCGAGTGAAGGGTAATGATGGTGATGCCAACAAAGCAGAAGTTGAAGCCCCGATATGTGTTGAGGAAAACGCTCTAGGAAATAAATCGCCTGCAAAATACATTTGCATTTTATCAGATAGCTCCATCCACAAATGCGAGGATAAGGGCAGAAATTTGGATGTCCCACTTACTCATTTACATGGAAAAGCTGTCTTGTCTGAAGGAAAGTCTGAGGATCTTACTGACAGGGATAAAGATGAAGATGACAACTTCGGAGGACCAAGTATCAGAGGGTTTGAACTGTTTTCTAGTTCTCCGGTTAGAAAAACAAGTAAAACTGAACAGTCGGGTGTCAATAAGCCAAAGGATGAGAAGTTGTTGTTGGAGCCACTGGATCTATCACTTAGCCTACCAGATGTATTGTTGCCAATTGGTGGCCAGGATACTAATCAGCCTCTGGGTTCACCAGCCCGTTCTGGAAGTGTTCGCTCTTTGACAGACACGTTTTGTACCAATTCCGACGGCTTCACCATGTCTATGTCCTTTTCAGGTTCCCGTTCGTTTAATCATAATCCAAGCTGTTCGTTGAATCAAAATATTGGAGATAATGAGCAGTCAGTTCATAGCCGACCTATATTTCAGGGTATAGATTGGCAGGCACTTTCTCATAACGATTCAAGGTACAACGAGAATACAGTCTATCAAAGGCTGATGGAAAATGGAAATGGTTCAGTTCATCCTCAAGCAATGAAAGGCGTTTTAATTCCGGGTCAAGCTGATGAAGAGCATCTTAGATTGACCGATGGGAGCTCTAAGGCAGCAAATAGACTTGAGAAACAATTGAGTTTCCAGAAAAGTGTTGATGTTAGATCAGCATGTCCAAGAACAGGCTCCCTTGAAAATGATTCAAAGTTTCATGTTGAGAAGAAAAAAGCCAAGGACTTTTTCGGTGGTAGCATCTCCTGGATAAGTGGCCAGGAAGCTGGTGGGGATGATTTTGTTGAGACGGTAGTAAAATACATTCTCTCTGATTCTATGCATGTGATGACCAAGAGATTTCATGAGATGCCCACTCGATACATAACTAGCCTGAAAGAAAACATCCGGCAGATAATGCTGAACATGGATAAGAATGTACAACTTAGTGCTTTTCAAGATGCTCTGCAGAACAGGACTGATATAACACTGGAATTGCTGACAAAATCTCATCGTGCTCAGTTGGAGATCTTGGTCGCACTGAAAACTGGACGTTCTGATTTCCTTCAGTTGGACAACAGCATCTCTTCTACCCATTTAGCTGAGATCTACATGAACATGAGATGCAAAAATCTTTCTTGTAGAGTTCTTGTGCCTGTGGATGAATGTGATTGCAAGGTTTGTTCAAGGAAGGATGGATTTTGTAGTGCCTGCATGTGTCTTGTGTGCTCAAATTTTGATATGGCATCCAACACCTGTAGCTGGGTTGGGTGTGATGTGTGTCTTCACTGGTGCCACACTGATTGTGGGATACGAGAATCTTACGTCCGGAATGGGATCAATGCTTCTGGTGCTCCAGGAATGACTGAGATGCAATTCCACTGTGTCGCTTGTGACCATCCCTCGGAGATGTTTGGCTTTGTCAAAGAGGTGTTTCTGAATTTTGCCAGAGAATGGAAATTTGAGCGATTTTGCAAGGAACTGGAGTATGTCAATAAGATATTTTCATCAAGCAAAGACTTTAGAGGGAAACAGCTGAGACAAGCTGCTGATGCGATGCTGGCAAGGTTGAAGAGTAAATCGATAGACCTTCCTGAAGCTTGCAATCGGATATTGGGTTTCATTTCAGGTGCGCATAATTGTTTGAATTGTGAGCTTTATCTGTTTTTTTTTTTTTTTATCTATATGCGTTAGTATAGGCGATCACACAGTGTGCATGTGAACACATATTGGTTAAAATCTTTTGATATCTGCACCGTAGATATTCATTCCATGTGAAAAATGGTCATTGCTGATCATCAATACTTTGCTTGGTGATGGCAGACTGTGATTCTTCCACTCCTGGTGCACCGATGAGATACGAACAGCCAAAACCAAGGCATGAGAGGGGAAGCCCTAGTGAGGACACGGCGTGGCTGAGATCGGATAAACCGCA
The DNA here is from genome assembly GCA_002933915.1 of Eutrema heterophyllum. Taxonomy (NCBI): domain Eukaryota; kingdom Viridiplantae; phylum Streptophyta; class Magnoliopsida; order Brassicales; family Brassicaceae; genus Eutrema; species Eutrema heterophyllum. The sequence continues at coordinate 659,270 of PKMM01047474.1, read as the reverse complement.
GCATGAGCTTAAAAGGTCAGCAAGCGAAGTTGGTGCGTTCCACAGAGGTGAAATATGTGGAGTGGAGACGGGTATGAAAAGGGGATCACCACGTTTCGAAGAACTAGAGAGTATCGTGAGAATGAAGCAAGCAGAGGCAGAGATGTTCCAAGGGCGGGCAGATGATGCAAGAAGAGAAGCAGATGGGCTGAAACGAATAGCAGTAGCGAAGAAGGAGAAGATAGAAGAGGAGTACAAGAGGAGAATGGGGAAGCTGAGTGTGGAGGAGGCAGAGGAGAGAAGGAGGAGAAGGCAGGAGGAGTTGGAGGCAATGGAGAGAGGGCAGAGAGAGTTTTATGAAATGAAGATGAGAATGGAGGAAGAGATGAGAGGGCTTCTCACCAAAATGGAAGTGACGAAGCAGAGTCTGGCCTTTTAATAGATTTGTAGTTGTTTGTAGTAGTAATGATATGTAATGTAACACACAAACAAACTGGCACACCCTCCTCCTTCTCATCGTATGTAATCCAAAGATATAGGAATGTTGTAAGGTCTTTTCTTTTTAGAGAGCATCAATGTCGGAAGAAACAACCTCTTGCCAAATTTTAACTGTAATCATCAAATAACGAATGAAAATGTTTTTGAGAAGAAAAAAAAAACTGTAATCATCAACCGTTGATTTTCACATCCCGCCATGGCCCCACCACCCCAAATAATAATTTTCTTTTATTTTAGTGGAAAAAAACCTTCTCCTCTCTCACCAGATCGCCTCCTCCTTCTTCCTCCTCGCAGATCCACCGATTTCTTTTATCCCGGATAACCAAATCGGTATGCAGATGTTTGATTTTGCTTCATTGATCCGTTTTATCTTCATTTCCAATAATCCCCGTTGGTTGATTCCGATGTTTTTGATGGAAATTCCGATTTTTTCTTCTTCTAGGATTCCGTTTCTCGGTAACGATGCTTCCCGCAGCAAAATATTGAGTATTGAATTCTCTGTTCGGATTACTTTCGATGGTTTAGTTTCGAATTCTCGTGGTTTCTGATTACCCAACTCATTATTTTGCTTGGATTTTATGGTCATTTGTTTCCAAGACTTTGATGCTTTTTCAGTGAAAATGGAACATTTCTTGTGAGTAACGTTGACTTTTTCACAATCTCGCTAAAGCATATTCATGGTGTTTTTGTAAAATGTAGCTTTATACTTTTCTGGTTCAAGATATAAATGTTGTTGAATCTCTCTGGGGATTGTGTTAGCTTCTTCACCATAATGACTTTTTTTTGTAATACTTTCCCTTGATAAGATATTCTGTATACAGTTTTGAAGTTTGATCTCTTGTTTTGTATGTAGCTCTGAGTATCTGACGAGGACCACAAATTTCAGATTTTTGGCCAAAGAGTTTGTCTTCCTTTTTGAAAATATGGACCATCTTCCTGTGGAAGTTGTTGGAAACATACTGTCACGGCTCCGGGGAGCTCGGGATGTTGTGATAGCTTCTGCAACATGTAGGAAGTGGCGTGAAGCTTGCCGGAAGCATCTTCACACACTTTCTTTTAACTCCTGTGATTGGCCATTCTATCGAGACCTCACAACCAATCGTCTAGAGATCCTCATAACTCAAACCATCTTCCAAACCACGGGGCTGCAAGGCCTTTCTATTATGATGGATGATGCAAACAAGTTCTCAGCTGCGACTGTCATTGCTTGGCTCATGTATACGAGGGACACATTGCGCCGGTTGTCTTATAATGTCCGGACCACTCCAAATGTCAACATTCTTGAAATCTGTGGGAGGCAAAAGCTAGAAGCTTTAGTTTTGGCTCATAATTCTATCACCGGGGTCGAACCAACCTTCCAGAGATTCCCTTGTTTAAAATCCCTTTCGCTGAGTTATGTCAGTATTTCAGCTTTAGATCTGAACCTTTTGCTCAGTGCATGCCCGATGATCGAAACTTTGGAACTTGTGAGTCTCGAAATTGCAATGTCAGATGCGCAAGTGACGATTGAACTGAGCAGCCCGACGCTGAAGAGTGTTTATTTCGATGGGATTAGCTTGGATAAATTCATCCTGGAGGCTGATAGTATCGAGTATTTGCATATGAAAGACTGTGTCCTCGAGCTCTTTGAGCTTATAGGAAACGGGACCTTGAAACATTTCAAGCTCGATGATGTTAGTGTCATAACTCTTGATATCATGGAGACTTCTGAAAGCCTTGAAGTAGTTGATGTAAATCACTTCACAATGGTCTGGCCAAAGTTCTATCAGATGATCTCAAGATCACAGAAGCTGAGGAAACTCCGTCTATGGGATGTCGTCTTTGATGATGACGATGAAATCATCGATCTTGAGTCTATTGCCGCCGGTTTCTCCCAACTGACCCATCTTTCGTTAAGCTACGACCTAAAAGATGGAGCTGCTCATTACAGTTTGCAAGGGAACACTCAGTTGGAGAACGTGACTGTACTGGAGCTCGGATGGACCGTGATCAATGATGTTTTCTCGATCTGGATGGAGGAGTTGCTGAGAAGATGTCCGAATTTGAAGAAGCTGATCATTTATGGGGTTGTCTCGGAAACCAAAACACAGGGAGATTGTCAAATTCTGGCGACATTCACATGGTCTATTGTTCAACTCATGAGGAAATACATTCATGTCGAGGTACAGTTCGAGTACGAGTAAATGATTCTTCTTCTCGATTCTGTTGTAAACAAGTTTGAAGCATGTAAAGATTTTGAGGTTTTGGATTTTTGAAGTCCTTCTCAGCTTAAACTGTAAATGGTTTCTCGGTTGCTTCACAATATTTCATTTGAATGGTTTCTCGGTTGCTTCACATGTAAATGGTTTCTCGGTTGATTCGGTCGGTGCCTAGTCACGAACCGGAATTGAACCGGCCGTAAGTGAAATAGTCGTTGCTTTTACGATAATCCGAAAATTGTTAACAAGTCGAAACTTATTTGAACCCAACGATAATGCAATTTTCGTTTTCCATTCGTTTGTATTTAGCGTTTTTGTTTACCATTCAAAATGGGACTTCATCATTCAAAATGAGGATTACAGACAAAGAAGTAAACCTTAACACCTATTCTTCTAGATCGAAAGTAATTCAAGAAAAACACTAATCTCTTACACTAGAGAGAATTATCAAAATCTTTTTTGCTTCTTGCTTTCTCTTCTTCTTATTCTTCTTCTCCTCTGCCACCTCTACGGCTTCAGTTTTCTTCTTCTTCTTCTTCTTCTTCTTCTTCTTTGATGATTCCTCCTGTTCGGGTTCTTCTCTTCTTCTTCTTATCTTTATTCTTCGATGGCTCCACACCGTCTTCTGCCTCAGATTTTGATGGCGTTTGGCCAAGAAGAGAATCTGCGGCAGAGTTGTAAGTCTGCACATAACAAACAACAGTTGAGATTAACTTCATAAACCCAAGCAAAATAGATATATAATATACAATTGCAACAGAAGTTTCTTAAATACAAATCCAAAACTAGAAGAAAAGAAGAAACAAACAAAGAGAGAACAATCTTGAATTCTTGACCTTAGCAGGAGTGATAAGACCATCAGATCCCATCTTTTTATTGTCAGAAACTTCAACCTTAGGTTTGCCTTTATTAGCTGAACCAGACCGACGACCTAAATTCTTTCCTTCGAGCTTTCTCAACCACACTTCAAGCTGTGAGACATCAACAGGTATAAGAAAAATTATCAGATAAGAGGGAAAAATTATGACCTAAGACTGTTCAGAGAGAGACCAGCAAGAGGAAAGCTTTTGAAAGTGTTACCTTAGCTCGGTTTTCAAGTCCCACTCTGTTATCTTTGCCATCACACCTAATAGTTAGAGCGGCTTTAGCAGCTAAAGACCGCAAAATTTTTCCCTTGTGCTTATGTGCTGCTTGACGAACCATGGTAGATCAAGCCGTACTTGGGTGTGGCTTTTTTTTGTCTTGAGTGCTCCAAAGAGAGATTTTTCGGATTTGAGAATTTGTGGTTCGTCAAGCAGCACATAAGTACAAGGGAAAAAATTTGCTGTCTTTAGCTCCGAGAATTTTGCGGGCTCCAAGAATCTGAATCGTACTCCCAGGTCCAACCAAGGCAGTCAGATTGGGAGCAGCCTTATTCATACTTTTCTTCAGGTAATCGTGAAGCTGGGATCTGTACTCAGTAAGAGAAACAACTGAGGCACAGAGTCCCTGGATGTGCAATATGTCGAGGTCACAGACTTCTGTTCCCATAGATGTCACAACAGCTTTCTTCGATTCTGCCTCAATTTCATCCGCTAATATCTGCAACCCAACCAGAAACAGGAGTATAAATGATTGTTAGAGAGGGTGTTCAGTTAACAGAGGTCCCTTTACACAGTTCACAATATGAAAGTTACCTTAGATAAGTCAGCATTTGCAGCATTAATCCGGTTTCCCATTAAAAAAACTGATTTGGCATACAGCAGATGTCTTTTATTATAATGGAAAGCTCCAGGAAATGCCATCCATACCATTCTCTAACCCTCATTGCATATGTNGGATCAGTTTGTTACGTTTTTAATTAAAAAAACATTATTTTTAAAAAAATATTAATGGTTAACTTTAAAAAATAATAATAAAAATTAAAGGTTCTTTTTCTTTCGAATATGGATTCAGTTTTTCGATTCCAGAAATAGTAAAACTCTTCTAAAGTCTAATTTCTAGATCGAGTCTTTTGGGTTTGGTTGGTCTGGATAAAATACTCATGGCTTGAGCTTGAGCTCAGAGGATATGGACTACGAGCAATCAAACTCATGGGCTGCTGCTTGTAAAACAGTTCCATCCGGGGCTGCTCTTACAGCAGGACATGGAGTTTTGGTGTACTTGAAATGCACTCAAACTAACAGATTCATTTCGGGGATATAGAAAGGCGAATTGCCTTTTAAACCTAAGCTTGGAAAGTAAAACTCTTCATTTATTTGTGTGCTTGTTGTTTTTGATCTTGTTACTTCTTTGTTTTTTTAATCTTGCTCATTCAACTGTATATGAATAAGTAAACATTAATTTGTATTGACATTGGTGATTTGAGTGACGTTTGGATATTGTAAACAAGACAGTCAAGTTCAAGAGCATTTGGTCGAGAGATAAAAAAGTTGAAGTGTCTTATTGTGGCTTTGAAACCATGAATTGTCTAATCATTTCATAGTACAAATTTAGCAAAGCTTGAAGTAAAGTCATTAGTTCACGAGGAAAATAAGCAATTTTAGTTAGCAAATGGCTCAAACTATGAAAAAAAGGCTACTAAAATCTGTTAAAGATACCAAAAAATTACCTCGGAGAAATTGTTAATGAGGTCGCTTGTTACAACCAGACAAATATTCTTCTTAAACCATAAATGGCTCCTTACTCCTTCCTTTGAATCGTCCTTTCCTCCTTTCTCTGAAACGCCCTTTCCTCAAATCCGAGGTTTGCCAAGATGTGAGCTAACTGCAAAAGTAAGTGATGGACTGCTACGAGTTCAATGTGTAACGAAATTTCCGACGATTGCGAGCATAAAATCCAAATCTTGGCTGATTACATCTACAATGTCATGAGCGTTTGAATCCCGCTGAAGATGCTCTGGAAGTGTGATGTTCCATAAATCAACATGATCATGATAAGGACTTGGCACCATAATAGCATTTGCATATGTCGACATCCTATTCTTTGTTCTAGCTCGTATATTTGATGTCATGTCTGCCTGATACGTTGCAAAACTTGCATTGAAGTCACTGATTCAAGCTGAAATTAAGCAATTTCAGTTAGCAAATCACACAGTTAGCATTTTTCGAAGTAAAAAAGTTTTAAAAGTCCAAGTAAATTTTTAAAACTCCAAGTAAATCTTTTTTTTTATATATATTCATTTTTCTGATCATTCTTGTTGAACGATTTTCTACTGTCTCATACATAATTTTGTTGTAACTTTGCGTAATAATATAAACTCTTATTTTTGGTCTTTTTGCATATTTAAAAGTAATATATAATTCGTGTTGTGATGAGATATAACACTATTAAATTATTTGTTGACGTTATAATTTAGACATAATTGCAAATTTTGTCACTTATTTCAACTTTCCTTACAAAATTAACACTTATTATTATTATTATTATTATTATTTCTTTTAGCCTTATATGACGAAAATACCTTTCACTCTGTATACCTATGTACCGTCCACATGCGTATACGTCGTATTGTACAGGGGTGAAATTGTCATGAATAGTGAAATAAGTGTTACTTTCCAAAATAAGTTCAAAAAGTGCTAAATATTTTTAGAAACTTCAAATAAGTGACTTTACATGCAAAAGCCCATATAATTTAATATGCAATTGTTATTTGGTATCCCTTTGATGTTTTCTTTTTTGATAACTTTTGTTTTTCGTTTTCAAATTTTTAGTTTCATACTATCATCGATGGTTCCTTTAACTATCACAAAAATGTTTGAAATGCAAAATATAATGATAAAATTTATGACCCAACCAAAGCAAACATATATATATATATATATTTTTTGAACAACATATTCATTAATATTGAAGAATAGGATTACAGAGAAGCAGGAGATGCAGAGAAATCATGTAGGGTAAATTTAGCTAGAGCATCCGCCTCTAAGTTGGACAAGCGCGGAATGAACACAAAGGAGATAGAGAGGAACAAATATACAAGGGTGTAGATATCAAAAAAGAGTATGTAGAGCTCTTTAATTTGTTCCCGAGAGTTGATTGCTCGGATGAGATTCTGAGCATCAGATTTCACGCAGATCTCAGAGAAGCCCAAGTTGAGTGCGTGGACAAGGGCTTCTCTAATTGCTAGAGTTTCTGCCATGAGGGGAGAAGAGACAAAGGCTTCAGCTGAGCTACCTCTGCCGATTTCACAATTTGGTGAGCTGTAGAGAATCCAACCAAACCCAGCAGATTTTGTTGACTCGTTCCAGGCCGCATCGGTGTGAATACTGATTACCGCTGGACTGATTGGGGAAGGGATGCGACCGCTAGCATTTGGTGGCTGGTTTTTAACAGTTGATGCTGCCATTCACGTGCATCAGTTAGAGCTTTGAGTAACGTATCCGTCGGCGAGAAAACTCTGTTTTCAAACAGCAGGTGGTTCCGAGAAGACCAAATTGCCCAACAGAGCCCAGAAAAAGAGGACCCGAACCTATTCCCGTTGGTGGGAGGCAAACCATCTGCTTTGAGATCTCTAGACCTGTCGCAAAATCAGGGATGAGTAGCGATTCAAATTGACGTTTAAAAGGGGCCAGCCTCCATACTTGTTGTGAAAAACTGTAGTGGAAGAGAAGGTGTTACGTTGTTTCCAAGTCGCCACAATGAATACAAGGGGAGTTCTCTAGCAGGCCTTGGTTTAGAAGGTTCTCGCCTACGGGAAGGGCATTCTGGGCCACCTTCCACAGGAAAACTTTCATCTTTTGGGAGAATTTCCCCGCCCAAATCGATGTGTTCCAGTTTATATCCGGTGAAGGGGAATCATCCGTGGGTGATTTTGATGTCATGGCTACATGGTAACCCGACTTCGAAGTGTAGATCCATGATCTGTTCGGAATCCATACATATGAGTCGGCGGCACCTTTTTGGCTTGGTCTGAGGTAGAGGATCTGATGAGCATACTCTGGTAAGATTTCGATGATTTTTCCTTTGTCCCATGAGTTGTCTTCTTTCAGCAGTGATGAGACCATTAAGTCTATGGTATTCTCATTTGCAGGTCCCATAGGTCGCAGTGGGTGGGCCATTGAAATCCATGGATATGCCATATAGAGGTATCTTTACCATTCCCGATTGCTTTTCCGAGTTGTAACTTGAGCAGGTCTTGACCTATAAGGATGTTACGCCAGCCATGTGATGCAGATGTGGAGATTTGTGTCTCTAGAAAGCTTTTATCCTTGCAGTATTTCCCACTCAAAATCTTAGCTAAGAGGTAGGAGGGATTTGAAAGAATCCTCCAACTCTGTTTCGCTAACAGAGAGTCATTGAAACTCTGGATTTCACGGAAGCCAAGCCCTCCATTCTTCTTTGATTTGGCGAGTGTTTTCCAGGAAGTGAGGCACATTTTCTTTTTCCCCATATTTGAGTCCCACCAGAATCTGGTTAAAGCAGATTGGACTCTCTTACAGAGGCTCGAGGGTAGCTTGAAACAGGTCATCGAGTATGTGGGTATAGTAGAGAGGACTGATTTCGACACAAATCTTGTGGACCAGTCGCACGATTTCTGTCTGATTCTGTCAACAATTTGGGTAAAGAGATCTTTTTACCTTCGGCCAAAATGCTCCGGAAGACCCAAATACTTTCCTTGACCTCCTTCTTTCGACATTCCCAACGTAATCATTATTCGATCCTTAGTTTCTTGGGGAGTTTTCCTTGAGAAGGTTACTGAGGATTTTCCACTGTTAATTACTTGGCCAGATGCTGCTTCGTACAGTTTTAAAATATCCAATAAGGCTTTGCAGCATTGTGGTTTTGCTTTACAAAAGAATATGGTATCGTCGGCGAACAAGAGATGATTTATAGTCGGGCTACCACGAGAGACACGAACCCCGGGTAGTAAGCCGCTGATTTGAGCTTTTTTGCACAGACCCGAGAGGACTTCACCGTAGAGGATGAAGATGAACGGGGAAACAAGGTCTCCTTGACGTATTCCACGTTGTGGAAGAACATGTCCTTGAGCTGCCCCGTTGATCAAAAATTCATATGAGACAGTAGAGATGCATTGAAAGATCCAGTTGATCCATTTGTCGTGGAAGCTGATTTAAGTGTTTTCACTCAGTCAATTAATACTAAAGTTTACACTACCGCAATCATTACGGTTGTTAATGCAGTACTTTAGGATCGAATCCACATAGACCAAAGGTACACTACAATTCTCACAATTACGAAATTAAGCTAAGACAGAAATATGGTTGATTTTGATTAAGTAACGAATGCAATTAAAACGATGCTAATTCAATAAAGGAAAAGCGTTAGGTCAAAGGTTTATTCTCAGGAATCCAGAGATCATGAATCAGACAACTATTCAGGGAACAATTAAACACAAGTTTCGAATTCAAACCTAAATATTAACCAATCCACTTCCGTGCTCATGGTTACTAAACCTAGCATCCTAATCCACTTCCGTGCTCATAGAATTATAGATCAGCTTTAACGAGCATGTTCAATATGTTCACGAATCACCCTAATCCACTTCCGTGCTCATAGGGCAATTTGCTCGCTTATGTTCTTTCTAGCAACCTAATACACTTCCGCGCTCTCATGTTAAGCCCTAGTTCATAGACCTAGCGGTCAGCTCAAGCCTAAGCATTAAACACAACAATAAGCGAAAACCTCAAAAGATAAATTCCTATATGTGTCTAATTCAATGATTCATGGATCTCCTTGAAACCCTAAACCTAACTAATAAACTACTCAGACATAGAAACAGAGAAAAAGCAAAGAGATGAAGAAGACATAGTATAGATTAAGACAGAAAGGGGTTAGAAATCTTCTCAATGGATACAAAGGTTCTTCTCCAAAGCTTACAATGATCTCCAAAAAGTCTCAATAGAATAATGCAATAAAAAGTGTCTGTAAAATTTCTGGTATCAAGCAGTGCCGTCAAAGAGGCTAAAAATAGAGTATATATAGGTCTAGGTCGAATTAGGTCAAATAGGGAGTTTCCAGAGCAAAATAGGAAAATTAGAAATTTTCTTTTTCTTCTCGTCTGCCTGCATCGACCGATGCACCTCTTTGCATCGGTCGATGGCTTTTTCTCTGGTCCAGTGCATCGATTGATGCACTCCTTGCATCGATCGATTGCTGATCTCCTGGTTTGTTGCATCGACCGATGCACTCCTTACATCGATCGATGCTGGATCTCCTGGTTTGTTGCATCGGTCGATGCACTCCTTGCATCGACCGATTGAGCTCCTTTCTTCACGGTTTCGTGCGTTTTTGCTCCCGTAACTCCAATTTCCTCCTTAGACGCCTTTTTACCTGATATATCTAAATAAATGACTAAAAGACTCTAAAACGGACTTTGATTGGATAAAAACAATTAAAAGAAACACCAAAACATACGATAGAAAACGGTAAAAACCAAGTATATAAATTCCCCCAGACTTAGCATTTTTCTTGTCCTCAAGCAAACAGAAAACTAAGCAAGAAGAAAAAGTTTGAAAACACGGAGACTCACATTTCCTTAAGAATTCCGCAATGACCATTACCTTAGCGATTCATGTATTGCCAAGCTAGCTCCAGATCGAACCACCATGTACTTCTATGCAAGCATTCTCAGCCTCCCAGATTCAACTCATTATTTCACAGAACAATCCAAAGCTATCATAGCTGGGTCTCATCAAAGATCATAGTGCCGAGAACCTTCTAGACTCTTTCCCTTTCGATATTGTGACAAGACAACAACACAACTTTTGGTACTTTTTCCCTCCCCCAGACTTATTCTTTTTCTCATTTTCTTTTCTTGGGGTATATAATTTTTTATCAAGGTTTACGAGACGCGAGTAGTGATGGTGTTTGCCACCGAATCCCCGGTTCATCCCCTTTTAAAAATCAAAGATGTAGGCGAATAATGGGATCGCGAGAAATTTTCCTAGCCCTCGCTTCCAATCTTTGTGTGATCATCTCCTTCGAAGTAAAATAATGGGATCGATGGACTTTTTCCTAGCCCTTTACTCGAAAGAAGATCATTTCATATTTTCTGCTTTTTATTTTAAATAAGGGAGAGAAGTACCATACTTTCACACAGGTTGTCTTGCCATATACGAATGAGGAGTCAAGCTCTGAAGACACCAATCACGATGATGAGGTAAAAGGAAGAGCACATAAATTAGCTCAAGCTTTTTGAATTTTCCTAGAAACATGGATGTGTCTGCTTAACCGGTCAGCCTTTAGATTTTCCATTAGTTTTATCGGAGACTAACTCTATAACAATGGTCACTTAGATGTAAGTCATATAAAAATTCAAAGGTCGTGATCATAATCTCGAACAAGTTTTTACTCAATAAAACATAATGACTTAAATAAAACATAAAAATAACTAAAAAGGGAAAACAAAATAAATAAAAATAGCGTTAGTAACGATAGATACCCTCCCCCATGCATACTTCACACCGTCTCGGTGGGAAAATAAATGAGGAAGGAGGCTAAACAGACTCAAGAAAAATAAAAATAAAAAGCTGAAGATAGAAAATGATACTGGAATCAGTGATCCTCCGAACTGCTGCTCGCGTCACGTCCCACCAGGCGCCTTCTCCGCGGTAGTCTCGCATCGGATGGCTGTGAACCACTGGATCCAGCAAAATCAGACCTGCGTCCAGCAACGGCAGGTGCATGCTCAAAGTCGGGCATGCCAGTAGCTGGCTCATCATCACGATCGTCTGCTGTGGCTGATGCCCTGAAACAAGAAATTCGGGGAACTGGTATCCTCGAGAGCGCTCCCCAAATCCTCAGCAGCATGGCATTATTCTTCTGCAGTCCCCCATTGACATACTTCCACTTCTCCTGATCGTCGGTCTCGAACGGGCAAAGTGGACCAAGATCGTACTCGCTGCAATCTGGAGGAAGAAGGTACTCTGTCTGATCAGGCATATCATCTTGAATGTCCCCAGAGAAGTCCTCTGGTCCGCTAGGTGCGGATGCTCTGGTTGAGGAGCGAGGAGCTCTAACCGATGGTCATGTGCGTCTGGGCGGAGTGTTAGAGGGATCATTAGGTAGCAACTTGTGTTCAGGTGGCATCCAATTGATGTGCGATGTGTCCTCGAGCATGGTCAGACTCTGATCGGGCAGCTGAAAACATAGGGTGTCGCCATCCAGGCTCTGGAATTGATAAACAAGCTTCGGTAGGATGATATGGCTGGCCCGGAAAAAGGAGTCATACATGCCGCCCAGCCTTTGGCCAGAAGAGCACCATGGTATGTTGAAGATGGGTGTGAGGAGGGCGCCGACGTACTCTTTCTTGCCACTGCCGGAAAGACCTCTAAGTTTCTTTCCTACTCAATTCTGAGCAAGGATGGCCCCAAGGTTGACGTTGTGATGTTTGGGGAAAAGAACGGGAAGCTCGTGGTAGATATCAGGGGCAACTCCGTAGTAAAGCATAATGAGCTCATCACTACGCATGGCTCCAGTCTCGTCCCGAGCGAAGAGGATGTGGCTGAGGATCTTCGCAAACACCCTTAGCGCGGGATTACGGATGCTCGACTGCTTGGAGTAGTTGCTGTCGTACTTTCCGCTAGCTATCATCTCCCAAAAGCGTTGGGTGTTGGGAAAATCAACAAAAGAGACCTCCTCGTGGCCTGCCTCGAAGCCATACAGAGTGCATAGAACAGGGAGTGGGATCTGATGGAGGATGCCATGTGCGAAGAAAAAGAGTGTTCCTTCACTGGCGACTGGTTTCCTCGGGTTCTCATATCTCAACTCAGCGGAAGCCAAAAACTGTCTAGTCAGCTCAGGATCGAAGAATTCGGTGAGGGTGGCTAACCGTCCCAAACCGATACGCTCGATTAAAAGCTCAATATCCTGCTGGATACCCATCGACACCAACGTGTGGGTGCAAACGAAGGGCATGGCTCGCATCTCCACCTTTAGCAGCCCATTGTAGAACACACTCTCATATTTGCCCCAAGTTTTGGATAGCGTCCGGTTCTTATAGACTTTATCTTTCTGTACGTCCTTCTTGGTCATCATCGGGACGGGAAAGGCTACTCCATTGGGTCTAGGCCAAGGTGCCTTTCTCTTGCTCTTAGCTTGAGGTGCGATTCCCTTGCCCTTATCCTCTTTTACATCCGTTGTCGGATTCTTCTGCGTGTTTTGCCTACCGGTCCTTCCCATTGTCCTGGACAATGAACAACGAGATTTTTCCAAGTGAGCGTCAACGACTATAGATAGCACACAATCATATCAAGATGTCGTTATGGAAAATCAAATAGCATATATCATCATCGAACATCCACAACGATATAATTGAGAATTGTAGGAACTCGACGAATCAAAAGCATACGCAATGATTTAAAATTCATGAGGATTGGGGTTTTATGCATGTGCGATATGATATAAGTCAAGAAACAATTCAATTCCCCCAAGGGACATATCTAATTAGCACCTTAACTAAAGCAAAACCCGAAATTCACACAAACCACTAACCCTAAGTTTTTTTTTCTTCTAAATTCCGCAAAATCTCATCAATAAAAGCAAGGGGGGTGTAGAATTTGTTCCCCAACACACTAGCAAGGTCTAATTACACAAGATATTCACTCATGTATACATGAATCAAAGCAACAATCCGAGGGTGAATTTTCTTACCAAAATCGGACTGTAAAAGGGGAATTAGGAACTCATACCTTTGATGATTGAAGAAACTGGGTTGGGATTTTTGTAGAGCACGGAAAATCGATGGGAATAGACACCAAAATCGTCCAAATCCATTGAGAATCAAGAGAGTTATGATAGATTGAAGATTTTGTGTTCTTGAAAAAAAAAGAGCATCGATCGATGGGAGTGAGGGGAGAAGAGAAGGAAAATCGGGGAAGAAGAAGAAGATAAGGGGAAAAACCGGTTTGATTTTAGGGAAATAAACCGGAATAAACCGGATTTGAAATCGAACCACTTACCTGGGCCAGCATCGATCGATTGGGATTTTTCTGTTGCTCTCCATCGATCGATGCACACTCTGCATCGATCAATTGTGAAATTTATGTCCCCTTGGCATCGATCGATTGCCTTTCTTCCGAGACTCCTGCATCGATCGATACACGCCTTGCATCGATCGATTTCCTTTTTTTTTTTTTTTTTTTTTTTTTTTTAGAGATTAGAGAACTAAACAAGCAAAAACCAAAATTTATTAAGTTAATGTTCTAAAGACTTGAAACAAATAAATAAATACGTACCGGTGGGTTGCCTCCCACCAAACACTTGTTTTAAGTCGTTAGCTCGACTTCTTGAGTGCCTTAGGCGGGTGACAGACCTAAGGGGTTCACATTTCCCTTAGCTCGCTTCGATCTCCTCCTTAAGGTCTCCTTGTCTTCATCCGTGCTTGGATAGTTATCGAGGGCTTCATGTACTTTGCATCCTCTCTTTCCTTCGACAGTGTAGCGAATGCGTTTCGAGGCGAAACCGGGAGGTGCTGCTAGGTAGAAGATCTCCTTGTCAACATTTGCGAGGCACATTCTCCTATTCAGCCAATCCATAATGGCCCCTGCTGTTGCTAAGAATGGTCTTCCAAGTAGTAGAGGTTCATTGTTCTTTCCACGGGCTCTTGCCACTTGAAAATCGACCGGGACAATGCAATTTCCAAATTTCAGAGGGAGATTCTCGATTAAACCCACTGTGGTGGTGGTTGTCCATCTACAAGCCCGATTCGCATCCTTGAGGGTTTCATGTTGTCGATCTCCAGACGTTTTGCATCCGCCTATGACATAAGGTTTATAGCGGCTCCCGAATCGCACAGAGCACTGTCAAAGTAGGAGCCAAAGATTTTGCATGGCACGACAAAACATCATGGTTCTTCGAGTTTGTGCAATGTTCTGGGCATAGACAGCTTCTTTCTAGCTTCCTCGAACAGGTCTTTGATCTCGTACTTATCTTCCTTGCTATACCAAAAGAGCTCCTTCATTGCTGGGTATCTCTTCCAAGCTTGATCGAATGACATGTGGAGCGGGATTTCCTTCACAATGGAATGGAAATCGTCTAGCATCTCATCGCTTATGGGTCGAGTTTCCCAATCTTCATGTTCTAAAGCCAAGGTTCTCCTCGGGATTGGGATTCCCTCGCGTGGTTTCCTTCCTCGGATCCTCGCGGTTTCTCTTATCATCATGCATTGATTCTCCATGTCCCTCTGAACTCTTGAGGATCCCTCTGCCTCAGCTAGGAGAATCACGGTATTGCAGCTATTGGTCATATCCTGTCTTATTTCGTCCAAATTAGTCTCGAGGTGGAGGTCGACAGTGTTCTCGACGTTGGATAGACGGTTCTAAAGCATCTTGATTTCACCAGAAAAATCTGAGGATCTGTCTCCAAACCCATGGTTTTGCCAAGAAGATCGTTATACCTTCCGTCCATTTTGAAACGAACGTCTTGGATTGCTTATGATGTTCGCTTCTCCCCCTCGTGGAGAACATGGATGGATGAATGAACCTCCCTCCCGTGGTTGCCAACTTCTTCCACTCCTCTCTCAAGTCTGTGTGTCTTACTCGCAATGATTTCCAGACCAGTAGCAGTCGTCGAGAGGCTTTCTCTCAGATTCATTAGTTTCTTTTCAAAGCTGTCTTCCATGAGCTTCATGGATTCGTTGACATGATCGATGAAGACTTGGTTTTTCTCAATCTCGCAGGTCTGCTGCAGCTGCATTGCTTCTAAATGCTTCACTTTCTCCTCAAGTCTTTGTACCTGGGCGTAGATTGCATCACACTTTCCACCAATATCTCTTTTGATATGTTCCAATTTCGCATCAAGCTCGAATGAGGATTCTTGTTGGTTTCTCTGTAGCGTGTGCATCATAGCCTCCAAAGACTCGCTGGGAATGAGATCGTAGGCACGTGGTGGGGCTTGGGTTCTCGGTTGGTGGTAGTGATGGCTGTACCCTTCATCGCTCCAGCCCTGGTTTTGGTGTAAGTATGATGGGGTTGGCCTATTTGTGTAGGAGTATGGCATTGGAATGTAACCGCCAGCAGATTCTTGATGCATAGACGATCGTCTCTGATCTTCACGACGGAGATGGGATCGATTTACATCGTTCCTTGAGTAGTAATCCATCTTAAAAAGGTTCCTGCAATACATAGAAATATAAAATAAAATATATTAGTAGGTCTTAGACTAAATTTCAAATTCAGAATTGAAGGTAACGCTATTGGTCTCCGGCAACGGCGCCAAATTGATTTAAGTGTTTTCACTCAGTTAATTAATACTAAAGTTCACATTACCGCAATCATAACTGTTGTCAATGCAGTACTTTAGGATCGAATCCACATCGACCAAAGGTACACTACAATTCTCACAATTACGAAATTAAGCTAAGACAGAAATATGGTTGATTTTGATTAAGTAAGGAATGCAATTAAAACGATGTAAATTCAATAAAGGAAAAGCGTTAGGTCAAGGGTTTATTCTCAGGAATCCAGAGATCATGAATCAGACAACTATTCAAGGAACAATTAAACACAAGTTTCGAACTCAAACCTAAATATTAACCAATCCACTTCCGTGCTCATGGTTACTAAACCTAGCATCCTAATCCACTTCTGTGCTCATAGAATTATAGATCAGCTTTAACGAGCAGGTTCAATATGTTCACGAATCACCCTAATCCACTTCCGTGCTCATAGGGAAATTCGCTCGCTTATGTTCTTTCTAGCAACCTAATACACCTCCGCGCTCTCAGGTTAAGCCCTAGTTCATAGACCTAGCGGTCAGTTCAAGCCTAAGCATTAAACACAACAATAAGCGAAAACCTCAAAAGATAAATCCCTATCTGTGTCTAATTCAATGATTCATGGATCCCCTTGAAACCCTTAACCTAACTAATAAACTACTCAGACATGGAAACAGAGAACAAGCAAAGAGATGAAGAAGACATAGTATAGATTAAGAGAGAAAGGGGTTAGAAATCTTCTCAATGGATACAAAGGTTCTTCTCCAAAACTTACAATGATCTCCAAAAAGTCTCAATAGAATAATGCAATAAAAAGTGTATGTAAAAGTTCTAGTACCAAGCGGTGCCGTCAAAGAGGTTAAAAATAGAGTATATATACGTCTAAGTCGAATTAGGTCAAAATAGGGAGTTTCCAGAGCAAAATAGGAAAATCAGAAATTTCCTTTTTCTTCTCGTCGGCCTGCATCGACCGATGCATCTCTTTGCATCGGTCGATGGCTTTTTCTTGCATCGATCGATTGCTGATCTCCTGGTTTGTTGCATCGACCGATGCACTCCTTACATCGATCGATGCTGGATCTCCTGGTTTGTTGCATCGGTCGATGCACTGCTTGCAAAGAGGTGCATCGGTCGATGGCTTTTTCTCTGGTCCAGTGCATCGATCGATGCACTCCTTGCATCGATCGATTGCTGATCTCCTGGTTTGTTGCATCGATTGATGCACTCCTTGCATCGATCGATGCTAGATCTCCTGGTTTGTTTCATCGGTCGATGCAAGGAGTGCATCGACTGATTGAGCTCATTTCTTCACGGTTTCGTGCGTTTTTGCTCATGTAACTCCAATTTCCTCCTTAGATGCCTTTTTACCTGATATATCTAAATAAAAGACTAAAAAACTCTAAAAAGGACTTTGACTCGATAAAAACGATTAAAAGAAACACCAAAACATACGATAGAAAACGGTAAAAACCAAGTATATCAGAAGCCTAACCTCTCTAAAACTGCCATGATAAAATCCCATTCAAGCCTTTCATAGGATTTGCTCATATCGGTTTTAACCGCCATAGAGCAGTGTTTAGTCGCTCCCGAAACTTTGAGGAAATGAAGGGTTTCGTGTGTTATTAGAACATTATCAGAGATCGTCCTTCCAGCAACAAATGCGGACTGAGTTTCAGAGATGATGGGAGAGAAAACGGGCTGTAGTCTTCGGGTAAGGATCTTTGATATGATCTTATAGTATACATTACACAAAGCTATGGGCCGGTAGTCCGATACTGTTTTTGGACTTAAGATCTTTGGGATAAGTCTCACGTGGGTGCTGTTTAGGGATCTTGGGATGACACCGTCCCTGAAAAAGCGTTCGATCTCTTCTGTTAAAGATGATCCCACCACTGCCCAATTCAATTGGAAGAAGCTGGCTGAGAAGCCATCGGGTGCTGGAGCTTTTTCCGGATGGGTGGAGAAGAGAGCTGACCGGACTTCTTCTTTTGTTACATCGGCGATTAGAGATTCATTTATTTCCTGTGTGATGCACGGTTGTAGAGCTCGGGAGACCGTTTCCAAGCAGTTGGTGTTGCGGGAAATAAATAGATCCTGGAAATAACTGTTAACGACTTGAACAATCTCCGGTTCCTCAGAGACAGCTTTGCCGTTAGTATCCTCCAAGATAGAGAATTTATTCATTGTGCGTCTACCTCGAGTTACAGCGTGGAAGTAACCGGAATTTTTGTCTCCCAAAGTAAGCCACAGAGTACGATTCCTCTGCTTCCAGTATTCCTCCTCGGCCTTGTAAGCTTTTTTCAGATCATGGTTTATCTCGGAGATTAGAGCATCATCAGCAACACTGGATGACATAGCTAATTCTAGCTTTTCCTTTGCCGCTACAATTTCCTTTTGGCTATTCTTGTGATGTTCTTTATTCCAGATGGAAATTGCCCTTCTAACTTGTGAAATTCTCTGCTCGACAGTAGCGTTGGGATTTGAAAGCCAGGTTTTTTCGATCAAGTTGCTAATCTCAGGGTTATCGCGCATCCTACGGTCGTATCGGAAGATGCCGTTCTTCCGTGGAGACGGAGGTTCAAAGAAGGATACCACAGGTCGGTGGTCTGACCCCTCGAAATTCATATATTTGCAGCATCTCGAAGGGAAAAGTTCCGCCCATTTTCTGTTGGATAGTGATCGATCAAGGCGACAATGGACCAGATGACTGTGACGAGCTCCACGCCAAGAGAGAGAATTTCCGGTGTGTCGGAGATCATAGAGATCATTTTGAGAGAGGAACGTTTTGAAAACCCCAAAGGTGCCTTCTGCTCTAGTGGGTCCGCCTGACTTTTCTAAGTTATCTAAAATGTCATTGAAGTCTCCTGTCAAGAACCATGGTGAGTCTCTGGCCTCAGCAATGGCAGTAAGATCATTCCAAACATCTTTTCTTTTTGTTTGATCCGGTTCTCCGTAAACGAAAGTTGAGAAGAAGAGGTGTCCTTTGTAGATAATAGAAGTGTCTATGAAGTCTTTGCAAGTGTACAGAACCTTAAGTTCGATATTTTGATTCCAATAAAGAGCCAAACCTCCTCCTCCCGGTCCATGTGGAGGGACAAAGACGCGTGAATAGTGTTCTAAACTATCCAGAGTTTTTGAAACAAAGTCATCCTTGTTCTTTGTTTCCATGAGGAAGATTAAATCTGGAGCTATAAGGTGATGCAGCTCCTTGATACGACGAACTGTAGCGGGGTTCCCCAGCCCGCAACAATTCCAGCTCAGAACCTTTAAGGAAGAGGACTTCGCGGATTGTGAAAATCCGCTGCCTCTTTTGAGATTGTCGGAATGATTACGCTCCTTGGTTGTGTAGACGTAGGGCGATTTTCCTCAGCCTAAGAGTTGTTGCGCTGGGCTGTAGTGTTTTGACTTTGGTTCGGGGACTGAATTCCTATTGGAGTGGTTCTGGTGTGGGCTGAGCTCCTTGTCCTAGGAGGATTTTTGACTTTATGGGCTTTTTTCTTCCGGGAGCAGGCTCCAATCAGACGTTTAGGGCTATTAATTACTGTCTTCTTTGTTGGAGGGCGACCTCTCTTCTTTTTTGCAGTCTGGGCGTGTGGACTCAGGTTGTGATACAATCGGCGGGGGCAGTAAATCATTCTCAAGAGATTTGATCCCAGATGATTCTCCCGTACTGAGTTGATTGGCAGTGTTGTTCTGAAACTGGATTGCGGCTGCATTTGCCATGAAAATTGCGGTTTCAGCCATAAGGCCTCTTGTCTCTCCTTCATAAACTCTTTGTTGTCTTGCTGCTCTCTCCACGGGATCGGGACAATTGATGTACTAAGTAGTTGCTTCTTGTAGCTCCTCCATTATTTCCGCAGCAGATGGAGGGGGGGCGGTGGAGGTGGAGGGAAGGTCTCTCTGTCCAGATTTCTCTCCAAAGGGGGTCGATATGCTCTTGAGGTTTCCGACTACTCATGTATGATAAAATCTGCTATGCGCTCTTTCTCTCACCAGATTTGGGTTGGTTGAGATCGGTAACTGTTATGAGAAAGGGACTTGTCAGACCGATTATTCCTCGGGTTTTGGTGATTTCCCATCTGACGGTTGGGAGAAAGGTGGTAGCTGGATGAGCTTTGGTGTCGTTGGTAGGGGTGGGAATCAACGGGAGACGGTACCCTCCTGGGGTCTCTCGAGGTTACAGCTTTCTGATTTCCTCTGTAGACATATGCATAGTTGTTTGGTTATGAGGGAGCTTGACGTTGGGAAGGGGGAGCCAGCCCCTTCCCCTTTTCCGAGTATGAGAAACGGCGCGCCATGGATGAGGTTACCAAAGAGTTGATGAAACTTTAAACAAGGAACCGATGAGTGGTGGAATAGAGGTCCAAGTTTCCTGAAGAAGACAATGGTAGTAGGTCTGTAGCTTGAGAAGAATTTGTGTGGAGATTCTAGATGCGGTAGGTAGAGCTGTCACAGATTCCGACGAGCGTTGGATGCAGTCGAGCTCCTACAACTTGGGAACTGGTGCTGGCGATGAGATTTTCAGAGTTGGTAGTAGCGATTAGTGAAACCAGAGTTGCGTGGGAGACTGTTAATCCGTTGTGGGAGGAGCGGTCCTACGCAAGTAATCCATGGTGGTGATGGCCGTTGGCTGGTGCTTTGGCGGACCCTCCGACCAAAGTCGGGGGTGGAACCCGGGGAGGAGGCGTGAAGAAAAACTGTCTCGTAGAATGTGCCTGGGAGGGAATGTTAGCACGCCAATTTTCATATGGCTATACCAAAGCAAACATACAAATTGTTTCTCTCAAAGATTCAAGAGAATGAAATTGAAAAATATATGCATGAATTCATTTACTAACCACATATACTCCTTCCATTTCATAATAAGTGTCGTTTTGACACTTTGCACACAAATTAATAAAATATATTAAAAATTCAATTATACACTTAAAATATATAATAACACTTGGAATTCTTTATTAGAACTGAGGTTAAATTAGGTATTTTGTGCCTAAATTTGCATTGAAAATCTAAAGTGAAATTTATTATGAAACAGAAAAAAAAAAAATTTAAACGACACTTATTGTGACACAGAGGGAGTATTTTTTTATATATTATGAATCAAAATTAGAATCACTAAAATTCACCAAAAAACTGAAACTGAACTAAACCTAACCAAATTGAATGACATATGGCTTCTATATGGTTTCAATTATTACATAACCGATAATCCATAAACAAACAAAACTGAACCTAACAAAACCGAATTACATACAGTTTTTATATGGTTTAAGTTTTTAAAAAACCGATAAACCAAATAACTGAAAAGCCAAACCAAAACAAAACCGTTTATCGGAATGCTCACCCTACAATATTCCTATGTAATTTTAAATATCTTATATAGTTTGACTATGGATAAAATGCAAAAAAAAACCCTAGGAATCTTGTTTTCACGAAAAAAACAACAAATAATGATGTTATAATTAATACCCAAGTTTTCAATTTAATGCAAATTGAACCATGAAGTCAAACGCTGTTAAATACTCTTCCCTCTTCATTTGTTTTCTCACACTACTTACACAAACTTTTATATGTTTAGGCGATTGCGGAGGGCTACATCTGTCCCCGTTAAAATCAGAGATCAATGTAGTCCTCTTCAATCGCCTAAATTATAAGAGTAACGATGGAGCTATTTGCAATATCTACGATTACTTAGGCGATTACGATTATTAACGGTGGATTACGATTTCTTAAAAAAACTCAGAATATGATCAAAAAAGGAATTTTTTTTTAATTAAATTCATAGTTTACGACGATCCCTCATAAATCGTCGTAAATCTGAAGCTTTAAATGTTCCCGCGTGTGGGAAAACCAAATAATTAAATTCATAGGTTACGATGATTTTACGACGATTCCTCGTAAAATCGTCGCAAACTATGAATTTAATTTACCGTGTGTGGGAAAATGAAAAACTCAAATTCCAATTTTACGACGATTTTGTGACGAATCGTCGTAAAATCGTTGTTAATTTACGACAAAATCTATATAAACACACGCCTAGATCTTCATTTCTTCATGCTCTCAATCTCAACCAAAAACTCTCCCTCTCCTCTGTCGCTACTACCTCGCAATAAGAGGTAAAAATTTAAATTTAAAATTTAAATTTGTAATTAAAATAGGTTAGTATAAATAGGTGGATAGAAACGGAATCAAATTGATAGATAGGAACAGAAGAAAAATAGAAAATAGGAGTTTCATA
>PKMM01047474.1:608731-629193 GCA_002933915.1 Eutrema heterophyllum | reverse complement strand
AGACTTCTAAGATGGATTCTCCTTCTACAAGAGTTTGACATGGAGATTAAAGATAAGAAGGGCATCGAAAACGGAGTAGCAGACCACTTGTCTCGGTTGAGGATTGAAGATGCAATCCCAATAGATGATTCTCTTCCCGAGGAGCATCTAATGCTCATGGAGATTTTGAAGAAAAGCTATCACGCGGGGTTGAAACTCGAGGAAGTCAAGAGTTTGAAGGAGCAAGACTTGCCTTGGTACGCTGATTTCGTGAACTACCTAGCTTGTGGAAGAGAACCGCCAAACTTGGATAGCTACCACAAGAAGAAGTTCTTTAGAGACATCTCACATTTCTTTTGGGATGAGCCTTACCTCTACAAGCGGTGTTCAGATGGTCTTTACCGAAGGTGCATTCCGGAAGAGGAAGTGAATGGAGTTTTATATCATTGTCATGGCTCTGTTTATGGAGGACACTTCGCATCTTTCAAAACCGCAACAAAGGTGCTTCATTCCAGATTATGGTGGCCTAGCCTATTCAAAGATGTGCACGCCTATGTCTCCACGTGCGATGCTTGCAAAAGACGAGGCAACATAAGTAGAAGGGACGAGATGCCCCAAAATCCGATCTTGGAGGTTGAAGTATTTGATGTATGGGGAATAGATTTCAAGGGACCATTCCCATCTTCTTACAAGAATCAATACATATTGGTGGCGGTGGACTATGTTTCTAAGTGGGTCGAAGCCATAGCAAGCCCGACTAATGACGCCAAGGTGGTCATTAAGCTCTTTCAAACGATCATCTTTCCGAGGTACGGGATACCGAGAGTGGTGATTAGTGATGGCGGAAAGATGATCGTTTGAAAGCTCAAGAAGCACTCTCGGTATCCCGATCCCCTCTGGATCGATCGATCCCCTACTTTGACCATTTTCTGGGCCGAAACCACCCGAAGTGCTTTAAAGATCGACTCGTAAGAAGGGTTTCCATTGGGATTTAGCTTCCGAGATCTTCCTGAGAGTTGTAGATAATTGAGTTAGCTTTCCAATGGAAGTGGTTTCAAGTCATTCCGATATGTGGTGCGAGAGTTATGGGGGATTTAATGAAGACGTACCAAACCGAAAACTAGTCTCCTAAAACAGTGTAAAAACGTCACTTTCTCTACTTCACCTAATTTTTGGTGACTTTGGACGCCCAAATCTGTATAATTATTGGTCTTTGGACCAGATCTATGTACCTTTTATCACTTTTAACCAAAACTCTAGAGAGAAAACCTTGTTCTTGATTTGAAGATTTGTAATCCTAAAAAGATCTAGTGAAGTTTTCTTGAATCCTCTTCTACTTTTCTTCTTATTTTGCTTATGGCTTTCATTTGTACCGTTTATATTTGTGATTTAGCTATGTGTGAGTAGTTCTTTTAGGATTCTTGGGTGAAGTAGATTAGGGTGATTCTAGGTTTGTTCTTGATATTTAGGAGTTAGATTACTTGAAATCCTTGTTCGTTAAGTGTTCTTAATGCTAGATTGACCTTGATCTAGTTGATCTAGAACCTAGGGAGTTTCATCACCCGGAAGGTGTTTGATGAAAGTCTTGAACGAATTTAATGAGTGCTTTTCATATCTTAGCCAACGGAAGTTGTAGTCTAAGGTGAATTGTGGCTATTTAGACTTGTGTTCATTGCTTGTTAGTCATAGAATCGCGAACGGACGTTTATGACGGTTTATGACTAAGAAAGGGGTTAATACCATGGACGTGGATTATTCTTTAGTGTGTTCTAAGGCCTAAGGAGGTATTTAGTCGAATGTTTGAGCATCTTGAATAGATTAAAGGATCACCCGAGTCGTTAACTTTACCCAAGAATTCGTTTGTTTAAATCGATATTAAACGTTCTCTTGATTACTTTGCTTCTCGTTTATTGGAATTGAAATTGTGTCCTGTCATTTATTAAATTTTTGTATGTTTCACTTGTTCGATAAAAACCCAACCCCAATTATCGCTTAGATTATATAGCTTCTTGTATTCTTAGTGAGCCGTTCTTATTTCCTTGTGGATTCGATCCCAAAGTGCTGCAATGACATGCCATTAGATTGAAGCATTGTGCACAGTGGGTAATTGTGCGGACCGTAAAAATTTCACTATCACTCCTTCATTCCTGGGTATCTCTTCCAAGCTTGATCGAATGACATGTGGAGCGGGATTTCCTTCACAATGGAATGGAAATCGTCTAGCATCTCATCGCTTATGGGTCGAGTTTCCCAATCTTCATGTTCTGAAGCCAAGGTTCGCCTCGGGATTGGAATTCCCTCACGTGGTTTCCTTCCTCGGATCCTCGCGGTTTATCTTATCATCATGCATTGATTCTCCATGTCCCTCTGAACTTTTGGGGATCCCTCTGCCTTAGCTAGGAGAATCACGGCATTGCAGCTATTGGTCATATCCTGTCTTATTTCGTCCAAATTAGTCCTGAGGTGGAGGTTGACAGTGTTCTCGACGTTGGGTAGACGGTTCTGAAGCATCTTGATTTCACCAGAAAAGTATGAGGATCTGTCTCCAAAACCCATGGTTTTGCCAAGAAGATCGTTATACCTTCCGTCCATTTTAAAACGAACGTCTTGGATTGCTTATGTTGTTCGCTTCTGCCCCTCGTGGAGAACATGGATGGATGAATGAACCTCCCTCCCGTGGTTGCCAACTTCTTCCACTCCTCTCTAAAGTCTATGTGTCTTACTCGCAATGATTTCCAGACCAGTAGCAGTCGTCGAGAGGCTTTCTCTCAGATTCATTAGTTTCTTTTCAAAGCTGTCTTCCATGAGCTTTATGGATTCGTTGACATGATCGATGAAGACTTGGTTTTTCTCAATCTCGCAGGTTTGCTGCAGCTGCATTGCTTCTAAATGCTTCACTTTCTCCTCAAGTCTCTGTACCTGGGCGTAGATTGCATAACACTTTCCACCAAGATCTCTTTTGATATGTTCCAATTTCGCATCGAGCTCGAATGAGGATTCTTGTTGGTTTCTCAGTAGCGTGTGCATCATAGCCTCCAGAGACTCGCTGGGAATGAGATCGTAGGCACGTGGTGGTGCTTGAGTTCTCGGTTGTTGGTAGTGATGGTTGTACCCTTCATCGCTCCAGCCCTGGTTTTGGTGTAAGTATGATGGGGTTGGCCGATTTGTGTAGGAGTATGGCATTGGAATGTAACCGCCAGCAGATTCTTGACGCATGGACGATCGTCTCTGATCTTCACGACGGAGATGGGATCGATTTCCATCATTCCTTGAGTAGTAATCCATCTTAAAAAGGTTCCTGCAATACACAGAAATATAAAATAAAATATATTAGTAGGTCTTAGACTAAATTTCAAATTCAGAATTGAAGGTAACGCTATTGGTCCCCGGCAACGGCGCCAAATTGATTTAAGTGTTTTCACTCAGTTAATTAATACTAAAGTTCACACTACCGCAATCATAACGGTTGTCAATGCAGTATTTTAGGATCGAATCCACATAGACCAAAGGTACACTACAATTCTCACAATTACGAAATTAAGTTATGACAGAAATATGGTTGATTTTGATTAAGTAACGAATGCAATTAAAACGATGTAAATTCAATAAAGGAAAAGCGTTAGGTCAAGGGTTTATTCTCAGGAATCCAGAGATCATGAATCAGACAACTATTCAGGGAACAATTAAACACAAGTTTCGAACTCAAACCTAAATATTAACCAATCTACTTCCGTGCTCATGGTTACTAAACCTAGCATCCTAATCCACTTCCGTGCTCATAGAATTATAGATCAACTTTAACGAGCAGGTTCAATATGTTCACAAATCACCCTAATCCACTTTCGTGCTCATAGGGCAATTCGCTCGCTTATGTTCTTTCTAGCAACCTAATACACTTCCGCGCTCTCAGGTTAAGCCCTAGTTCATAGACCTAGCGGTCAGCTCAAGCCTAAGCTTTAAACACAACAATAAGCGAAAACCTCAAAAGATAAATCCATATATGTGTCTAGTTCAATGATTCATGGATTCCCTTGAAACCCTAAACCTAACTAATAAACTACTCAAACATGGAAACGGAGAACAAGCAAAGAGATGAAGAAGACAGAGTATAGATTAAGAGAGAAAGGGGTTAGCAATCTTCTCAATGGATACAAAGGTTCTTCTCCAAAGCTTACAATGATCTCCAAAAAGTCTCAATAGAATAATGCAATAAAAAGTGTCTGTAAAAGTTCTCGTATCAAGCGGTGCCGTCAAAGAGGCTAAAAATAGAGTATATATAAGTCTAGGTCGAATTAGGTCAAAACAGGGAGTTTCCAGAGCAAAATAGGAAAATCAGAAATTTCATTTTTCTTCTCGTCGGCCTGCATCGACCGATGCACCTCCTTGCATCGGTCGATGGCTTTTTCTCTGGTCCAGTGTATCAATCGATGCACTCCTTGCATCGATCGATTGCTGATCTCCTGGTTTGTTGCATCGATCGATGCTGGATCTCCTGGTTTGTTGCATCGGTCGATGCACTCCTTGCATCGAATGATTGAGCTCCTTTCTTCACGGTTTCGTGCGTTTTTGCTCCTGTAACTCCAATTTCCTCCTTAGACGCCTTTTTACCTGATATATCTAAATAAAAGACTAAAAGACTCTAAAAAGGACTTTGACTCGATAAAAACGATTAAAAGAAACACCAAAACATACGATAGAAAATGGTAGAAACCAAATATATCAGAAGCCTAACCTCTCTAGAACTGCCATGATAAAATCCCATTCAAGCCTTTCATAGGATTTGCTCATATCGGTTTTAACCGCCATAGAGCAGTGTTTAGTCGCTCCCGAAACTTTGAGGAAATGAAGGGTTTCGTGTGTTATTAGAACATTATCAGAGATCGTCCTTCCAACAACAAATGCGGACTGAGTTTCAGAGATGATGGGAGAGAGAACGGGCTGTAGTCTTCGGGTAAGGATCTTTGATATGATCTTATAGTATACATTACACAAAGCTATGGGCCGGTAGTCCGATACTGTTTTTGGACTTAAGATCTTTGGGATAAGTCTCACGTGGGTGCTGTGTAGGGATCTTTGGATGACACCGTCCCTAAAAAAGCGTTGGATCTCTTCTGTTAAAGATGATCCCACCACTGCCCAATTCAATTGGAAGAAGCTGGCTGAGAAGCCATCGGGTCCTAGAGCTTTGTCCGGATGGATGGAGAAGAGAGATGACCGGACTTCTTCTTTTGTTACATCGGCGATTAGAGATTCATTTATTTCCAGTGTGATGCACGGTTGTAGAGCTCGGGAGACCGTTTCCAAGTAGTTGGTGTTGCGGGAAATAAATAGATCCTGGAAATAACTGTTAACGACTTGAACAATCTCTGGTTCCTCGTAGACAGCTTTGCCGTCTACGAGGGGTCCGCCTGACTTTTCTAAGTTATCTAAAATGTCATTGAAGTCTCCTGTCAAGAACCATGGTGAGTCTCTGGCCTCAGCAATGGCAGTAAGATCATTCCAAACATCTTTTCTTTTTGTTTGATCCGGTTCTCCGTAAACGAAAGTTGAGAAGAAGAGGTGTCCTTTGTAGATAATAGAAGTGTCTATGAAGTCTTTGCAAGCGTACAGAACCTTAAGTTCGATATTTTGATTCCAATAAAGAGCCAAACCTCCTCCTCCCGGTCCATGTGGAGGGACAAAGACGTGTGAATAGTGTTCTAAACTATCCAGAGTTTTTGAAACAAATTCATCCTTGTTCTTTGTTTCCATGAGGAAGATTAAATCTGGAGCTATAAGGTGATGCAGCTCCTTGATACGACAAACTGTAGCGGGCTTCCCAGCCCGCAACAATTCCAGCTCAGAACCTTTAAGGAAGAGGACTTCGCGGATTGTGAAAATCCGCTGCCTCTTTTGAGATTGTCGGAATAATTACGCTCCTTGGTTGTGTAGACGTAGGGCGATTTTCCTCAGCCTGAGAGTTGTTGCACTGGGCTGTAGTGTTTTGACTTTGGCTCGGGGACTGAATTCCTATTGGAGTGGTTCTGGTGTGGGCTGAACTCCTTGTCCTAGGAGGATTTTTGACTTTATGGGCTTTTTTCGTCCGGGAGCTGGCTCCAATCAGACGTTTAGGGCTATTAATTACTGTCTTCTTTGTTGGAGGGTGACCTCTCTTCTTTTTTGCAGTCTGGGCGTGTGGACTCAGGTTGTGATACAATCGGTGGGGGCAGTAAATCATTCTCAAGAGATTTGATCCCAGATGATTCTCCCGTACTGAGTTGATTGGCAGTGTTGTTCTGAAACTGGATTGCGGTTGCATTTGCCATGAAAATTGCGGTTTCAGCCATAAGGCCTCTTGTCTCTCCTTCATAAACTCTTTGTTGTCTTGCTGCTCTCTCCACGGGATCGGGACAATTGATGTACTAAGTAGTTGCTTCTTGTAGCTCCTCCATTATTTCCGCAGCAGATGGGGGGGGGAGCCAGCCCCTTCCCCTTTTCCGAGTATGAGAAACGGCGCGCCATGGATGAGGTTACCAAAGAGTTGATGAAACTTTAAACAAGGAACCGATGAGTGGTGGAATAGAGGTCCAAGTTTCCTGAAGAAGACAATGGTAGTAGGTCTGTAGCTTGAGAAGAATTTGTGTGGAGATTCTA
The DNA here is from genome assembly GCA_002933915.1 of Eutrema heterophyllum. Taxonomy (NCBI): domain Eukaryota; kingdom Viridiplantae; phylum Streptophyta; class Magnoliopsida; order Brassicales; family Brassicaceae; genus Eutrema; species Eutrema heterophyllum. Next base: position 622,581 of record PKMM01047474.1, on the reverse strand, counting down.
GATGCGGTAGGTAGAGCTGTCACAGATTCCGACGAGCGTTGGATGCAGTCGAGCTCCTACAACTTGGGAACTGGTGCTGGCGATGAGATTTTCAGAGTTGGTAGTAGCGATTAGTGAAACCAGAGAGTTGCGTGGGAGACTGTTAATCCGTTGTGGGAGGAGCGGTCCTACGCAAGTAAGCCATGGTGGTGACGGCCGTTGGCTGGTGCTTTGGGAACGGCGAGACTGTTCCTCGGAAAACCGTCGATATTTATGCCTCGGAAATCCGTCGGAATACTCCCAGACGGAATACTCCTCAGAAATCCGTCGGGAAAAAACAGACGGAATATTCGTCGGAATACTCCCAGACGGATATGTCGTCGGAAATTCGTCGGTTAAAATGGCTCTCGGAAATCCGTCGGAATACTCCCAGACGGAATGTTCCTCGTAAATCCATCGGAAAACAAACAGACGGAATATTCGTCGGAATAGTCCCCGACGGATATGTCGTCGAAAATTCGTCGGTTAAAATGGTTCTCGGAAATCCGTCAGAAATTTTCTAGGGATTTCCGACAGATATCTATTTCCGAGGAAATAGAACCGACGGCCAAAATCCATCGGAAATCCGTCTGGAATAGCTGTTTCCGACGGGATTCCGACGGATTCAGCCGTCAGAAATCCGTTGTTCTCTTGTAGTGGAAACGAAGTCCACCTTACGCCGCCGAAACCCCAGATCCCCTCACGAAACCCATTCGAAGACCTGCGAAACCCACTACCGAACCTTGTGAATGAAGCTCAAAATGCGAAAAGCAAAGAAAAAGGAACCCTCTCACGGTCCGACGAGAAAGCCAGAGACCATAGAGGACAAGACGGGAGATGTGTTTGCAGCTAGGGCGGGCGAAATTGAGTTGGGAGAGTTTACGTCGCTTAAAAGGCTTTTTTTTTTCTTCAATTTTGATGCTAACAAGAACATTTTGGTTTATAAGTGACAAGGAAAGATTTTATCTCAGGAAAAAAGAAAGGGATGATGTTTTAGATGATTTTAAATTTGATNACGGATATGTCGTCGAAAATTCGTCGGTTAAAATGGTTCTCGGAAATCCGTCAGAAATTTTCTAGGGATTTCCGACGGATATCTATTTCCGAGGAAATAGAACCGACGGCCAAAATCCGTCGGAAATCCGTCTGGAATAGCTGTTTCCGACGGGATTCCGACGGATTCAGCCGTCAGAAATCCGTTGTTCTCTTGTAGTGGAAACGAAGTCCACCTTACGCCGCCGAAACCCCAGATCCCCTCACGAAACCCATTCGAAGACCTGCGAACCTTGTGAATGAAGCTCAAAATGCGAAAAGCAAAGAAAAAGGAACCCTCTCACGGTCCGACGAGAAAGCCAGAGACCATAGAGGACAAGACGGGAGATGTGTTTGCGGCTAGGGCGGGCGAAATTGAGTTGGGAGAGTTTACGTCGCTTAAAAGGCTTTTTTTTTTCTTCAATTTTGATGCTAACAAGAACATTTTGGTTTATAAGTGACAAGGAAAGATTTTATCTCAGGAAAAAAGAAAGGGATGATGTTTTAGATGATTTTAAATTTGATTCTTAAACGGGGATCTTTGCTGGGATCAGTTTTTGAAAACTTTCCCAACTTATTTTAAAATCTAACACAAATTTTACTATTTAATCGTTGACTTTCTCGGTCTTGCCCCGTACAGTACTGGACGAAATGGTCTTTGTATAGTACACATACCAATAGGAAGAACGGGCAAAATCGTCATTTTGCTCACTAGAAGACAACAACAACAAAAAAGTGACAAAATCCTGCTAGAGTTTTAAAAATTGACAAAATCCCACGTGCAAATATCTCTTCTTAAACACCTCTATCACAATATTTTTCATTAATAGAATCATGATGTTCAGATTCATAAAATTTTACAGCATTTAGACATTTTTATGGGGGTTTTGTATGGTTTGTCACTTATTTTAGGTTTTGTTAGTTTTTAGTACTTCTTAAACTTATTTAGTTTTTTAGCACTTTAGGTACTGTACACCCCCAATTTTTTCTGAATTTGCCCATGCTATAGTACGGCGTGGACGTTGTGTAGATATACGGTAAAGTAAGGGGAGAGGTAAAATGGTCTTTTGACAGACGAAAATGTTAGAAACTTAACTAGTATTTAGAAAATGTTAAAAAATTAACAAAACCTAAAATAAGTGACAAACCATGCAAATATCTCCATTTTTATCTGAATTTGCGAAACTTTTACAAACTTAGAATCAACTAAGTTATCTTATCTTTTCCATTCCTTTATATTTACACTAGATAAGTGCCCGCATATATGCGGATTTGTAATTTAATATTTTATAACCCGTTAAAAAAATTAAAAACGAAAATATAGAAAACAAAATTAGATCACCCGTGAAAATATATAATACATAACTTTAGAAACAAAGTTTCAGATGAAATAAATATATATCTTGAATGAAAAATTTGGTGAAACATATGCAGTAAATAACTTTGGATACGATTATTGGACTTTTAATTTTTTGGTGTGTAATTGACATACTACCAAATTGTAGTTTATATAGAGGTGTGAAATTAGAATTATTTTCTTTTTGAGATTAATTTCCTTAATCTAAATGGAAAAACCAAGAATTGTTTTCCCTTTTTATATTAATTTTTCCTTTTAAAATATATTTATTTATTTTTAGTAAATTTATCTTTTAAGATTATGAATCGGTTATTAAATTTTCTGAATTTTAGAATTTTTATTAATCAATTTTAAAATTAAATTTTCCAAATTTTTATAATTTTTATTAATCAATTTAAAATTTTCCAACTTCGACTTGACATGTGTCGCGATTAGGTGAGTTAGCAACTTCGAAACATTCAACTTTATACTAATTTTTATTTCCTTATTCTTATTAGCAATACTAATTTTTTAACTTAAAAAAAAAAACTTTAGCCTTTTAAAAAAAATTCCTCACTATTTTGTTTAAAAATGAAAATGGTATTTAGCTTTTTCTTTAATATAACAATATTTTGTTATTTTGTCACGATCTTGCGAGTTAATATTCTCCTATTATATATGTCATTATTTAAAAATAATTAATCCGGTTTAGCCGGTTAGATCAGGTTAAACCGTGACCCAAAAATATATCTTGTTCGACATCCGGTCTGGTTTTTAAATCATAGGAAATTGATTAATTCCTTAGCGGAGAAAAAGAAAAAAGAAACAAAAAAAAACATATCGAGCCATAGAATATGACTTGGTGGCCTCACAAACTCGAGGCTCTACTCAACGACCGATGGCTAGTCTTCGTGTGTGCCATGTGGATCCAATCCATCGCCGGCGTCGGTTATCTCTTCGGCGGATCTATGTCGCCGGCGATCAAGACTGCCCTAGGTTACAACCAGAAACAGATCGCTCTTCTCGGCGTCGCTAAAAACCTCGGTGACGCAATCGGGTTCGTCTCCGGTGCGTTATCGGAGGTCTCATCGTCGTGGGTGGTTCTGCTCGTCGGTGCCGTTCAGAACCTTGTCGGCTACGGTGTTCTCTGGCTCGTCGTCACGGGTCAATTGCCTAATTTGCCCCTCTGGATGGTGAGATGACTTTTCAAATCATATTTACAAACATATTTTGGATTGTATTATGATACTCTGTTTCCTTATTTCGATTAATATGAAGATTTTTAGGAGACTAGATATTGTTCCTGTGTCTGGTTAATTGAATGATATAATGGATAGATTTTGTGGATTTGACCAGATTACAAGAAGCAATTTTAACAAATTTAGATTGTGTGTAGTAAGTATGTGATCAGATTACAAGAAGCAATTTTAACAAAAATTATATTGTGGATTTGAGAATGTCAAAGATTTAATTCATATGTTGTAAATGCCTTTGTCTTTGTGTAAAATAGATTGGATATCAAGGAAGGTATGAGTAACTATTGTAGATAATCTAATGTGTATATTTTAGATTATGTGCATTGTATGTATCTACATTCATTTTATGTGATATACTATTAATGTGCATCATTTTATTATCTAGGTTGAAATCTAATACATGTGTATTCTGTGTTGTTTCCTTGCTGCATATACTAGAAATGTGAAATGTGAATTTTCTGAACTTCATCTTAGGAGAGTTTTTATAAATCAAAACGTTTTGATTTCTGAGGTTTTTTTCTTTTCCGATAGACGTACTAGCGGTATTTGCAAGCTGAGCTTATTACAAATGTTATCCATTAGTTGCTCAAGCTTTTTCTGGTAATCAAGTTTACGAGCTTGTTTAGGAGAGATTTTCAGAATATAGGGAGATATAGTTCACTGTCACAAGGTATGGTAACGAAGTGGAGAGAATATTCAAGTCCTTTTCTATAAGCTTTTGCCCAATTTTAGGGAATTTGGGAACAAGAGACGAATTCTTGAGGAGGATGGATATAAGTATCATTCATGATTCGATAGACTAAGTAGAATCTAATACATGTGTATATGTTAATTAGCTGGCCGGTTATATGTTAATTTCTAGATGTTTGGTTGGCAAAGATTGAAGCATGAACGCAGTTCACTGTGACAAGTACAATATGGCCTAAACGTTGTTATGCATGTAACAACTCCAGTTTGTAAGGATGCTTAGAACATTACCCATAGTATCAGTAACTAATCAGCTTGATTTTCCTGACTAGGTTTGGACCTAATGCACGTGTTAATTTGCTGCATAGTACAACTTTTGTATTTTGATGTTCAAGTCCTTTCCAGGAGAGTATTACAATCTAAGAATGTAACTGACCTGTTCAAAAAAAAAAAAAAAAAAAAAAGAATGTAACTGATTGGAGTTTGAGTGGTCTGTGCCTGGTATTTTAGGTATTGTTTTAGTGTGTTCAATATGAGATTTGGTAAAGTACATGGAATCTAATACATTTATCATGCTTTAATTTGTTAACCGACTATATCACAAATGATTTATGTCAGCTTCGTGAACTTCAATTAGGGGAGTTTTAAGAACATCAAGTAGAGTTTACCGTCGAATAAACAGTGCAATTCTGAAGCTTTTTCCTAATATTTATACTTTAACAAAAAAGGAAGGCTTGGGATAGTATGTCTTTTTTGCATTATTTGATAGACTAACTAGAAATCTAAAACATGTGTATACATACTTTAAGTCTCTGAGAATAGCTTGAACTTCCATTAGTAGAAATCTAAAGCACGTTTAATTCCTTAAACTTCCATTAGAGATTAAGATTTTGGGAAAGCAGCTATGTCACAAGTAGACGATGAAAGTAATGTGTTATGCTTTAACAATCCAGCTATGAATGATAATTGTATTCTACCACTTGCATCTGTTAGTATCGTGCATGATTTTCTTGACCAAATTAAAATTTACTAGATGTCTTTTACGTTCATTTGCTAGATGATGAATACGCTACATGTCAATTTTCTGAATACTAAGCAGAGATTTAAGAGCATATGCAACTGCTGAGCTTCAATTTTCTTTCAGTGTTTGCCTACTTAGTCACTGGAGTTGAGACTTAGAGAAGGATCTCTGGGATCAAATAACTATCTTACAAAAGATTTGTTAGAATAGTTTCACTAAGTGGAGGCTTCAAATTAGACTTCTGTTACCCTGAGTGATTTTCCCATTGGACAAATGATCTTAAATTAAAGAAAGTTAAATGATGATAAGTTTCCATCTTATGAAAGTTTTAGATTTTGTTTCTTACATAAATATTTTTGCTTTAATAAGTATTTTTGAACAAGCACTTGATTTATTTATTTATCCTGATTCTGGTTTCTTAATTCGTAGAAAGTGACAGTTTTGTTCATGCAGTTGTTTGTCGCTATTTTCGTGGGAACGAATGGGGAAACCTACTACAATACAGCATCTCTTGTGTCATGCATTCATAACTTCCCGGAGAGCCGTGGCCCTGTTGTGGGAATCCTTAAAGGGTTTTCTGGCCTGAGCGGAGCAATCTTGACTCAGGTTTATTTGATGTTCAATCCCTCTCATGATTCTTCGGTTATTCTCATGGTTGCTGTTGGACCACCACTTGTTGTTCTTGCTCTACTATTCTTTGTTAGACCCGTGGAAAGAAGTTGCAGAAAGAACTTGCGATCTGATGATTTACGATTCTTGGCTATTTATGGTTTCTGTGTTGTCCTTGCAGTATATTTATTAGGAATATTGGTACTACAGAGTCTTGTTGATATAACTCAAACAATTATCACAACCTCTGGAGCAATTCTTGTCATTTTCATGGTTGTTCCAGTTCTTGTCCCTTTTACATCAATTTTCATCTCGAGTAATAATGCCACCTCAATGAATCCCGAAGAAGGAACCTCTAATGTGGATCAGAATGAGGTTAGAACTTTAATTGAGAGGAGTGAAATACCGGCAGAAAAGAGAAGAGCACCGGGAATAGGAGAAGATTTCAACTTGTTACAGGCTCTGGGACAAGCTGACTTCTGGCTTATATATATGTCTCTGGTTCTAGGTGTCGGTTCGGGGATAACGGTTATAGACAATCTTGGTCAGATTTGTTATTCCCTCGGGTATAACAACACCAAAGTGTTTGTCTCACTGATCAGCATCTCCAATTTTCTCGGCCGGGTTGCTGGTGGCTACTTCTCAGAGCTAATCATGAGGTACAAAACCGTAAAACCATTTCACTTTCACATCAAAAACATTAATATTTTTTTTAACTGACATATTTAATTTCTTCTCTACACAAGTAAACTCTCACTTCCAAGAACATTGGCAATGTCTGCGGTTCAAGCAATAATGTCTTTAGGGCTCATCTACTATGCCATAGACTGGCCCGGGAAGATCTACATAGTGACCATTGTAATAGGAATGGGTTATGGCGCTCATTGGGCGATTGCTCCTGCTTCAGTCTCTGATATTTTTGGACTGAAGAGCTTCGGTTCTCTCTACAATTTCCAGATAACAGCTTTGCCTATCGGGTCATTTGTGTTCTCAGGTGTGATCGCTAGTAACATCTACGACTACTACGCCAGAAAGCAAGCCGGACCAACCATAGAGACTGAGTCGCTTGTCTGTACGGGCTCAGTGTGTTACTCAGTCACGTGCGGTCTTATGTCTGTGGTGTGTTTAATGGCTATGGTGTTGAGTCTGAGTGTGGTTTATAGGACGAGGAAGTTTTACTTCAGGCTTCACCGAGTCTCTAAGACATGAAAATAGTGTTTGGCCTTACGAAAAGGTTTGATCTTTGTAAGAAATATGTAAGCAATTTCTACAATTAGGTTTGAATTCTACTAAGCATCTACAAATTTCGATTAAGAGTTCAAATATATTGATTGTATTATTGAAAGATGATTAGCCTAAAGATTTAGATAACTTCCATTACATAACCATCTTATAAACTTCGACCTATGTTCCTTTACACACATTTATGTCTTCCATGAATCAATACATCATCACATAATAGTGTTTAAACCGCTTATATGGCCATATTTTATAGTCTAACCCCTTGAAAATCTAATCAAGTATGAAAAATTTAAACATATTCTTAACTAAATATTAATATTAAGCCCTAACGATCAAGAAGGATGCAAATTTTTAAAACCAACTATTCCACACAATAATTTATAGATAGAAAAAAATCTTTCTCTAATTTAGAAGTAATATATATTTTTTTTTTTGGTTTTACCATAAAAAATGTTAATCTTAAAATACGAAAACCACAATAATTTGGTATGAAACATTTAAACATATTCTTAACTAATTATTAATATTAAGCCCTAACGACCAAAAAGGATGCAAATTTTTAAAACCAACTGTTTCCACACAATAATTTATAGATAGAACAAAATCTTTCTCTAATTTAGAAGTAATTTTTTTTTTTTTTTTGGTTTTACCATAAAATCTTTTAATCTTAATATACGAAAAACCACAATAATTTGGTATGAAACATTTAACAATATTATTAACTAATTATTAATATTAAGCCCTAACGACCAAGTAGGATGCAAAAACCAACTGTTTCCACACAATAATTTATAGATAGAAAAAAATCTTTCTTTAATTTAGAAGTAATTTTTTGTTTTTTTTTTGGTTTTACCATAAAAAATTTTAATCTTAAAATACAAAAATCCAACGGCAGTAAATGGCAGAGAGAAATAAAATGCACATGTTGACTGGTTACTTGCTGATCCAGAGAAGTAAAAATTATTACTCTAATTTGAATATGGAAATAATTTGACCAATGAGAGAATTTTGACTGGATACATCTGTGAATTTAGGAAAACACATAACTTGCATAGAAAACATTGTAATTTTACCATAAATTATGTGTCATGACCTTGCGTCGTATTCTTTTTTATTTATGTGTGTTTTTTCTTTGCCTCTTTCTCTCTTTTTTTTTTTGTTGTTCTTAACCTGCGTTTTCTGTGTGATTTTGATAAATGGGTTGGAGTGATTTAGTAGGTTTATAGTCTGGAAAGTGTTGGGATATCAGATTTAGGGCATTTAGTTTTCTTTCTTTGAATTCAATTCGTTACTCGAATCTCGTTCTTTAGCAAGCGAAACAATCGAGCCAAAGCCATTGTTGGAATCCCAAGGACGACGAGGACATGATGGCCAAAGCTTTGGATCAGAATCCTCGTCGTCCTTGGGATTCCAACAATGGCTTTGGTTCGATTTTTTTGCTTGCTAAAGAATGAGATTCGAGTAATGAGTTGCAGAAGAAGATCTCTGGTGGTTCGAAGGAGACGATTGATATGCTTTTCAACGATGTGTCTTTCACGTTTGTGAGCAGATGGTTTACCCTTTTGGTCATCATGTCTTTCAGAAGCTTATGGAGAAGTGTAGCTCTGAACAGATCTCTCAGGTTCATGATTTGGTCACTCAGCACCAGCCTTGGTTTGTTACCATATGCACTGATCCTATCGGTTACACACTTTTGATTCTTATTATTTCGTTTCTTGATTTTGAAAGTAGTCAGCTAAGCATTAGGCTCGGTTTCTTGATTCTTTGTCTGTGCTTCATGTATTTGGTTAATATCACTGATGTGTAGTATACTTCGCAGAAGAGAAGCGGTCAGCCATGGTTGCTTGATGCTGAATCATGCTTGTTTTTAAATCATCAGTGTTTAGGGTTTTGCTTTTCAATGGATTTTTTTTTTCTTTCGATTATATCAAATTTCCTTGTTTTGACATATCTAAGTTGTGAACTCGTGTGTTTATTGATGTTTGTTGATTCCATCTTAGGATCTAGCCAAATGAAAGATCTTCTTGATTCTCAAAGGCTTTTTTCGCGTGCAAACTCTATTATGATTTAAATTTTGCAATGAACTTTCGCGCGCAAACCGTCAATTCATTATTTTCAGTTTTTCTAGAGTAGTTAATTTTTTTAAAAAGAAGTTTTATGGATTCCTTATCTAAAACTTCAGTATCTGCATTTATACTTTAGAGTAACAATATATTTGGATCGTTAACCAAGTATTCAAATATCTCTTTCCACCACTTATGATTTCATTGATTTGGATTTGTTATCTCCTTTGAGATTTCTGGATCCCACTTTCTGTTTCAGAATTGTTCAAGAGTTTAAAATAAGGTCTTATTCCAATTGATTGGAATGAGACCTTGATCTTATCTTTTATCATTTTGAAACTCGTATCTCCATGTATGTTAATGTCAAAGTTGTAATGTCATTACAAATTGAGACTTGGAACTTAAAACTTATAAGAGATTCCTCAATTTGTTTTGAGATGTAAAAACTTATTATAAACCTAACACTGATCTCTCTCATCTAATAATGTTACATTTCTTATCTATCTTCTTTGAAGTAAAGTTTTAGTTTTTAAAGTTAAAAAGTACTGGTAAAGAAAAAAGTAAATAAATAATTAAATTTTTGTATATTTAAGTTAATAATATTTTAAAAGACTTTGGCATAGCTCCGACATATAATGTATTTTTTTTGTCACATTGTTTTCCCAACCAGATTGTTTGCAATTTTTGTTTGAACTCAAAGATTGTTGTATAAGTTCAAAAAACAGAGCATCTCGCAAAATAGTCTAAAAACAGAGTACAACACATGCAATTCGTGATTTAGTAATGTGCTTTCCTTTTGAAATTTGGTATGAATTCTTTTCATTTTGGAGATTTAGCAATATTTATGGTTCTCTGTTTCTCTAATGTTGAAAATGAGAAGATATTGTGTGTATGGGCAGAGCCGACCCTGAGTTTTAAGGGGTTGCAAGCTAGAGAAAAAATGGACCGTTTTGTAATAAATTTTTTAAACTTAAAAAAAGAATTCAGGATTGATGAATGTGTTAAACCACTCGATGTCTCGATCATATAACAAAAACGAAATTTATGGAGAAAAATAAGAAGTAAGAGATTGAAAATCGACATACCAGGAGGAATAAACAAAAGAAGGCCAAAGACTGAGAGAAAATGAAGTCGATTGTGTCGTCGTCGTGAAACCGTGTCGGAGAAGACGGTGATTAGGATTTAAGAATTTAGGTTTTAATTAAGAATTATTTTCGTTATATTAACTGTTTAATTGTATTGCATTGGTTTATAATTATATTGGTTTATGTTGGTTTACGTTTAATATTTTTCGGTTTTAGTTGGTTTATTAAAAAAAAAAAACCAAACCAGAATTGAATTCATGAACATGCAGTGCTAAACACTTTCACTTTACCACTAGTCTAAGAAGATTTTTAAGAATTTGAGGGCCGGAATATTATTATAAAATCGAGGGCAGCAAGCCCATGCTTGCTTTGCTTGGGTTCGGGACCGGCCCTGTGTATGGGTAACTAAAGCTGGATTTAAAGCAAATCATAGGTTTAAATCTACTGCACATATTGATTTGGTAGCTGACTCTAGAGCGTTTTACAAGATTGCAATTTTAGTTATTGAAGATATTGTGTGTATGGGTTAACTAAAGCTGGATATAACATCAGTGCTATTTTTGGCATAGCTTTATTGAGTTCTTGACAAGATTACATGGAAATCTAATGAATCTATCATGCTTTAGTGTAACACGCATTTACTCATAGTCCAATTCGTAGTGTTGTGCCTATTTTCGATGATTTACGCTCCTTTGCTATTTACGGTTTTCTGTGTTTCCTTGCAGTATATTTATTATGAATATTGGTACTTCCGAGTCTTGTTGATACAACTCAAACAATTATCACAATCTCATGAGCAATCCGTTCTAGTGAGTAGTGGCTACTTCTCATAGCTTATCATAAGGTACCAAAATCCTAAACCATTTCCCCTTCTCATCAAACATAAATAGTGTGGGCGCTTTCAACATACGATATGGTATCTTTTTCGCGGTTATATCGTTTGGTCTTTGGAAGAAATATGTAAGATTTTACATATTTCTTACAATTTGGTTTAAATTCTACTAAGCATCTACAAAGTGTTATTAGAGTTTAAATGTAGTATTAAAAGGTGATTAGCCAAAAGAGTTATAGATATTTTACATAGCCATTTTTATTTTATTTTGACCTATATGTCCTTACACACATTATATTTTCAACATTTACTAGAGTGTTTAATACGTGTAAACATTTTTATCAGTTAGCCTCTAATGCTGTCTAGATCGTCTAGAGCGCTTAAAATGGCCATATTACATACTCTTATACCTTGAAAATATCGATCCTAATGACCATTTAATGGTATGTATAGATTGATAGAAGTTTCAAAACAAGCATTTATTATGCTTAATAAAATAGATAGAAATGATTAAGAGGCAAATAGCTCATTAGAGCTTTATTATGCAAAATAATGAAAGAAGGGAAAAGAGATTTAAGTTGTCACCAAGATCTAAAATATTTTTGATTTGATTTCATAAAATAGAAAAGGGGGAGAGTTGCTTAATGGCAACTCTATAGGTTACATTTACTAATGATATAACATGCATATTTATACTACTCTACTTGTTTGAAAACCCTAATAACATGGATATGGGCTTGTCATTAGATATAATACTTAGGCTTCTATGAATCCTCTAATAGCCCCCTCAAACTTGGTGTGGGAGGAACATCTACTCCAAGTTTGAAAACATCACATGGAGATGTAGACATATCTCATGGCTCTCTCAGAGGTAAGAACGCATATCTTCAAAATCCTATGAAACTTGTGGTCTATACTTAGTGTCGCATGGCTCTCTCATAGGTATTTTTTTGATACTTGGAGAGCTTAGTCAACCTCCTTCATAGGTACTTGTTGACCAACCTTTCTCACAAAAATTCCAAATTATATGCACCCATCACATGACAAATCAGAATGGTCCACCACTTCTATGACTTCTTTTTTTCTCTATTTTTTTTTTTTTGATATTGGGCTTCTGATCAAACATGGCCATCTTGGCCCAGTTTTTTTTTTTTTTTTTAGTCTCAGCCCAACTTGAAATCAGGCCCAAACGACTCAACTTGGCCCAACTGGAGATATGGATTCGTGAAACCCTAGTTCACTCTTTGGTCATCTATCTTCCTGGGGATTCTTCTCGGATAGCATTCTGCTGAGATTTTAATCTCAAATCTTCTTGTTATATCTGTAAGTTTATTTAACATTATTTTTAAATAGAAAAATGAGTAAGTTACCAAAAAACCAGACCAAAATCATGATATTTACACTCTTTACCTGGTGTGACCCGATTTGACCCGAGATACGCGGATTTGACCCGATTACACCCGAGAATATCGGTTTTTTTTGTTTTCAAACTCCCTAAATTGAATCCTTTTCCCCCATTATTTCCCAAAACCGCAAAACTCGGGAAAACTGAGGAATTCTCCCCAAATTCCCCTCCCCGCATTCCCCTCATTCACTCGACAATGGTGGCTCAAACACGACGGTACAAGAGTAGAAACCCTAATAGCGGCGCAAAGGAGGCGAAAGTGACGGAGAATCCGAAGAAGGACGAGAATCCGGCGAAAGTGAAGGTTTATGCGAAGAAGAAGAAGAATCCCGATGAAGAAAATAGGGCGGCGAAGAAGATGAAGATCGGCCCAAAAGAAGTAGGGGATTCACAGGCGGCGGAGACGGTGGTTCCGACGGCGGTGGAAGGTTCATCTTCGGTTCCGGAGATGGTGGTCGAAGCTTCTACTCCGGTGGTTCCTTCGGTTCCTCCGGTGGTGAATGCTTCATCTTCGCTTCCTCTGGTGGCCGTTACGAGTGGTGGTACGAATCATGATGAAGAAGAGAAGGAGTCTGAAGAAGAAGAAGAAGAGAGCGGTGAAGAAGACGAAGAAGAAGGAGAGGCAGCAGCCAAGGGCAAGGAGATAGCCAATGACTCGAGTGGAGAATCAACTGAAGCAACCGAATCCGAATATGAATCGGAGAGTGAGGTAAGAAGCAATAGGGAAAACTAGTAGAAATAAGGAATAATGTGAAGGGAAAACTAGTAATACTGGGAGAAATAGGACAACTAGGGAATACTTGGTAACTCTACTTGGTATATTAGTGATACTTGTGATAAATAGGATAATTGGGGAATACTTAGTAAAACTATAGTAGTATAACTTTGGAAAACTTGGTAAAACTGTAGCTGTAGAACTTGGTAAAACTATAGTAGTACAACTAGGAAAACTTGGTAAAACTGTATGGCATAATTCTTGTATAACTGAGTGAAGTTGATTGTTATTTTGCAGATTGAGCAGAGGTTCATGGCACTAAAACCAAAGAGTTTGTACCTCCCTACTAGCAGCTATCAGAATCCTGTGAAGGTAGGGACACGGTGCTATCTCAAAGACGTGTTCAAAACGCTTGACGGCCTGAACCCGCCCCTGACCGATGCTGAGAGGGAATGGTTTGTCTCGCATCCTCAGTTCAAACACCTGTTCCACATGCCTAAGGACCATAACCACAAGGTTCAGGGCATGTGGATGCTCGTGTTGCGAACA
>PKMM01047474.1:596346-608472 GCA_002933915.1 Eutrema heterophyllum | reverse complement strand
CAGTTATACTAGTTGCACCATTTTTAATTAATAAATTATTATTCTCAGTGATACCAGTTTTACTAGTTATACTACGTTCGCCAGTTCTACTAGTTGTCCCTAGTTCTCCTCGCGCATGAACACAAATTTTATTCGATTTCGGGTTCCAATCTGCATACAATCCACAACGACTTTACCTCTAAAATTCATTTCTACTCAATTTAAAGTCCCAATCGACCCAGAATCATTGGCTAAACAACAATGTGCAAACTCATCAATTGAATCTATCAATCCAATCTCTAAACCCAATGGAGCTCAATGGAAATCGACGGAGAAGCACAAACCTCGCTGGAGATCGACGGACTCGCGACGGAGGCAATGACTGCTGGCCGGAGACGCGACGGCGCCGACGTCGGAGCTGGATGGATTCCTCCCGCGTCGAGTTTTCCGTTTTCTTGTTTTTTTTTCTTTTGCCCAATAGAAACGACGACCAACAAGCTTGGGTATGGGTATTTGGCTGGGTTTGGATAGGGCAAATTTATCATTTCACACACTCATTAAAAGAGAGAGGGGTATTGAGATTAACTTGGGGGTAGTCATGGTTTTTTTTTTCCTCATAATGCTATAGGAGATGAAAATCCATCTATCCTCGACGGCGCCTAAGGTTTTCGTTTGCTTCTTTTTCTGGCGAGTTTGTCACCGCCATCGTTGTCCAGCCACCCTCAGGAGCTCACGTCTTGCCGCAAAACCCTAATCTGCAAACCTTCTTCTTTGACAGCCTAATCGGACCCCGACGATCCGTTTCTTCGACGGCGATTCCGATCTTCTGCTGGGCTCCTTCCGGTGTCTTCATCATATCTCCGACCTCGCAAGCTCTCTACTTCCGATTTCTCTTCCACCGGCTTTTCTGAGTCAGTTTTCTTCTCAGATTTATTCTCTGCGGGCTTCTTCTTTGCCTTCGAATAGACAGCTAGAAGATGATGTGAGTAACCCCATGAACCGTTTGGCTCTGATACCATGAGAGTAAGGCACTAGCAAAGTGATTCTAGCTCTATTGAGCTTTATTTAGTGCAAAGAAAAGTAAAGAGAAATTTTGTATCAAGAACACCAAGCAATAGTAAAGCTTTAGATTGGTATATGAAAAGAGGAAAGTGTGGTTGCTCTATCAGCAACCTTGAAAATTACATCATTATGTTTTATAAGATATATTTATATATGAAATACCTGCTAGAAAACCTAATAACATGGTTTGTGGACTTGTATTTGAGCTTTTTATATGTACGCTTTAATATAGATGGAAAAATATCTTTATGTTGTAATTCTTTTTTTGATGTGAGAAGGGTCCACACTTCTGACTGCCACATTTAAGAATAACTCTAAAAGATAAACAAATCGAATAGAACACACTGATTTGCCTTTTACCAAAAAAAGATATATCTTTGTTCAAAATACATTTTTTTTCATGAAACAAAGTGAAGAGAAACACAAAATGCCAACGTAAGAATTATTAATTTTCTATTGAGATTTTTGAATTATGATTAACGTTCGACAAAGTTACTTTTTAGTCTTGCTGGATCTGAACTAAAGAGACATAACAACATCTTGTGGCTTTATTTTGAGAAAGAAATGATCAGTATAGCAACATGCATTAACGAACATAGTTAGACGAAGAACTACTTCAACTTATCAAAAGTGTTACTCTATTCTTGAGCCATATCTATCAAACCAGAAATACCCTTTAGAAACCCTTAGTCCCAACAAAAGATCTACTCACACATGATTGATGAAATAAAAGGAAAAGCAATAGAAACCATAATTATAATCATAAATAGATAGGAAAGAGGGTTAGGAAAGACTACTCGAATCTTAAAGATGAGAGGATATTTTCTTCTCCTTTACAAAATACGTAAAGTAACGAAAACAATGAAAATAAGAAACTATGAAGGTTGTCAAGCATATTGAAATTTGTGGCTCTCTTATGCTTTTATAGTGATGTAGCTCGGCTAGGGAAAATCCTATTAGGTTGAGGAAATTATTTGACAAAATCGGAAAAAAAAAAAAATTATCACAAGGCTATTGATCGATCGATTAAGAGGCTAATTTTGATCGATTGGCTCTTAAAATTCGAGACAGAGAGTTCTGGTAACATGTTGATCGATCGATTAGGGAGGGGGGGGGGGGGATCAGTCGATCTTCAAGTCGATCAACTCTTCAAGTCTTGGACATAGAGTTTTGAGCATTGGTGATAGATCAAAGATGGTAGTGATCGATCGATCAGCTCTTCAAATATTGGACATAAAATTTTGATGGACAGATGATCGATAGATGAAGGTAGCAATCGGTCCATCAATTCTTCTTCTCCTCGACTGCTTCGTTTCGTCGCAAAATAGAAAAGTCTTCGGTAGAATAAACATATCTTGAAATCTAACCGTTGGATGTATTGCGAAATAAAAAGTAACATTCACGTTTATCTTTTGTCCAATTTTGATCATGATCGATTAGTGCGAAGTATGCTATATGATGCGAAACTTTTGACGCTCTAAAGCTGTTTGATCTTCAAAATGCTCGTTTTGCATCATTTTCGTCCAATTTATCTAGATTTCATGTAAATATTCTAAAAAAAAAAACCCCTAATAAATTTCTAAAAGTAAATAGTTTCTTTTTTTTTAAAAACTATTAAAAACATAGCAAAAATCGATAAAATATAGAAAATATCATTAAGACCTCTATTAGTGTGAAAGTTTTATCTGCAAACAACAATTGGTTCCTTGCAGTCCATAAGGACCAACAGATCCATGGATAAAGATAGGCATTGATATATGTACGAGGTAGATTAGTCCATGTTTTAGCTTTTCAAAAAAATTCCCAGGTTGTTTTAATCAAAGCAGTGTTTTGGTGATGTTTTGGGGGAGCTAACAGCATCAATCTTGTGCAAAAGGGCAGTGAAGCAAGAGATGGAGTATGCTACCCGGTCCTCCACGTCGTCGGAATCTCACATCAGTTCTAATACCTCGTTGTTGGAGTAGTTCCCCTCCTGATAATGCACCCGGCCACAACCACTTTCTATAGGAAATTATTTACTTTTGTCGAAGTGGGTATATTCCAAATGTTTGTGTGCCAATTAAAATCAGAATGAGACTTGGTGTGCATCTAATCGAGCTAAAGCGTAGCCAGATTTTGTGGTGTATCAGCCATTCTTGCTAACTAACCACACCAGTTTATCTTCACGTTGCAAGGACCTTAGAATGAGTTTTCGTATCGCATTCTCGTACTATGGAATAGTAGTTCGGATTGCATCCCAATTCCATTGAGTCGAGTCTTCTCTTAGTAGGCTCGAGACTTGAAGCTCTAGATCACATAGGGGAGGTGGTTTTATGTGCATGGTTTTTGCATCATTTCAGCATTGTTTTCCCATTGTTTCTTTCACACTTTTGCATCATTTTGTATCATAATCATGCATTTTGAGTCTGTTTTCTCCTAGTCATACAGTCTAGAGTCATATGTGTGTTTATGTGCATTTGCATTGCTTATATTGATATTTTTAGGGACTTTAGAGCTTTGAGATGTATGGAGGCTTGTCATGAAGGAGAACAAGCTGGATGACTATGTATTTGTCTATGGACTGAGACACTCGACCGATATGCAGAGTCAAGACACCCCCATTAAACAATAGAAAAAAATAAAAAAAAGAAGAGAGAGAGAGACATGGGTGTCTCAAATGAGACACCCAACAAAAAAGTTGAGACAACCAATCGCTGACGTGTCACGTTGCGATTGGTCCATTTTTTTTAATTTTAATTATTTAATTAAAAAAAGATATTAATTTTTTTTTGGTGAGACATCCTCAATAGGCTGCCGACTTCGAGGCCCATCAAGGCACAAGCTCGTCACTAGCATCGGCGATCTCCAAGATTTGCGGATATTTTCCGATTTTGGAGGGATTGTAGGAAATCTTCTTTTTCTTGATAGAGCTAGGTTCCTTTTCCAGATAGAACTAGGAAAGAGAAATTATCCTGTTTTTAGCCGACTTAGAACCTTATAAATAAGGAGGCCTCAACTTCATCCAAAAATCATCCCACAACTCACGAACGAAACCAAAGAGATTGAGAGCTCCAAACTTCATAGCTTTTATTCTTCTGGTTCTCTATTTTACCGATCAAGTCTGTCGACTTAATTCGTTTTGTACATCGCCGAGTTCGATATAATAAAACGAGATTCTGATCAAGTTATTTGTCTTATTCCTTTGTGTGATTCCCAGAATCAACAATTGGCGCTAGAAGGAGGGGTCGATCCTCCGAAACAAAACTTTCGGATCTCGTAGAGAAAGCTCGGCAATGGCGGGATCACCAACCAGCTCGGTGCACGGTGATGATAACAACAACACTGCTAATGCCGCAACGGCTCAACTCGACTGACTCGCGCTCTCCTGCAGGCTATGGCTACCCAACTCGGGGAACTGACCAAAAGAAACAACGAAAGATTCGACGCGCTGGTCGCAACACAGACCGAGCTCCGAGATAAGCTCAGCGAACTCCAACAAAGCCAAACAGCTCCCCAGCCTGATGATGAGACACCAATACTCCACCAAAATCTGTTCGCCAACCTGCCTCGGAACCAAAGCGCAACAGTCCGACCTCCGCACCAAGAGTCCACTAGGAATATGACCACACAATCGATCACCGAACAAGCTTCTCTAGATCAACCAATCAAAGGCGTCAAAGCACAAATTCGAGATATGAACTCCAAATTCCACCAAGTAACCACTTCGGGACCCGAGATCAATCGCGTGATTCAAGAGACTCAGAAAACTCTATTCACACCACGGGTCCTCAACACACCAGTCCGGCGTCTGGAGAAGATCAAGATCACACTATACGAGGGTAACTCCGACCCTCACCACTTCATGACCTTGTTCGGAATTATGATGAACCGTTTCCAATTCCAATCCGAGGAGGAAAAAGATGATGCAAAGTACCAACTCTTCGTGGAGAACCTCGGCGGGACCGCACTCGACTGGTTCTCACAACTTGAAGTAAACTCGGTCAGCAGTTACAACGAACTCACAACCAAGTTCCTCAATCGCTTCACGATGTGCATCAAGAAGAAGACCAAGAACGCCGAACTCTGGTCCCTCGAGCAGGGCCCGACTGAACCATTGCGGGAATTCATGGACCGATTTAAGTCGGTGGTGACCCATTGTACCATTGATGACGATGCCGCGATCGAAGGTCTTTACAAAGCGACCTGGTACAAGTCAGACTTTCACAAGGAAATCCAGCGTAACCGACCTCTCACCTTGGAGGACGCACTGCACAAGTCGCATACATATATTCTCGAGGAAGAAGAGGAGGCCACTAAAAACAAACAGTACGCCATCTCGAAACGGTTCTACTACTAGTTCGACTCAACGCCAAAAAGAAAAAAAGAAAAAAAAGGGAGAGCTCACCGAGCTACTACTTCACATATGAACTACAAATGGCTTAATCCCTTTCGGGGGTACGTAGGCAACCCACCTCGGGTCCAGCTATCATTCTAAAAAAAAAAAAATTTCTTAACTTCAATAAGCCAAACTCAAACACTTCGTATTTTCCTAAGCCGAACTCTTCAGTTCGCATGACAGTCTGAAACGACTAAGTAATAAAAGCCAAAACTCCCGCAGTTCGCCGAACTCAAACAATTTGTATTTTCCTAAGCCAAACTCTTCGGTTCGCATAACAGTCAAAAACGACCAAGTAATATAAGCCGAACTCCTTAGTTCGCACTTAAAACTATCGCGGTTTCACACATCGACGTCCTGGCCAGACGATCGATAGCACTCCCCAAGGATGCAAACGTTAAAAAGCCGAGATCCGTCTCGCAAAAGCCGGGACTATTCCCGTACTAAAATTCTTCCTCAGATCATCCGAGCTAAATAAGCCAAACCGACCTCGTACACTCCGATTCGATATGGGGACCCGGAGTATCTTGAGATGAGCACACCATCGTAGTCTCATGGTAAGCTCTCGGAGTGAAGCTGAACGACACATTCTCGCAAATTAAGCCGATTTCTCAACAATTGCAATTTTAGAAGCAGATTTCTCAACAATCGCAAATCTGTAAGCTGATCCTCAGCGATCGCCGATCTCGAATTGATCGAAAGCCGAGTTCACCTAACATACCCTGGCTAAGACCATATTATTTACGGCACCAATTTGGTACATAGAGGACTCGAGAGGATCGTATCATTTTACGACCTTACGTGGATTAAAACAATCTCGCTTCCAAAAATTCCTAAGCGGAAATTTTTAGTTCGCATGACGGTCGTAATCGACTAAGTAAAAAAAAAAAGATAAACTTTTCAGTTCGCACTACAGTCTGAAATGACTAAGTAAAATAAAAACCAAACTATCGCAGTTCGCCGAACTCAAACAGTTCGTACTCTCCTAAGTCGAACTTTTCAGTTTGCACTACAGTCAAAATCGACTAAGTAATATAAGCCGAACTTTTCAGCCCACACTACAGTCGAAATTGACTAAGTAATATAAGCCGAACTCTTCAGTTCGCACTACAGTCGAAATCGACTAAGTAAAATAAGCCGAACTCCTTAGTTCGCACCACAGTCGAACTCGACTAAGTAAAATAAGCCGAGCTTTCATCGTTCGCAAACTCTTAAGCCGAGCTCACACAGTTCGCAAACGGATTAAGCCGAGCTCACATAATCCGCAAGCTCTCCCCCGAACTACGAATGACTTGATCCCTTCCAAGGGTACGTATGCAGCCTTTCCCAAGGCGCAATTATAAAACCAAAGAAAAACCAAAAGACGCTATTCCTAAAGCAGTTCATCGATCCCGACGTTCAACCAACCTCGCAACAAAAATTGAGCTAATAACCTCGCGGAAGCTGTTGAACTCCGCCGAGGACAAGATCTTCAAAGCATCAACGATTAAGTAAGAATACCGATTTCAATTCCAACCGAGCTAAAGTATTCTCCATGAAGGTCGCCGAACTCAAAGAACTCCTGAGCCGAACTGGGGGGGGGGGACTTATTGTTGGAGGTGAGATTAGCACTCCTCGGTTTAGCCCGGTTCAAACCAAGATTGGCTTAATCAACTTCGGTTTACGACGGTTCGAGCTCGGGAGAGGGCCCATGCACGGCTGCCGACTTTGAGGCCCATCAAGGCACAAGCTCGTCACCAGCGTCGCCGACCTCCAAGATTTGCAGAGTATTTCCCGATCTCGGAGGGATTTTAGGAAATCTTCATTTTCCTGATGGAACTAGGTTCCTTTTCCTGATAGAACTAGGAAAGGGAAATTATCCTGTTTTTAGCCGACTTAGAACCTTATAAATAAGGAGGCCTCAACTTCTTCCAAAAATCATCCCACAACTCACGAACGAGACCAAATAGATTGGGAGCTCCAAATTTCATAGCTTTTATTCTTCTGGATCTCTATTTTACCGATCAAGTCTGTCGACTTAATCCGTTTTGTATATCGCCGAGTTCGATATAATAAAACGAGATTCTGATCAAGTTATTTGTTTTATTCATTTGTGTGATTCCCGGAATCAACATGGACCAGTTATGGGCTTTTTACCTTATTCGTTCCACTATTCTTGCAAAACATTTCTCTTTCTTCGACCAAAGTTCTTGGGGTAAACCTAAGTATTTTCCGTTACTACCCTCCTGCAGGCTTTTAAGGGTACACTTCACCTTGTCTCTTCTAATTCTAGGTGTTTTGGTGATGAAGGATTTAGAAAAATTGATGCACTGTCATGAAGCATTCTCATACCGCTGAAGTATCTTAAGCTTAGTCGAAGAACTTTGGATTTAGTACCGATTTTATATGATTAATATTAAAGAGAACTAATAAGTTAAGAAGAATCAGCAAAAACCTAATCTACAAAGTGATAACTCTTAGATTATACTTAACTCTCTTTAAGTGGTTTACAGAACCAAAAGCTCAGTGGAGGTTGTTGAACAAATCCCAGTTGATCTTATGTAGACAAAAGTCACTACTACCGATTATTCCTATCGCCCGTTCTTCTAACATCCGATGTGGGATATTTCCGTTCTGAATTCTTTTTTTTTGGTTGCTAATTTAACTTTTTGATTTAACTTTATTTTTATGCTGACTAAAATATTAACTCCATTATTAAGATACTATTTTTTATCCATGATATGAAGATTCATATGCTATTCATACAACCATATTTGTTTCATCATAAAATTTGAAAAATTTTCATTATAGATTATTTTAGTTGAATTTCTTTTTTATAATTAAATTTTTTAGTTAATATCTGTTTCCTACATATTAGTTTATATCTGATATAAAATGTTTAACTTTAACATTAAATTTAATTGAACAATGTACAAAAAAACTAGTCCCTGGTAACTCCCCTATTTATTCGCTGGGTATTAGGCTCAACCTAGCCCCGATTAGCATCTAGAATTTTTTTGAATAAAGATTGCAACATTGTTCATTTTCCACAACATCATCAACCTGCTCTTCCTTTAGTTCTTGACCATATTCTACTGATTTTTCATCTCCTCTCCAGTGTAAACTTCGAGAAGCTTCATTCACATAGATGCTTGACCAAGCTCCAAGACAACCTTCGAGAGCATTCTTATCTTCTTGACTTGTAAGCGCAAATGAGAAGATACATGATGTGAGAACCTAAACCGTTCTTACGACATGTTCATCACCTTATCACAATTTTGACAAGGATCGAACCGAAGCTTTACTTAGAGAAAATCGGTGCATTCCATCATAATCATCAAAAGCAGCCCATCCCTAGTTTTCTCCAAATGATGCTTTGGTTCGATTCTTGTCAAAATTGTAGAAATCAAGAACTGGAACACTCATAACCATTAAATTAGGTTCCTCTTTTTTATCTTTAACCATATCATCAATGTTCTTGCTATCACACGTAACTCTTTTCACAGCATTGCATTTGAGCCTTGACGGACTTTTGTTACTGCAACAGAACCAACATTGGCTTGTTGAGAAGTAGAAACATACATTTCAAGACATAGTTTGATCATACTCTTAGCCTTTTCAACCAACGCATTAGTTGATTATTCTTAACTCCTCTTATCTCTTTTAAGTGGTTTACATGATCATAAACTATCAATGGAGGTTGTTGAACCATTTGTTCAACCTTAACTAAACATTTTCGGCGGATTGATACTAATTTAAAAACGCACCCGAGAGACAAGCTGTAGCTTCAGAATCTTTGATCAACATAGAGGCAAGAGAGGTTTCTACCTTTAAAAAAAACATATTGGTTCGGTGAGATACAATGAGGCAGGATCATTTTGAAACTCATTTCTCCATATATGTCAAAGTTTTAATGGATTTGCAATTAGATTTGGAGATTATAGATATTACTCCTTAATTTGTTTTGTGATGTAAAGACTTACTAAATAGAGAGGAGTTTTGATTTATCTCCTACCTCCACCTGTGACTTGTGACTGATCTATCTTATTTAATATTGTTATATTTTTTTCTCTATCTTCTCTAAAGTAAAGTTCTAATTTTTAAAAGAGTATATGCACTAACTAACTTTACATTTTACATTAACTAAAAATATTAAAAGTTTAGGTGAATCATTTTGAGGTTGAGCTTTTCTTAAGGTATATGATCTTTGGGAGTATTTGAGAAATGGGTAGTTTGCTATTCACTACAAGAAATCAGCCGATTTCCGACGGCCATATCGGTCGGGAAACCGTCGGTAAACAGCTTTCCGGATGGTTTCCGACCGATTTGTCCCGTCGGGACTATCGCATTGGAAAACAAAAATCGTCGGAACTTGGTCGGGAATTCCCGACGGATTCCCGACCACCGATTATCCCGACGATTTATCGATGATAATAAGAGTCGAGATTAACCCGACGATTTTCCGACTAAAGTCCGAAGAACCTATTCCCGACCAATTCACGACTGGTTGTTTCCCGACCAATTCCCGACCATTGAGTTTCCCGACGATAGTAAGCGTCGGGTATTACCCGACGACATTCCAACTAAATTCCGATGAGCAAATTCCCGACTGATTCCCAACTGTCCAATTCCCGACTAGCATATTCCCGACCAATTCCCGACCAATTCCCGACAGGTCGTTAAAAACAGTATTTTTAATTTTTTTGAAAAAATAATTATTTTTGATTAATTAATTAATTAAATTAATTCGAAAAAGAAAATTAAATTTAAATATAATAAATGTTTTAAAATAAAATTGTTTTGAAATAAAAAAACTGTTTTGAAATTACAAAAACATTAAAATTAATTCCCTGATCCCGTTCCCGATCCCGTTCCCGATCCTGTTCCCGATCCCGTTCACCTTCTTCCCTTTTCCGGGAAATCCGAGAACTTCGCTTTCATCTAATCTGACATGCTAGCGATATCCGACCTTGCCTATGAAAGCTCTTCTTGCGTAGCACCTAACTTGATTTTGGTGTTCGCTTTCGCCACCTTCAAAGCTTCTACTTTGGACTTCAGCTCTTCATTCTGTTGGACGAGATCTTCAAAGAAATAAGAAGAATCTGAAGCCCCGGCTTCCATAATCGGGATCTTACCCAAACCCCCGCGACGCCGCCCTTTTTTATCAAGGGGAAATTCCTGTAGAAAATAAAAATAAATTATAACATTATAAAATTATAATGTAAATCTAAATGAAAACAAAAAGAAAATTTACGTTGATAACGAGACGGTTGACCTCTTCACGCGTCATCTCGAAGGAAGAGGAGGAGTCGCCTTGTGACTGCTGGGTCAGCTCGGTCTTCTTCTTCGTCACGTTCTCGTAGATCTCCCTCATGAGGGGATCTTGAATAACCCCGGTTGTCTTGTTCGTGTGACACGTCTTCACCAAGTCCAAGTGATTCGGGCGCACACCTCCGGCCTCATTTGTCTAAAAAAACGAATAAATTTAAATATGAATAAATAATTTAACAATTAAATATAGAAAACAATGTAAACAATAAAAGATTACCATTTGTATTTCTCGGGTCCGGAAGCTGCTCGAACCGGAGTTGTGGACGTACTGTCCCTTCTCGGAACGATCACTCTTTCGGTTTCCTGAATTAGTCTTCGAAGTTTTCTCTGTCGCCGGGTTTTGCCAATAAGGTCTGTAGACATCCCAAACTTCCGGATTCAAGCCTTTCGGCTTGTCTTGGCCCTTCCTCCACTTTTGCTTCCACTCGTTCATGTTTTTCTTGAACTGCGTACGCGCCTCCTTCATAAACTCCTTTTCAACTGTGGTCGTGTCGGAGTGATGCCATGTAAACTCTTGCTAAGAAAACATAAATACAAAAACTTATCAAAATATTAAAAAAACATATAAATATGAAAAAAAAATAGTAATTTACAACTTACCGCAAATTGTCTAAACCAAATTTGCTTCACCTCATACAGGATATCAGAAAACTTCTTGTACGGTTTGTTGAGGAGCAAATGCAACATCCTCAAAATGGACTTGCTAATCCCGTTGTTCGATATACGAAACCTACAAAAAAAAGAAAAACTATAAACAATTTGAAATTAAAAAAAGTATATATATATTTTTACCATGTCTATCTTCCAATTAGACGTCGATCAAGCCGGATGTGCAAGTCCCGGCCCGGTTGTTGGACTAACTCCTCAATGGACATGATTTGAGGAGCTTCACTGTGCGATTCCGGGACATTCGATACCCCCGGACTTTGTGGTTGTGTGCCTCGAGTCGAACCACCGCTATGTTGATGTGGTTGCAGCCCTCGAGACGAACCACCGAGGCGAATGTTATCGAAACCCTCGTACGACCTCGAAAAGAAAACGCAAACTTTGTTAGATGTAAGAAATAATTAAAAATATTAAAAAAAAAACCAAAACTATTACCAAAAATCCGCAAAAAATTCTGAAAATTCTCAAAATTTATGAAAATTATGAAAATTCATAAAATATTATGGAAATTATGAAAAAGTTATGGAAAAATTATTAATTATGAAAAAAATAATGAAAATGGTTTATATAACATTTAAAATGCTAAATTAAATTAAATATTATTAAAACGTTTTATGTAACATTAAAATTTTATAATTTTGTTTATTTATGAAAATTCTGAAAATTATGAAAAAATTTCAACTTCTATGAAAATTATGAAAAACAATTATGAAAACGTTTTATATAACATTAAA
>PKMM01047474.1:541545-593488 GCA_002933915.1 Eutrema heterophyllum | reverse complement strand
CCATATGCTGGAAAATCACTTATGGTCCACATAAGTACCGCACGCATCGTGAAATTCTGTTGGAGAGAAACATCGAACGCTTGAACACCATCTTTCCATAACATTTTCAACTCATAAATTAATGGCTGCAAGAAAATATCAAGGGATCTCTTAGGATGCTCCGGTCCGGGGACGAGAATCGTGAGGAACAAAAACTCTCGTTTCATGCACAAACTAGGCGGCAAATTGTAAGGTGTGACGATTACTAGCCACAATGAATATTGCCTCCCATGTTTCCCAAAAGGGTTGAATCCATCTGTTGATAACCCAAGGTATACGTTCCTCGGCTCATACGCAAAACTAGGATAGACCTCTTGAAAATGTTTCCACGCTTCTACATCTGAGGGATGAGCAATCTCTCCATCTGAGTTATGCTCTGCATGCCATCTCATAGGTCCTGTCGTGCGCTTAGATTGATATAACCTCTTCAACCTTTCTGTTACCGGCAAGTTCCACATCCGTTTATGTGGAACTTGTACTCTGCCACCCGTTTCTTGATACCGAGGTTTCTGACAAAAACGACACTTGAGACGGTTTTCGTCCTTTCTCCAGTAAATCATACAATTGTCGATGCACACATCTATCATCTGATACGATAATCCAAGACCAGCTACAAGTTTCTAAACCTCGTAGTATGAAGCCGGTGAGATATTATCTTCAGGTAAAATATCTTTCACAAAATCAGCTATTGCATCCACACAATCCTCCGCCAAGTTGAAATCGGTCTTTATAGTCATCAACCTGCTTGCAGTTGATAAAAGCGATATTCCCTCTCTACATCCTTCGTATAGTGGATGCTTAGCTGCATCTAGCATATCAAAAAACTTATGAGCTTCCAAATTAGGTTCCTCTATTCCAATACCATCCTGAACATATGATGGTACGTTTTCACAAAACGCATCATTCACCATCTGAACGTTTGCATCTACTTCCGGTGTTGGTTCCTCTATCCTACCCGAATAATTAAAACTACTACAATAATATTGCACCATTGAATCAGTTTCTCCGTGCGTATACAAAACCTTGTAACCCGGCATAAACCCATTCCTATAAAGGTGATTCCATACTTCCCTAATAGAGACTAATCTATGATTCCGACATTTAGTACATGGACAATACAATTTACCGTATTCCGACGTCATGCTATTGTTTGTCGTAAATGTCATGAATTCCTCAACACCTTGTGCATACTCATCCGTCAGTTGATTCGTCGCTGGATCTTGCCGTGGTTTATCCATCCACGATCGAAAACAATCATAAGGGTTTGGGTTTGAAGAAGACGGATTTGGGTTTGAAGAAGACATTTTCAAAGTTTTTTTTGGTTGTGAAGTTGTGAATGAGGGTGGAGAGATATTTATAATGGATTTTTTGCGTATTTCCGACCGGTTTAAAATTTTCAAACGTCTATAAAACGGCTAGTGCAACATGCAGATTAACGGATCTATGTCGTCGGAAATTGGTCGGATTTTTCGCGTATTTCCGACCAGTTCAAAATCGCAAACGTCTACAAAACGGCTAGTGCAATGGGCAGATTAACGGATCTATTTGGTCGGAATTCCTGACCAATTTCCGACGAGTTTAAATCGGTCTCTACCTCGTCGGAAAATGGTCGGGAATGCCGACCAATTTCCGACCATAAAAATGTCGTCGGAAATTACCGACATATTTTTTTCCCTCGGGTTTTCATCGAAAATCGGTCGGGAATTCCCGACCAATTGTTTTCCGTTGGGAATCGGTGTGTTTTCTTGTAGTGATTTTCTCATAAAATTATGAAAGGTTTTGTGCATGTATGTTTTTTTTTAAACTTAATATTATGCTAGTTTATAAAAAATCACACAACTATACACATTTATTCATGACATGGGTTTGTTATATTTGCTTATAATAGCTCATTTAAACAAATTTTACGGTCTTTTATTGCATAACAATTTTGTTTGAATACATAATGTTATTTTGACCAACTTGCACGAAAATAACATGAATTAATTAATCATATACCAAAATATTATAAAAGAATGGGGAAAATACCAAAATTTTTTTTTAATTATTGCATGTGAAGAGTGACCCATATTTTGGATGGACAAAATTACCACTTGAATATGCGAGAACACATTTTTAAAACAAGAATATTCAACGACTGAAAATGGTCATATTTAAGAATTACCCCAAAAGAGAAACAAATCCAAAAACAAAACACTGATTTTTCGTTTGCTGATAAGAAGATGTCTATGTTCAAAATATATTTTTTTTAATAAAACAAAATGAAGAGAAAGCAAAACGCATGCGTAAGAATTATTAAATTTTTATTTGATATTGTTGAATATGGAAGGCAATGAGAATTTGACTTAATACATTTGTGAAAATAGGAAAATAAACTTTACTGGCGTATAAAACAATTTTACCATAAAATTTATCTTTGACACATGTTCATCATTGTATAGAGAAGTTCTATAAAGTTTATCTTGAGGCTTTTACTTTAGTAACGCTTCATGCAAAAAGATAATACAAAATTTTAAGGCATGTTTCTAGTATTTTGGTTGGTAGACGAAGAAGAAAGGGAGAAAACAAAATTTGAAGCTATTCGTTCTGATTCTCTATGTTGAGGTATGTATATCATCCTTTACTATATGCATAGTCTTCTCTTTGTATTATTTGATGTATGTTTTTTTGTTTATGTTTTTTTGTCTCTCTCTCTCTCATTCTCTTGTCTTTTAAATATGTATCTCTTAATTTGCATGTGTGATTTTATCTGGTTTAGATACTACAGTTTTATGAGTTTGGTTGTGGAGACACAAGAGTTTTGTTGTTCTTCACAAGTTGAAGGTGAATTGGCTATTGGGTACTTTGATTTTGATTTTTCTCGTTCTATATCTTCTCCTGGATTTTCTGTGATTTGATAAACGGGTTGGAGCAATTTTGTTGGGATATCAGATCCAGGGCATTTTGTTATGTTCTAATATGATTTCATTTGAGTATTTGATGTATGGTTAAAATCACTTGGCGCAGATGAAAAATAGATTTGTGCTTAATATATACTGAGTTTGTTTTCAAATCACAATTTTGGGATTTCAATGGATTTTTCGTTTCGAATATCTTTTTCGATTATATCATTTTTTCCTTAGTTTGGCATATATATGTTTGACAATTCTTTATGCTTGCAGATGTTTGTTTGATTCCATTTTAGAGGCATCATGATCTTAAGATCTAGCCAAATATTTTTTTGAAACCCGAATATGGTCTCATAAGTTTTGTAGCTTCTTAAATTTTCAACACATTTTCATGCGTAAAATCTATTCGGATTTAATTATGCAACAAACATTCCCACGCAAACTCTATACTGATTTTAATTTTGCAACACACTGCATTAATTTTGCAATGAACTTTCATGCGGAACCGTCTATTCAATTATTGCATTTTTCTAGATTTGACATGAGTTGTTTATTCATGAGTAGTTGATGTATTTTTTTATCTAAGACTTCAATATCTGAACATCTAAGTTTGAAAGAGATCCCAAGAGAAACATATACTTTAATGGAACAATATATTGGGATCTTATATCAAGATTGAAATTTAATGGAACAAACCATCTATTTTTATTTATTTTTTGGTCGAAACATGTTTTTCCATTCATACTTCACCTGAAATTGAGCTTACAATGAAAAATTTTAAGGCTTGTTTTGCTAGTGAATCATCCTCAGCATTATCCGCACGAAGGATATGTTTAAAAACAATAGCATCAAAAGAAAGTATGCTCGATCGAATATCCGCCAAGATGCCGTGTAGGTCCGAAAAAGATGTACTAGAAGTAATGGCCTCAATGATTTGAGAGGAATTTGATTCGACTCTCAGCTTCTTAACTCCAATAATAATAGTGTGGGTTAAGGCTTCTCTCACAGCCAAACCTTCGGCAACTAGAGGAGAAAGAACAAAAGGGATCACAGAGAATTTCCGAAAAAAAAAATTATTGCCATGGGAGAGAGTCCATCCCAGGCCTGCAGCTTGAACATCTGTCCACCAAGAGGCATCAGTTTTGCACACTGAACAATCTGAAAGACACTCATGTCTGGTTCTTGGTACGTTTCTTTGAATGGTCTTCTTTTCTTGACCATCTAACCTTGACAACATAGAAACTATTGGCAATCCAAGGAGTTTGACAAAAGTCTCCTCAACAATGAAGTTTCGTGCGTTAAACATGAGGTTGTTCCGAGAGGTCCAAAGAGACCACATAATCCAAGGAGCAAGCAGACCTTTGACGATTCCCGAAGGAGGCAAGCACGGCATTAAGATCGGATTGTGCCATTCCGTTGTAAAATCTATCATTCCTCTAGAGTTCAGTGTTGGCGAGGAAGGTGCCAGCTTCCATACATGTTGAGCAAAGTCACACTGAAATAGCAAATGAGAGATAGATTATGAGCTTCGACACCTTCGACATCGAAGGTCAATGTTAATGTGTCTTTGAACTAGTCTTTCTCCTACATGGATAGCCTCATGCGCCAACTTCCAAATGAAGAGTTAATCTTTGGGGCTGTGTGAAGCTTCCAAATGTCATTCATCCAATTAATAATTGGTTGGTGACCAATGATTATACCTTGATCTCTGTTTTCCACCGCTGCGAAGTACCCTGTTTTTGTAGAGTATTCTCCAGAGGAGACTCTTAGTTAAATTCTTTTATCATGGGCTTTAGAGATGCTCGACTTAATGGTTAAGATATCTTTCTCATACGCCGGCAGGATTTATCTGATCAGATCATATCTTTATTCCACTGATACAACTCAGAGAGGAGAAGGTCTGAAACTTTGAGGTTTCTTGAGATTTATGTGATTGAACCCATCGGAGAGAGCTTCTTGGTTGAATCAAGCCATGAATCATTCCAGACTCTTATAGAGCTTCCGTTTCCCACAGTCTAGCCTAAGTGATTTTTCAGAAGGTCTTTTCCTAAGCAAATGCCTCTCCACCCATGTGAAGAAGAGGCCGGTGAGCAGTCCATGAAAGGAGCATTGTGGCAATATTTTCCAATAAGAATACGAGAGAGCAGCCCATCAAGATTCATGAGGAGGTGCCAGCTTAGTTTTGCAAGAAGAGAAATGTTGAAACACTGAATATCTCTTATTCCAAGCCCACCATCTTTCTTTGACTTGGTTAACTTGCTCCATGCAATCCATGACATCTTTTTCTTTTCAGTTGATGCATCCCACCAAAATCCCACCAAAATCTTGTTAACGCAGACTGAATACGCTTACACAAGGAGATTGGTAGTTGAAAACAAGACATGGCATACGAGGGGATTAGAGAAATAACACTTTTTTTTAACATAATTAGCATCCATGTATAAGACAGAAACTTCGATGTCCAACTCATAGCTTTATGTCTGATTCTATCAACAATCGAAGGAAAGAGGTCATTTCTTTTTCCTTCCAAAGTGCTCAGGGAGACCAAAGTACTTCCCAACTCCACCTTCTTTTGGGATTTGAAGATTTACTTTCATCCTTTCTCGAGTTTCAGTCGGTGTTTTGCGAGAGAAAGTAATAGATGACTTAACTTTGTTTATTGATTATCATGAAGCCTCTTTATAGTGATTCATGATGGCCGATAACTTCAGGCTGCTTTGTTGGTTTGTGTTGCAAAAAAACATTGTATCGTCAGCAAAGAGCAGATGATTTACTCTCGGGCAATTTCTTGAAACTCTGATCCCAGAGAGAGTTCCATCTTCTTAAGCTTTTCTACATAAACCAAAAATTACTTCACTACATAGGATGAAAATGTAGGGCGACAATGGATCCCCTTGTCTAATTCCTCTAGTAGGCATAACTCTTCCTCTTGGTCCTCCATTGATTAAAAGGGAATATGAAACATAAATAATACATTGAAGGATCCAGTTGATCCACTTGGGATGAAAACCGAATCTTTCTAGTACTAGTTTGATGAAGCTCCATTCCAGCCTATCATAGGCTTTGCTCATATCAATCTTAACAGGCATGGAGCAATGCTTCGTTGCACTTGAAGTCTTGAGATAGTGTAGAACTTCATGAGTAATAAGAATGTTATCCGATATTGCTCTTCTTGGCACATATGCGGACTGAGTTTCAAAAACAATATTAGACAACACCGGTTGCAACCTTCTAGTGAGCAATGTTGATATGATTTTGTAGTAGACATTACACAAGGAAATAGGTCTATACTCAGTCATTTTCCTCGGTCCATGCAATTTTGGTATGAGTCTTATATGTGTTTCATTAACAATTCTCGGCATTAAGCCGAAAGTGAAAAAATCTTGAATTTCTCTCACTATATATCTGCACCAATGGAGCTCCAGCTGGTGTGAAAAAAACTGGCCGAAAAGTCATCAGGGCCAAGAGCCTTGTCGGCGTTGATCGAGAACACGGCTCCTTGCATTTCTGCAGGAGAAGGGTCGGAGATGAGCATCTAGTTTCCCACTGATGTAATTATTGATTGAATGGCATAGTTCATAGTTTCTGCGTGTATGGTATACATTTTTGAAATACGAAGCAATTATTTATGTGATTTGATCTTCCTTGAATATTGCAATCCCATATGCATTTTCAATAACATATAAACTATTGGCAATCCTTTTTCCTCTAGCAATTGCGTGGAAATAGCATGTATTGTGGTCTCCTAAAATCAGCCAAAGGAGTTTACTACGCTGCCTCCAAAACTCTTCTTCTGCTTTGTATGCTTTCTTAAATTCATCATTCAACTTTTGGATCAATGGTTCATCGTTTTGAGGGCTTACCATTGCCTCTTCCAGAGCTAGTTTGTTTTTCTCAATTTTCAAGCGACTGTTCCTCTGATGATTTGCCAATCGATTATGGCTCTTCTCAAAATTGTGATTCAACAACCCATTGTCTTATTTTTTGCGCTTTGCCATGCTTGCTTCACTAGCTCTTTAACTTCCATATTATCTTTTAGTCTTCTATCGTACCGAAAGAGTCCTTTTTCCTCTTCTTCTCTGGTTCAAAATAAGATATTAGGGGTTTATGGTCAGACCCTTTGAATCTCGTGTAGATACTTCTTGCGGAAGGGAAAAGCTCTGCTCAAAAACTATCAGCTATTGCTCTGTCTAGTCTACACCTGACCAGATGACTGTGTCTGATACCTCTCCAGGAAGGAGGATCTCCAGAGTGTTGTAAATCGTATAGATCATTTTCATAGAGAAAGGTCTTAAAGTCTAAGAAAGATCCTTCATCTCTTTCAGGTCCACCAGATTTCTCAAAATTGTTAATTATATCGTTAAAATCACCCGAGAGAAACCACGGCGCATCCCTGCCAGTAGCTTTCTCTGAGAGCTGATTCCAGATCATCTTCTTTTTTGCTTTATTTGTATCCCCATAGATGAAGGTTGCATAAAAGGTTTTATCTTCAAACATGATCTTTCCAAAAAAGGGCTAAACCAGCTCCTCCATAACCATAAGGTGGAACTAACAGACTACAATACTAACCCATCCAATTAAACACGTTGAGAACGAAGCTGTCTGAATTCTTCGTCTCCATGAAGAAGAAAATATTCGGGAAAATGTTGAGGCGTATTTTCCGTAGCCGATGAACTGTCATGGGATTCTCCAGCCCTTGACAGTTCCATGCTACTATCTTTACGGAAGAGGATTTGATGGATTCCGGAAATCCATCGACTTTCTGTTGATACCTGGAACAATAGTAGTTCTCGGCTGAGCTCCACCTATGTTTTGAACTTGATCAGCACCTCTAGAGAAAGTTTGAGATGATCCTCTTGTTTTTGTAGCTCTGGTATGGCTCTCCTCATTACGAGGGATTGTTTCTAGCACTAATTTCCTTCGAGGAGATGAAGTAGCATGCTTGAGCTTCCTCTTACGTGAACTAGCTCCTGGCAAAACATCATGACTGTCTGAGTCTTCTTTACCAGAGGCGGTCGCCCACACTTCTTTTTGGGGGTTTGGGCTTGAGGTGGTGGTGAATTGTCCAATTTGGAAACATTTGTGGGTTCAAGTCTTTTAGTAGAAGACAACCTTCTTGGTACAAGCGATGAAGGTTCTGGAACTATCATAGATTGATTTTTTGCGAAAGAAGTTTTGGCCATATTTAGAGCTGTTTCTTCCACTTCTCCTTAATCTTATGCTTCTCTCTCTCTCTCTCTCTCTCTCTCTCTCTCTCTTTCTGCGTGCTGCACTTTCTAATGGATCAGCATAGCTTACATACTGCACCATAACTTCTCTAAGTTTTCCCATAGCTTCGGAAATTGCTGCTTGCTCTGGTGATTATATCTGCAATAATCTCTCTTTTTCTGGCCTTGATCCTGCTTAAATGTGTGGTCAGTATGAGCCAGATGCTTCAAGGTTGATATCTTGGGGATGTCTAGATGATCTTCTTTGGGTTTCATTGATGATGTTCTCAAATTGGAAACACTTGCGTGAGATGGAACATGATGATCTCTGCGATCATTAAACTGGGAGAGAGATCGATGTCTAGCTGAGTAGTGAGAGTCTATGTATTCGTTGTGGTGGTGCTTGATTATGGTTTTCCTGGTTTCAAGCTCTCCAAACTTGGCAAGATTTGTGAACTGCTTCCCTTGCTTTGGAGGAGTGGCGCTGGTCGAGGGAAGGTCTCACGTCTCAACTGTTAGCTTGTTCACGGTGATTGCTTGTGATGTCTCTGTTGGATGGTTGTCTTGAATGTTGTACTTAGGGATGATCATTTCGAGAGCTAGAACCTGTCTTTAGATCTTGACGGTCATTCTTTTCGTGGTCTAATTACCAACAATTTGAGCAATGCTTTTCCAACTTTTCGTAAACCAAAAGAGCTTCTACTTCATCACCATTTGGGAACTCAACAATGGTTGAAGTAGTTAGAGGTTGCAGCCCATTAATGTGGACTCTTACTCTTGCCGCCACAGCTGTAATTTCTAGGCTTAGGAATTGCCCAATTTCTTCTCCAATGCTTCTGATTGTTGATGAATTCCATAGGTGGACTGGAATCCCTTGAACACGGACCCATAAGGAGATTTCATAGGGGAAGTATCTTGAAGTTGTTGGTTCCCAGCGCTGTAGTATTATCATCCATTTGGCGAAATGATATGGTTTGTTGAAGATCTTGAGTTGAGGCAAACTGAAACTGGAATAAACCCTGGCCCAAGTCAGAACCAATTGGGCGAGAAGAGGTCTTCCAGTGCTCAGAAAAGAAAGGTATTAGGGACCAGATTCGTTGTGTTGGATTAGTAAACCCGACCAATAAGGGTTAGCTCATGTTTTCAGAGGATCAGATTTATCAGAGGCTGGAACTCTGACTCGAGGCATTCTGGTCTGAGAGCCTGATGAAGCAATCGCTTTTCCTGTGTCGGCATATGAGATACGTTGAGTCATTATGAAAATAGTTGCGAGGATTACAGTTAGGACTTTACTTCATGGGGCCTCTTTCAACAGTTATGAGTTTATAAAGGTTCTNTGGGAACTCAACAATGGTTGAAGTAGTTAGAGGTTGCAGCCCATTAATGTGGACTCTTACTCTTGCCGCCACAGCTGTAATTTCTAGGCTTAGGAATTGCCCAATTTCTTCTCCAATGCTTCTGATTGTTGATGAATTCCATAGGTGGACTGGAATCCCTTGAACACGGACCCATAAGGAGATTTCATAGGGGAAGTATCTTGAAGTTGTTGGTTCCCAGCGCTGTAGTATTATCATCCATTTGGCGAAATGATATGGTTTGTTGAAGATCTTGAGTTGAGGCAAACTGAAACTGGAATAAACCCTGGCCCAAGTCAGAACCAATTGGGCGAGAAGAGGTCTTCCAGTGCTCAGAAAATAAAGGTATTAGGGACCAGATTCGTTGTGTTGGATTAGTAAACCCGACCAATAAGGGTTAGCTCATGTTTTCAGAGGATCAGAGTTATCAGAGGCTGGAACTCTGACTCGAGGCATTCTGGTCTGAGAGCCTGATGAAGCAATCGCTTTTCCTGTGTCGGCATATGAGATACGTTGAGTCATTATGAAAATAGTTGTGAGGATTACAGTTAGGACTTTACTTCATGGGGCCTCTTTCAACAGTTATGAGTTTATAAAGGTTCTTGCAAAGGTGAGAGAGAAGTTCCGGAAGGTTTGAATTTTTTTCTCCTTAGATGACTGTCTCTTGAAAGAAACAGCTTGATGAGCTTTTGCTTGAGGAGTGCTTCATTTTTCTATCCTTTGGTACTGTTCACGGAACTTTTGGAATCGAAACGGGGAACATGCTTCAGATTAGCTCCATCTTCAATGTTGACCTCACCTGAGCGTAAAGGGAAGAGGATAAACGGTGGATCCCTAAGGAAATTTCCTGAGAACAAACCATCTATTTAAATAACTCTTTCAAGCAATAGTCCACATTGATAGCAAACCACAGTTACATACACCTCAACTCCATAAAGCAAAATTGTGTATCAGTTCCAGAAGATGATCATAATAAGGATTTAAGTCTCTAGGCTTACCTTCTCCTCTACTAGCATCAGAACAACAAGTCTAACAAGTACATCGGCACTTCTTATTCATTCTTTGGGGACTCAATCTACAGAGATCATTGGGATAATTACTTTACTAGGATCGCAGAAAAAACAATTGAAATAACTAAAAAATGGCTACAAACAAAAGATCAGTTTTGTAATCAATCACCTGAAAAAGTTGGAGAAATATCTTCAGTCTCTTCAGTGATTTCCTTCAAGAAAACTATTTCATAACTGAGAAACAACGAATGAAACAAGTAGTTGATGAAACAATATTGATCTTTGCAAATAAAAAATGATAAGTTTTTTGTGAAGCAGGTGAAGAGAAGAGAATCAATGGCTTTAGTCAGTAAAAAAATGATGAGTTTGTTCATCGCTTAAAGTCGAAGACTTGCGATGAAATAATAGAGTGCTGACTTAAGCCATTGATGCTCTTCTCTTCACCTGCTTCACAAAAACTTCTCATTTTTTATTTGCGAAGATCGATATTGTTTCATTAACTACTTGTTTCATTCGTTGTTTCTCAGTTATGGAATACTTTTCTTGAAGCACATCACCGTAGACGTTGAAGATATTTCTCTAACTTTTTCAGGTGATGATTATTTATTTGATCGTTTGTTTGTTGCCATTTTTAGTTATTTCCATTGCTTTTTCTGCTATCCTAGTAAAATAAATACCCCAATGATCTCTGTCTATGGAGTCCCCAAAGTAGGGATAAGAAGTGCTGATGTACTTTTTAGACTTGTTGTTCTGGTGCTAGTAGAAGAGAAGGTAAGCCTAGAGACTTAAATCCTTTAATATGATTGTTTTTAAATATATATGAGTTGTTGATATGTGTAGATTTTGCATCATTTTCACTTAGTTTTTCTACTACTTTTCATCCATCTTTGCATCCATTTCATCATCATTCATTCATTTTAGTCTAGTTTTCTCCTTGTCATGCATTTTAGAGTTCTAGATATGTTTCCTTGCATTTGCATTGCTTTTTTGGTCATTTTTAGGTGTTTTAGATCTTGGAGATGTATGGAGACTTGGCATGGAGCAGAGATAAGACAAGAGGAGCAAGAAAAGATGAAGAACAAACCTGAGGAGGCATATATCGGTTGTTGGACCGATATAGGAGGCCAATATGACAAAAATTGTGATGAAAGGAAGAGCAAACTCTCTAGAAGCCCTCCACATTGGTCTGTAGACCAATACAGCCGACCGGTGTGTAGAGTACCAAAACGATGCTTCCGAAAGATAGACACGAATACAGACCTTAGAGATGTCCAATTGAGCTGACATTTTGACACGACATATAAAATTTAGTTAACTTTCTAATGCAAGTATCTGCAAGGCATTCCGAGCAGTATGGCAAGAGTTATAGTCGATTTAGTGGACACATATCCACTATGCCGCGAAGGAGGAAGCATCCAAGCATGAAGGCTCTCTGGGGTTGATGATATCAGTCTATCAGTCAATATAGGTGACCGATGTAAGCTTCCTTGTGTCAAATTTAAGCTTGACTTTTATGTTTAGGGTTGGCCCGACTATTTTTGGTTCCCTCCTATAAATACTTGTCTAAACACATGTAAACCCTAACTTTTCTTCTTTCTAGAGTTGAGTTTTGATCCAAACTCTTCTTTTGATGTTTCTGATTGATCTTCATCATCTCATGCCACTCTAGTGAAGGATTATTCACCTCTATCCTTTATATTTATGTTTTTCTCTTTTGTCTTGCCTTTCTTTATGTTTAGTAGCTAGTTTTTAGTTGGATCATGGGTTAGGCTAGATTAGGATGATTTGATGGCTAGATGATGATGGTTTAGGTTGCATCTTTTTATATCCTTCATTTGGGTGATTCTTAATGCTAGATTTGACTTTGCTAATCAAAATCTAGATCCATAAGGATTTCCCGCACTAAAGATGTTTGATGAAATGCATGAACAACTTTTTATGGACTTTACATTCCTATCCAATGAGAGTTGTATTCTAGGAATGTTTAGTGAACTAATTAATGGAATTCTTTCTTAATACTCATTGATTATCTAATTATATACAACGAGAGTTGATCTAATTAGGTAATTAGTGAAGTAGTTTATTGTCATTAGACTACTATTGAGGAATTGCTTAGGCTAGTGATTAATAAATGGATTAGCGCCATGTAAGTGGACTAGTCATATATTTATGAATTCCATGTTCTATGTAGTGCTTACTGTGAGAATATCCTACATTGGAAGTTGGGAGGGACCTTAAGTAATATATATATATAAAAGAGATATGGGCCAATCCACTCATTGTCAATTGGTTTTGAGTTGGAAGCCCATAATAATCCCATATTCAACATGGTATCAGAGCCCGAACACACGCTGCCCAATCCGAACCGAAATCCATCCGGCCCATCGAAAGAGGCCCGATCGATCTTAACCAAAATCAGTCCAACCCGAATTAGTCCGGCCGATCTAACTCGAAATTAATCTTATAATGGGATATATTGTCGAGATTAATGGCTAGACGGGCCATTATCTCGAGGTGGCGTGTGAGAATATCCCACATTTAAAGTTGGGAGGGACCTTAAGTAATATATTAGAGATATTGGCCAATCCATTCATTGCCAATTAATTTTGAGTTGGAAGCCCAGAAAACTTAACATTTACCTTGACATCATTGCTTGATTTTTGGTTCATTTTTATGATAATTAAACCCATGGGCTAATGCTTTTATATTGTTTTACATTCTTGGATCTCTTAGATTAGAAACCAAACCAAAAACCAAAAAGATTTGCTCTAGATTAGTTTGTATCTCGCATCTTTAGTGTGCAATTTTTATTCCTCGTGGGATCGACCCCTAAGTACTACATTGACATAACCGTGCACTTGCGGTCACTTAGAGCTTTATAAATTGTAAAGCTTAGGTAGGATTAGTTGCTTGAACTTCTTCGTCTCTAGGAAGCTTAGACAACAATTCCTCTATCAGTTGTCATCTTCTTCATGGAGTTGAGGTCTTTGTATATGTGATTTGCTATCAATATGGACTATTGCTTGTAGACTATAGTTTGATGTGCTTATTGGTCTCCTCCGTCTTAATGCACTTCTTGATGTGCTGATTGGTTTTGAGAAGAAAATCAACAATGAAGTTTTACCCACATAATTATCATCGTTCATAAGAATGTCCAGAAACAATTTTTTGTAACGTTTTACGATTGTTGCAACATCCGCGGTTGGGTGAACATCATACCAATCAACTTCACCGTTGATTTTCTTCCCAAAACCGATTATCACATCAAGAATTGCATTGAGACAGAGAAGACCACAAAGCGCGGGATTCATATTTGTTTCCTTGACAGAAAATTCTTTGGCTCCAGCAAGCGCTTTGTACTTTTCCACAACAATCGCTTTTGCTCTTCTCGCTTCTTTTCTACTGTTGTTTCATCTCGATTCATCCATTTGCATCATTTCTTAGTCAATATAACTCCACAATATTATTTTTGAGCCATCGCTGCAGCTGTTAAAGGTTTTGAAAAGAACTAGGGGTATTTATTGTTGGTATGTTAAAAATATAGGATTATGCATCTTCATTTGATTTCCCTATCAAATCCCGAACAACTTTCGATTGTCTTCTTGCATAAAAATTGTATGCCTTGTGTTTTTAAACTGAAATGAATGTCTCTAATGGCATCTTGTTGAATACAGGACCAAACACTTTTATGGAGACACTTAGAGAACGAATATTCAAGCCTTCGCTTTCAAATATAAGTTTAGCGAATACAAAGTAGGTAATATCTCCCTTACATTTATATATTTAAAATCACTTTGATCGTATACTTGTTCTGGTAAGAGTAATCTAAAACTTAATGAACGAGTAAAATTGGAATGAAAATGTACAGAGTTTTACATGTTGGATTGGAAGAGACGGTGTTAGCAATAACCATGAAGATGGTGGAGTATCAGTCTAGCTCAGCCATGGTTATGATTGAGAACAAATTAGCAGGGATTCTCACGTAAGCTTCATATTTGGCCTTCTGTTATTGCTTTTTTGTTTCCTTTTACATGGAGAATAAACCTGTTATGTTTCTCTGGTTAAGAAAATTTGTCTTTAGATTAACTACAACATCATATTTCAAACTTTTCTAGTGGAATTTTGATTTTAGTTTGTGAATTTTGTTAGTTCAAATGACATCTTGATGTGGGTGATAGCCCAAAATCTTTCTCCAAAGACGACCACTATGGAGAAGGTACTTTCATTCTAAGTATGGATCGGTTTGGTTCCTTCCTTTTGAGTATGGATTCAGATTTTTCAGTTCCATGTATATAAAATTCTTTTAAGGTCTAATTTCTAGATCGAGTCTTATGGGTTTGGTTGGTCTGAATAAAACATTCATGGGTAAGTTGGTTTTGAGGTAAACAAAATAGAGTTTGCGTGCAAAAAAACTGTTGAGAATCAAGAAGATCTTTCATTTGGCTAGATCCTAAGATTGAATCAAACAAACATCAATAAACACAAAGAGTTCTCAACATATATATGTCAAAACAAGGAAAATTGATATAATCAAAACAAAAACAAAAATTCCATTGAAAAACCAAACCTAAACACTGGTGATTAGAAAACAAGCATGATTTAGCATCAAGTAACACATTTATCAAAATCACACAGAAACATAGGAGAAGAGTATAAGAACAAGAAAAATCAAAGTCAAAGTAGTCAATAGCCAATTCGACCATGTTAAGCATAACAAAAACACTTGTTTCTCCACAATCAAACTCATAAAACTGAAGAATCTAGATTCATATAATGCCAAAATCATATCCATGCAAATTAAAGACGAGAGAGAGACAAAAAAACACAGAAATAAAAAAGCACATAGCAAATGATAATAACAATAACAAAAAAAAAAAAAAAAAAAAGACGATGCAAGGTCATGAAGATTTTTATCTCTGTGTAGAATATCAGAACGAACAGCTTCAAATTTTTCCCTCTGTCTTCTTATTATATCACTCAGATTAATAGACGAAGCTTTAACTAACAATTATATTTTTCTTATGTTTTTTTGTGCTTTAAGCGTTGAAATAAAAACTTTTAATGATGCCTTTAAATAGAACATTGCCATGACGATGATTAACGTGTAAAGGATTAGATTAGTTTCTATGCAAGTTATGTGTTTTCCTATATTCACAGATGTATCCAGTCAAAATTCTCTCATTGGTAAAATTATTTCCATATTCAAATTAGAGTAATAATCTTTACATAGGCGTTTTATTTCTCTCCGCCATTTACCGCCGTTGCATTTTCGTGTTTTAAGATCAAATGTTTTTGTGGTCAAACCAAATGGACCCTTTCTCACAGAAACGAAAACTAATTATTAATATTAAGTCCTAACGACCAAGTGGGATTCATTTGGTTTGAAAGGGTCCATTTGAGTATGGATTCATTTGGTTTCTGTTAGAAAGGGTCCATTTGGTTTTACCATAAAAACTTTTAATCTTAAAACACGAAAATGCAACGGCGCAGTAAATGGGCGAGAGAAATAAAACGCCTACCTAAGTAAAAATTATTACTCTAATTTGAATATGGAAATAATTTGACCAATGAGAAAATTTTGACTGGAGACATCTGTGAATATAGGAAAAAACATAACTTGCATAGAAAACATAATTTTACCATAAAAACTTTTTTACTAAACTAATCCTTTACACATCACACATGTAAATCATCGTTATCGTGAGCGTCTCGCTTGAGGTTCTAGTTAAAGTCGTCTTTAAAAATTTTTTTATTTCAACGCTTAAACCCCAAAGAAAACATAAGAAAAATATAATTGTTAATTCTTCGTCTAGTAATCTGAGTGATAGACGAAGAAGATAGAGGGAAAATTTTGAAGCTGTTCGTTCTGATATTCTACTCAGGTATAAATCTTACTGTTATTCTCATTTGCTATGTGCTTTTTTTTTTTCCTTGTCTTTTGTCTCTCTCTCGTCTTTAATTTGCATGCATATGATTTTGGCATTATATGAATCTAGAATATTGTTCATTTTTATGAGTTTGATTGTGGAGAAACAAATGTTTTTGTTATTATTAACAAGGTCGAATTGGCTATTGGCTACTTTGACTTTGATTTTTCTTGTTCTTATACTCTTTTCCTATGTTTCTGTGTGATTTTGATAAATGGGTGCAATGGGACTTGTCTATTTATCTATCTCTTGACTCTAAATGGGAGCAGGTTTGAAAATGGATTTTAGAGTATTTTTCTTCTTTCTTTTTTTTCCGACTTAAAGACTGTTTGATGAATGAATTGTTTGTCTAAGCTTTCCAGGGACTAAGAACGTCAAGCAACTAATTCTACATAAGTTTTATTATTTGTAAAACCTCAAATATTTCTCAAGAGCAAAGAATGCACCGAGTAGTACTTAAGGATCGATTCCACGAAGAATAAAAATTACACACTAAAGATGCAAGAAACAAACTAATCTAGAGCAATTGTTTTTGAGTTTTTTGTTTGGTTTCTAATCTAAGAAGTGCAAGAAAGTAAAACAAGATAGAAGCATTGGACCATGGGTTTAACTATCATAAGAATGAGCTAATAATCAAAGAATGATGCCAAAGATTAAATTAAACATCATCCTAGAACATGTAATTCACAAATATGTCTAATCCATTCTCGTGGTATTAATTACCTAATTAACATAAACTTCCGTTCGTAATTAGATAATCAATGAGCATTAAGAAACAATTCCAATTAGTACACTAAACATCCTAATCATCAACTCATGTTTGCTAGGTATGTAAAGCTCATAAAAGGTTTGGTTCAATCATTTTCACAAACACCTTCCGGACATGAAATGCCTAAGTTCTAGATTTTGAGAGATCAAGTCAAAACTAGAATTAAGAGCAACAAAAATGAAGGATCTAACAAGATGCAACCTAAATCATTATTATTTAACAATCAATTCATCATAATCTAGCTTAACCCATGATCCAACTAAAAACTAGTTCATGAACATAAAGAAAGACCAAAGAAAAGACATAAACATAAATGATAGAGTTTGAAGAATCCTTCACTAGAGTGGCATACAATGTTGAAGATCAATCCAAATACATCAAGAGAAGAGGTTGGATCTAAATCCAACTCTAAAGAGAAGAAAACAAAAATTGTTTAAAGTGCTTAAATAGGAAATGGGGCGAACCGGGTCAACCCGAGACAAACCGGGTCGACCCGATGGATCTTCGGGTCTCGGATGGCTCGTAGCGTCATCACCAAACCGCTATATCCCATGGTATTTCTTTTACGCGCCAGACAGACATGTGCTTACTAAATTTGCAGTATCTATCGAACCGCTGCTCGGAATGACTTGAACATGCGCCAAAAGAAAGGTAACTCGATTTTATATGTTGTGTCCAAATTTCATATTAATTCAAGCACGATAAAGTCTCCATCTGGCACAATCTTTCAGTCACTTCGGATGGCCTCTGCATTTTCCTTCTATAATTTTCATCTAAAAGCTTGTGCTTCACCTTTTCTTGCTCCTCTTGTCTT
Organism: Eutrema heterophyllum; assembly: GCA_002933915.1. Taxonomy (NCBI): domain Eukaryota; kingdom Viridiplantae; phylum Streptophyta; class Magnoliopsida; order Brassicales; family Brassicaceae; genus Eutrema; species Eutrema heterophyllum. The sequence continues at coordinate 575,479 of PKMM01047474.1, read as the reverse complement.
ATTTCTCCACCAGATAGTTCGTTTTCGGTCTCTTGCTCCTTACTCTTGTCCTTTTTTATACTCCGAGTTCGTGTTTAACGTCTCCGTTTACTCCGCCTGATTTGCCATGAATGGTCTTTAATTCCGATGCTCCAGCTGTTACGTTTAGGCGACTTAACTCACCGGTTTGAACGAGTATTTGGTCTTGGCGGGGTTAACTAATGGTTCTGCATTTAATCTCCTTTGATCGTAGATGTTCACTCCGATGGGCCTTTCAGCTCGGATAGTCACCTCGTTTACTCATTCGACCCTCCTTGGCTTCTTTGACTTCACCATGCATTTTGACCATAGGTTTATTGGGCCCAATTTGTTGGGCCGGGATTTTAACCCCCACAGTTAGCCCCCCAATTCCTTAAATGGAGGGTTTTAACTTCTGCGTTTAAGGAATTTCACTCCGCAACTGCTTCCTTTAAGCAAAAATTACGGCTTGACAATTCACTTTCCTTCTTCACTTCGATTCACATTTCTTTAACCGTTCATCATCTTTGATATTATTGGAATAAGTCCCTTCTTCAATGGCGTTTTCTTCTACGATTCGTCCTTGGTCGGAGACTTAATTTATCGCCTACTCCTTTGATCAACTCTTGGTCGGGGACTCGTTGTACTTGGGATTCCTTATCTTTCCTTTATAGTGACTACGATCTTTCTCCGCGTATCACGGTTATCATTCCCTTGCCTAATGAAAACCCGGAGAGGATCCTGAATGGGTTTTGTTGTGTATATGAGTCGTACATTCGTGAGTGCGGCTTGCGTTTTCCTCTTCCGAGACTTCTGGTTCAATATCTTTACGAGATTGGTCTTTGTCTTTCCCAACTTACGCCAAGCTTCATCTGTCACGTCCTCAGTTTTATTGTTGTGGCCTATAATTCCGGTGTTTCTCTGACCGTGAGGGACATTGTTCGTCTCGGTTTTGCAAAGCCAGTCTCTCTTCGTGTCGGGGCTTTAACTTTTGTCCCTCACGAGGATCATGAAATTATCTCCGATCTTCCGAGGGAGGATAACGCTTGGTGGGAAGAGTACTTTTACTTCCGAGTTAATGATTTCTCCGTTGAACGGGGCTCACCTCCTCTTCTCACTAATTGGGCAAAAAATTCAGGTATTTATTTTATTACCTTATTTTTATGCGGTTCTTGTTTTCTCTGATTCTGACCGGGTGATCTTTTTGTTTCTTTTAGTGTTGAACTATTGTTCTTCTGATTCTTCGCGGTTCCACGCTATTCTCAAGAAGATGTGCTCCATGCTCAAGGGTTGGAGCGATCTTGTTGGTGGGGTTTTAGCTTCCTTTATCGAGGGAGGACAGAGTCGGGCTGCATGTGCGCCCTCGGAAGGTTTGACCCTTCTTTCTAAATTCCTCGCTTACGGTTTACTTTGCTTGTATTTACTTGTATATTATTTTATTGGTTTTAATTCAGGAGTCCTCCACGGCTGAGATGTTCCTCGGACTCTATCTGACCCTTGGGTCGAGCAGTAGAAGGCTCCGGCTCTTTCTCTTCTGGATCAGTTGTCCGCTCCTAAGGGCAGGTTTACCTCTGCCAAACGTCGTCGGATTGAGGTACCGATCCTTCCTCGGGGTGACTCGTCACAAGTTGATCACCCTGAGATATAAATAGTTCCTAGTCGGGAGTCTCAAACTTTTTCTTCCTTCATTCGGACTGAGCCGTTTTGGTGGCTCCCTCGACTTAAAGACGCCTTTTACTTGTGTGATCATTTAGTCCACGACCGTGAGCCCAGATCGTCTTCGAGACTGGTGAGTGGGTGTTTATCGAGATCTTCTTTTCCTTTATTCGTCATCCCATTTGGTTTTCTTTGTCTTTTCAGGCGGTTGATCCTTTGGCAGAATATGAGGAGGCTTTGGAAGAAATAATTGCTGCAGTTGAAAAAAGGATATCCGCGCTCGAGGATGCTTTGAAGGGGAAAGATTTGTAATCTCCCCCCCCCCTTCTTTGTTTTTTAGATTTCAAAGGATTGTCTTTATAGATCTGGGTTTTTGGATCTTTATAAGAACATCTTTTCTTTTGTTTTGAAATATTCCACTTCTACTCCGAGGTGTGATCGTAAACAAATATTTTTTCCTTTTGTCGTAGCGTGATGTGAGAATGTGAAATGATATTTATCCGGTCTACTCCCTTTTGCCTTAGCATGAGGTGAGAACTTAAAATGTTGTTTGTTCCACTTCCTTTTGTCGTAGCATGAGGTGGAAAAAAGTCATGCTCCCTTTTGTCGTAGCATGAGGTGGAAATAATTCTCGCTCCTTTTTGCCGTAGCATGAGGTGGGAACATGAGTCGGATCGCTCTATTTTCTTTTACCATAGTATGAGGCAAGAGCTCCGAACTGACTTAGATCATTTGCTCATTTTTACCGTAATATGAGGGGAAAATCACTTTTTATTGGGTTTTTACATTTTACATGTGTGTTGGATTAAACCACGCAAGTTGGTTGGGTCCCCTTTTTTATTTCGTTTGATTTTCAGTGAGTCATGTGGGGTGTCCCAGTATTAGTGATTTTGATTCCGGAGAGTAAATGACTTTTGGGAAAGTGGAGAGTCTCTCTTCGCATTATATACTTTTTTGTTTTCCGAGAAACATGTCGGGTCGACTTGCCCGTGTATTTAAGGTGAATGAGTCCTCTTTTTCTCGTTAGACTACTTAAATGATGATCTCTGAGACAGAGTTTTTCTCTCATCTCCTTGTTGATGACCTTCTCGTCTTTTGGTTTAGATGATATATCTCATGGAGTTCCCTTTGGATATGTTTGTATTGGTTTTGAGGTTAACACCACGATGTCTTCGGATCTTGGTTCAAAGGTTTTCCTGTAAAACACATATCTCCTATAGGGGGTTAGGTTTTTTCCTATTTTCCTTATAGATATTACCTGGTTTTGCCATCTTTTTCTTGATTGTTCCTTTTTTGTTTTCAGCCATTCGGAGTACTCGCGGAGAAGATCTCCTTTAGTGGGATGTGAGAAAAAGACTAAGGGGCTAGTTACTCCGATCCGAATAGCGTATGATATTCTCTTAGGCGGAGTCTTTCGAGATGTTCTTCTCATCCAATTCTCGTATTCTTTTCATTAAGGAAGTTGGCCTAAGATGAGTTTTTGGGATGGGAGATTTGACGAGGTTCAAAAGGAGTGTTCATTCCTTTCACTCCAGAGTTAGTGGAGGAGAGACGTTTGTCCTTCACTCCGGTAGCAAAAGAGGATGACTTCCGTTCTATATGCCTCGTCCTTGAAGTTTTCATGCCTGTAAGTAGAGATTTGTTTGTTGTAATAGTGATTTTGATTTGATTTATACCTGGCGTTGGTGCCCTCTTTGATGAATAATTAATAAGAGTTTTGTTTCTGAATTCCTCTCTTTGTCCATCCGAGTAAAGAATTCGACTTTAGAAATCTTTCATCTTCTTCGTTTAAACTAACCGCTTTTAATATTGAAGTGCTCCTTGAGCCCCCCTGTGAATTGAAGGGTTTGCATTTCGAGATCTCTCTTTACCCCTTTGGACAAAGAGTTAATCTTCGAGTTCCTTTTTTATAAAAAGAAATGTATCTCGAAATCTCTCTTCATTCTTTCGAACAAAGAGTTGTTTTTCGAGCCCTTCTTTGTTTTTCTTAAAAAAGGTTTGCTTTGAAGTTTAGTAGTTGTACTCGACTTTGCAAGTTGCCTACATACCTATTTCGGGATCAAGCTACTCTGTAGTTCATTTGTCTACCTTAGCCACTTTGGGACATTGTCGTTTAGTCATTAGATGACTGTTATCTGTGGAATTAATCCACAAAGTTAAAATCTTATCAATTCTTTGAGTAAACTGATTTTAACCTTCTTACGACCCCGACTCCTTCCGAAGTCGGGAACTTAACACATTGATGATACGTTGAGGGCACTGCCCTCATCAAATCCAGCCAAGGCGTTCCTGGAATAGCATTGTATGGGGCTTGACAATCCACTACGGCGAAAGTGATCATCTTTATCACTCCGGCTGCCGAGACTGGCAACTCGATGGTTCCATTTGAAGTCGCAACATCTCCACTGAAACATGTTAATGTCGATCTCGGACCACGGAGGTCCGACTTCTCAATCCCCATTTGTTTTAGGGTCTTCAAGAATATGATGCGTATTGTACTCTATGTATTAATCAAGATTCGAGAGACTTCACAGTTATCTCCAATATCAAGACTTACAGTTAGGATGTCATCTTCGAGAGCGTCCTTATCAAAGCAGTCCTTTTCGGAGAAGGATATTTCCGCATCGGGAAATAGACCCCACCGTTTGCCTTTTCAGTGTCAGCTCGCCGCTGATGCTTCTTGATTGATCCGGTCGTATCTACGAAGAGTTTTGATCCTCCCATTATTAGGTTGATCCTTTTCTTCTTATGACTGTGCTCTTGCTCATCTGGTTCGAGATCATATGGATCCTCGTCCTTTGATTTTAAATATTCCGAATTATTGATCTCAACTTCGCCAAGCTTTCCTTCTACATACATGTTAACGAGTATATCTTTCAACCTGTAACATTTCACAGTCGAATGTCCATACCGTTGGTGATAGTCACAGTACGCTTCCTTATTTATACCCAATGTGCCATCGAACTTTGGTGGTTGATCATCACCGCTTCTTTTTTATTATTTCTGAACCGCAAAGGCTTTCATTCCGTTGGATTGACTTCTTTCTCCAGGATCCCTCCTTTCACTTCGAGGAGCAGTTGGGATTCCAGAGGATTGAGGTTTCGAATTCTTGTAGCGCTCTACGAGTGCAAAGTGTTCTTCTTTGACTGTTGCAAAGCCCGAACCTCGGTAAAGTGCGTGCGTCCTGGATTGTGGCCGGTGTATTAACCACCAAGTCATCTATGAATTTGGATTTGTGTCACAACCCCATCTTTAAGGCTGCTAGAGCTGTCTCATCATGGACAACATGCATCCTAGCAATTACTTCTTTAAACTTTGTGAGATATGCTCGGAGAGTCTCGCGGGGTCCCTGAGACAAAGCTCAAAGTTTTGCTCCTGAGGCTGTCTTTTGAATAAATACAGAGTATTGTTTCAGAAAACTGACTGAAAGCTGGGAGAAGCTATCAATAGATCGTTCTCCCATTCAAGAGAACCAATCGAGGGCAGGTCCTGCTGAGGTGCTCTGCAAAGAGTTTACACAATCCGACATCTTTCTCGATCTCATTAAAATGAGCTCTTCCGACTACAATCCTAAATGCGGTTAAGTGTGATTTAGGATCCGCCTTTCCTTCATAGACTAGGATTTTTAGCTTTCCCATTTGAATGGGCGTATTCTTGATATCTTCATATTTTACATGTTCTAGCATACATTTTACTTAGAGTTTTGTGTCATTTGCATGCATAATCATGGTTTTGTCTTGCATTTAGGCCTCATTTAGAGTTTAGGACATTTGCATTAGGTCCTAGTGAGTTCTTGCATGTTTTGGAGTATTTTCTAGGTGATTGGAGGTAATTTGGGTATATTTGGAGAAATGGACCAAAGTAGAATACAAGGGTCATCCAAACCGTCCAAAAGAACCTGCAGAATTAAGGCCTTCCAATTTGAATGGGCTTCAACGGTCTTCATGGAAGTTGTAGAGGAGTGAGTTAGCTTTCTAGAGGAGTTGGAATCAGGTCATTTGGATGTTAGGTTCAGGAGTTATGGTCGATTTACTAAGTGTATGTCCATTTGTGCCGACCCATTTCCAAGCGGTACAAATGGTCGGCATGACACCAGGGATCTGTACCGACCCATTTGTACTGACCCAGGACTGGTCGGTACAAATCTCTCCATACCCAGCTTCACTTTCATGCCGGCCAGATTTCACCTGATGATATGCTCAAATATAATACCCTAAAGTACTAAAGCAGTAGTTACAGTAAGTTAGGGGTCGAACCACAAAGACTCAAGATATCACTCAATAGATTGCAAGATTTGAATTAAGTTAAGTCAATAGATTAAACAGAAAACAACTAAGATTATCAAGTGGGTTGTAAATTCAATGGGAAAAACTAGGCTCAGGGTATCTCTCAAGAAATCAGAGAATGCAGACAAATCAATCTATCAGGATTCAGATTTAGCACGGTTCTTGAACTCAAAACACTAAATTATAATTAACCAACTTTCGTTGCGAGAATTATCTAAATCTAAGTCCTAGAGTTCCAAATTTATTTGCTAATCCTAAGGATCTAAACCAGCTTTAGAGTTCATGTTTGATATGTTCACAAAGCAACTAAACCAAATTTCTTTGCGGATAGTTATTTTGATCACCCTAGGTTCTGTCAGGTTATTCAATTGCACTTTCGTGCCTAATCAATTAACCTAAGATCTAAGTTCTAGGTGATCAGGCTAGAATTAGCGTTAAGAGCAACCTATGGTGAAGAACTTAATTGATTATGAACCCTACTAAATCGATCTATCTAACATTCAGAGAAATCCTTTTATGAGAACCCTAAACCTAAAAGAGAACTTAAATCTTAATCCTTGCTTTCCTTCCTTATTTAATGTCCTTAATGCTAGATTTAGCTTGAGAAACTTAAATCTAGATCAAAGGGAAAATCATGCACACCAAGTGTTTGATGAATTTCCCAAAGAACAAAATAAGGGATTTACATATCTTGGCTCATGAGAATGGATGTCCAAGGTGTATTTTGGTTAATAGAACTTGTAATTAATGCTTGTTAATCATCAAATTACAAATGAGAATTTGATTCTTGATTGAGTGATTAACAAAGGGATTAAGACCATGAGAGTGGATTAGTCTTGTTTAAGTGTTCTAGGCCCAAGGAATGGCATAGATTGTGTGCATTAGTGTCATGAATGATGATGATTTGGATTGCATCTTGCAAACGAGAGTTTATGTCAATTAGGTGATTAGTGAAGTGATTAGTGCCATGAGAATGGATTAGTCATATTATTAAATCTCATGTTCTAGGATAGTGTTTAAATCTTGTCATCATTATTTGATTGTTAATCATTCCTTTGATAGTTTATTCCATGATCCAACACTTCTATCTTTTGTTTTCTTTCTTACATTTTACTTTCTTAATCTAAAAACATAAAAACCAAAACCATTTGCTCTAGCTTAAGAAGTTTCATGCATTCCTAGTGCATTAATCTTAACCCTTATGGATTGACACCTCTTATGCTACAATGACAAGCATAGAGGAATTGATATGAACCTAACAAAAATCCTTTATCAATTTGGCGCCGTTGCCGATCGGGAATTCTAGTTTAGTCAATAGGATTTAGATTCTTTTTGAGATTAAGCTTTTATTTTTCTTTTGTTTACTAATCTTTCTATCTAGCTCTCTCTTGTAGGTGCATGAACTTGCGTTCTAGAGGCAACGACGATCTTGTTGAGCCTAGAGACAACATCCACATTCTACACCGCGGTCTTAGAGCAAGAAGAGAGAGGGAACGAGCTCAACACATAGCAAGATTGGGTATGGAACACGTTGAAGAACCACAAGGTGGGAACATGAACCAAAACCCACCACCACCCGCCCGTAATGCTAGAGTTCAAAACCGCCATGCACAAGCCCACAACATTGTTGGAGCGGGTGATGCGGCCAATGCTTATGTGAACCGCCAAGGCATAAGACCACCACCGANACAACATCCACATTCTACACCGCGGTCTTAGAGCAAGAAGAGAGAGGGAACGAGCTCAACACATAGCAAGATTGGGTATGGAACACGTTGAAGAACCACAAGGTGGGAACATGAACCAAAACCCACCACCACCCGCCCGTAATGCTAGAGTTCAAAACCGCCATCCACAAGCCCACAACATTGTTGGAGCGGGTGATGCGGCCAATGCTTATGTGAACCGCCAATGCTTATGTGAACCGCCAAGGCATAAGACCACCACCGATGGACAACAGCAATTTTTAGGTCAAGATGGGTCTCATTAACATGGTACAAGGTAACAAGTTCCATGGCTTGCCGGTTGAAGACCCCTTGGATCATCTTGATCATTTTGATAGAGTTTGTGGCTTGACAAATATGAATGGGATCTCTGAAGACGGTTTCAAACTCTGCTTATTCCCGTTTTCTCTTGGGGATAAAGCACATCAATGGGAGAAAAATTTGCCTCAAGGGTCTATCACTACATGGGATGAATGCAAGAGGGCTTTCCTTGCCAAATTCTTCTCACCTTCAAGGTAAGAAATGAGATCTCGAGCAACTCGTTTAGTCGACTTAACTCACCGGTTCGAATAAGTCTTTGGTCTTGACGAGGTTGACTAACGGTTCTACATTTAATCTCATTTGACCGTAGATGTTCACTCTTATGGGTTTTTCAGCTCGACCCGTCACCTCGTTTACTCATTTGACATCGCTTAGGTTTTTTGACTTCACCAAACCTTTTTACCATAGATTTATTGAACTCAATTTATTGGACCGAGAATTTAATCCCTACAAAGATAATTGAATGTATGAAATTACATATATCCACTTATCATCGAATAGGAAATTTTTCTTTTAGAGGAGAAATATTGGCTGCTTCGTAGTCCAGTGTATCAATCTACGCTTCAGATTCCCTTTAAATAAACTAAACCCTCCGATCAAAATTGGACCAATTGCTCGTGTACCTTTAATGAAAGGAAAAAGAGCTTCGCTACCCTCCCTCAGTCTAGATACCTTCCATGTTTTTACAATGTGTATTTCCATTTTTGCCCTTATTTAATTTAATTATTTTATTAAATTAAAATTTGATAATTAAGTTTAATTAAAAAAAAAAAAAACAGAAATAAAAAATCGACAGCTTCTGCGCTTCTTCTCCTTCCCCACAGTTTCTTGGCTTCTTCTTCTTTCTCCTCGGATTTCTTCTTTGTTCAATCCATTCCGACCGGATTGAAGCTCAAGAAGGTAATTATTGTGTTCTATATTGTTGTAGCTTCTCCACCTCCACCATTGATGATTCAAGTAATTGTAAATATTTAAAATTTGTTATTTTTGAATGTTTGTTGGGTTTTGGAGTGAATGATTTGCAAAATTAGAACTGAGATTTGCAGTGAACGATTTTCAGTGAACGATCACAATATTTGAAAGTTGTATTTGTTGAATTTTTGGAATATTCGAAATTAGAAATGGGATTTGCAGTAAACGATGACCTAGAACAATTGGGATAACTTGAACAATTGGGATAACTGGAACAACTGGGATAACTGGAATAACTGAGATAACTGGTACAACTGGGATAACTAGTACAACTGGGGATAACTGGTACAACTGAGATATCTGGGACAACTGGGATAACTGGTACAACTGTGAGAACGGGTATTTCTTAGAAGATTTGACAGCTAATGTAAATGTGTAGTAATGTTATTTTCTTTTCTCCTTTTCAGGTTACAATGGATAATAACCATTCCGCAATCATACGTTTTGAGTATGGGGGATGTTATTCAAAGATAGGAAATCAAATACGTTGGATTTCAAGAGAAGAAAGAGCTTACACTTTAATGATGAAGACATCTATTGAGAAGGTCACTTATGCTGAGTTGGTAGATAAATTATGCAGAAAGATTATGATAGAAGAAGCTACGACAAAAGTGAAAATTAGTTACATTTCATTGGTCCATGTTCCTAAGAAACCATCATATATCTTGGATGATGAAGATGTTCTGTGTTATTTATCGGAAGTAAATAAGGCTGGATGTAGAAGTGTTTTGCATGTGGAGCTCATCAAAGATGTCGAGCAAAATCAGGTGTCTGAGCAAAATCAGGGGTTTGAGCAAGTTTTAAGAGAGGATCGAGGAAGCTCAGTTGTTGTAAGTAATGAAGTGAATGCTAGAGATAGTGATGGTATCATGACTCTTTACTCAAGGGAGCCACCAGAAGAAAATGAGCTGGTGGACTATGTTGCATATGATGAAATTGTTGGTATGTGTGAAGACATTGAGGCCGCACCTAACATGGATAACTCTGATGAGTTTCTTCGTCATGAATGGGAAGATAGTATTGATGTGGCTGTAGGTCAAGAGTTTGGAAGTAAGACGGAAGTACAACATTTAGTTGAAAAAGGGTTCAAATCAGAATTGTTTTGAGTTTGACATAATCAAGTCGGATACCAAGTTGTACGTGGTAAAATGTCGTGATAGAAAAAACGGTTGCAAGTGGTCTTTACGGGCTGCAAAGACTGGGAATTCTGATTACTTCTCTGTTAGGACTTATAACAAGATGCATACGTGCTCTCGGGCAACTACGAGTACAAGTAGAANTATCGATCGATACACACATGGTATCGATCGATACTCCCCTGCGACTCACATCCTTCACGAAATCTAAACCCAGAAATCGCCAATACAAAGCCCCAAACTCATCAATCAAGCTTAAACAAGCACCACACAAGCTTAATTGCTAACCTTTGGTCACAACTCACCTTAGATCGGATGGATCGAGCTCTAGAATGACTTCCCCGAGCTCAAGATCGACCTCCCTCTCACGCCAAAACCAAGGTCTTCCAACCTATTCTTCAAGCTTCTCCAAACTTAATCTCTCTTGATCTCACAAGATCCAAGCTTCACCAAGCTCTTCCTTCCCTCTCTCTCTCTCTCTCTCACGACCAATTCTGATTTTCCAAAAGAATGGTTTTTTTCACCGAAAGAAGAGAAGAGAAGAAGATATAAGGAAACCCGACGAGTATCGATCGATACAGGCTGGTCTCGATCGATACTACCCCGACAGGTATCGATCGATACACGGCTAGTATCGATCGATACTACCCCGGAACAACCCGAATTAATTATTTCCCCCCAATAATCAATTCTTCCGGAACGGGGGCGTTACAATTCTCCCCCACTAACATAGATTCGACCTCGAATCTTCGTTACCGTTCATCTCCCATGAACCGTTCATCTCCAATGAACCTTAATCGTCGCAACGATTACATAAACCTTGGCCAACTCGGCCATCTCAACACTCACACGAGGTCCAATACCAACCTCCGAGGTTTCCCACTCAGTCCCTATGCTTATGACACCGCGGCATCATATGTACTTATTGCTCAACACAAGCCAAACCCCATCACTCAAGACGCCGCAGCATCTCCGAGTTCCGAGCATCTGCCATATCCCGCAGGATATTCACCATACCTCGCAAGGTATCAACCCTACCACAGCACCCAAGACACCGCAGCATCTCCGAGTTCTGGGTATCTGCCATATCCTGCAGGATATAGACCATACCTCGCANACCGACCCATCGTACCGCTCCAGGATGGGTCGGTATACTCCTCTCCTTTTTGCTGTTTTGCCTTGGCCATCTCTTCTTGCACCCAACTCCGATTTGGTTTGGTTCGGTGACTTCCAATCCTCCTAAAGTGTCTCCAAGCACCTGGAAAAAGACCCCAAAACATGCAAGACTCACTAGGACGTAGTGCAACCTAGCTAGACTCTAATTTAGACCAAACACTAAGGAAAACGATGATTACGCATGCATGCGACTAGAAACTATATGTAAAATGTGATGCTAAAACAAGTAAATTATGGGAATATCAATGGAACCCACCTTAAGACTGTACATGGTGGTGTACTTATTGTTGCTACAGCTCAGGATCCTGATTGTCACCATTATCCAATTGCTTTTGGTGTTGTTGATGGTGAGAAAGATGCCAGTTGGAGTTGGTTTTTCAATAAGTTGAAATCAGTTGTACCGGATGTTCCTGGAATGGTGTTTCTTTCTGATAGAAACCAAAGCCTCATCAAGTCAATACGTGAGGTATACCCATTGTCTCAGCATGGGTATTATGTATTCTACTTGGCTCAAAATGTGAAAGGAAGCATTTCTCACGTCCACAAAAAAACAGTTGCAAATAAGTTCTTGGAATGCGCTAAGGCTTATACAGAGGTTGAGTTCTTAAAACTTTATGGATCTTTTAGAAAAATGTATCCTGCTGCAGGTGCATATCTGGATACAAGTGTTGAAGTGGGAAAATGGGCAAGATGTTATTTTCCAGGAGAAAGATACAACATAGACACCACCAATTGTGTTGAATCCATCAATGGTGTTTTCAGAGAAGCAAGAAAGTACTCCTTATTACCAATAATTGATGCAATTGTTGGGAAAGTGAGTGAATGGTTTAACAAATATAGGAAGGTGGTCGCATAAACATCAACGGCACAAAAACTGGTGCCTCGTGTGGAGATGATAATGCACGAAAGATGTAAGGAAGCGAAGCTGTTAACGGTAATTGAGCTAGATAGTTTGACGCTCGAATACAATGTGATTGGACGCGATGGCAATATTTACTTGGTTGATTTAAGAAGGTTCACTTGCAGTTGCAAGAATTTTGATATAGACAAATTTCCTTGTGTCCATGCAATAGCATCTGCAACCGCTCCCGCAGAGACACAAATCCATGTAAATTTGCAAATTTATCTCACATTCTTTCGTAGTACAACTAAGTGTAACTATTACAACTATGTTTAATTGCCTTTTGCGAATTTTCTTACTTTCTATCCAGATACATGATTTGTGCTCTAAATACTACTGGATGGAGCAATGGTCATTGGCATATTGCAGGACGATTTATCCAGTTCCCCATAAGTCTCATTGGAATGTTCCCGGCGACATACTAGCTTTGTTTGTCTTACCTCCAGAGTATGTTAAAAGAAAGGGGAGAACTCAAGTAACAAGATTCCCATCAACCGGAGAACATGGACGAAGGAAAAAAAAGACCGTGCGAGGACCCTTATATAGCTATTTGGCGGATGATAGTAGCGAATGATAACAATTAAGTGTTTCTTTGATGCTCTCTGTTTTGTACAACTAAGTACAACTGATAATCGTAATGGTACAACTACGTGTTTCTTTGATAATCTATGTTTTGTACAACTAAGTACAACTGCTAATCGTAATGGTACAACTACGTGTTTCTTTGATGATCTCTGATTTGTACAACTAAGTACAACTAATAATCGTAATGGTACAACTACAATCAATATCTTTGAAAAAAACAAAAACTAATAAATTATATTAATGATCCAAATTTATGATTCAAAATTATATTAATGATACAAAAGGTATCACAATTATATTTATAATACAAAATGATATTAATGATAAGAAAACATAATAATAAAATCTTCTTGGTTTCACAATAAACACCTTGTACTTTCATGAACACTTTGTTAATGTCAACCATGTTTCATTGTGAAAGATACAAAATTAATGTTTTAACACATATTTTTGCATGAGAACGTGGGGAATGTAACTAAATTACCTATAATCATGTGTACAACCAAAAATATTTAGTGAAAAACAAGGTATAACTAAGTACAACTGCTAATCGTAATGGTACAACTTGATATGTATAACTTAGAACAACTTGTTTTCGTAATGGTACAACTTGATTTGTGTAACTAAGTACAACTTTTTTTCGTAATGGTACAACTTGTTTTGTATAACTTAGAACAACTTATTTTCGTAATGGTACAACTTGATTTGTATAACTAAGTACAACTTATTTTCGTAATTGTACAACTTGATTTGTATAACTAAGTACAACTTATTTTCGTAATGGTACAACTTGATTTGTATAACTAAGTACAACTTATTTTCGTAATGGTACAACTTGATTTATACTTTTCGTAATGATTTCCTAGAAACTACTTATTATAAGAACACAGTTGTACTTAGTTGTTCAAACCTTAAGTTGTACCTAGTTGTTCAAACCAACACAGTTATACCTAGTTAAACAAAACGACACAATTGTACCTAGATAAAAATATCAAGCCATGTTCACACAAACCAAAACAACGCAAGGTAATAGAAATACTTAAGCTTTCTTCTGCCTAGTCATAATAGGACTCCTCACAATCCCAGTCTTAGCCATCTTCTTCTTCTTCATTCCCTCGTTCGTCTTCTTACTTGGTTCTCCTCCTTGTTCTTTTCTTTTTTTCTTTTTCGCATCCTTGTCACTTGGCTCATCTTCAATTGCCTTTTCCATCTCATACTTTTTACCTTCACCGTCCCCTTTTCCCTTACTTGTTTCATCTTCAATACTTGTCACGAGTCCCTCATCTTCACCGCCACCAGTAGTTATACGTAGTTGATCTCTTTGTTGTTGATATTTTTGTTGTTCATCTCTTTGATCCCCTTGTGATCTTGAAAAGTTCACATTTGCTTCCAGAGATCTGACTCGTGAATCAAGGCCATCAATCTTCTCATTAAGGCCATCAATCTTTGCATTCATTTTCTGTAACCCATCGTCCAAAGCTATCTTCAACCGGCTCTCTAGGTCCAACAATCTATCTTTCCACACATTCTCCGGATCCAGATTCTCCGAATCCACATTCTCCCGAGCCAAATTCCCTCGAGCCACATTCTTCCGACCCCTAGTCTTTCGAGCCACAATCCCATTCTCCGTACCCGCAATTGCCTCAATTGCTCGGGTAGCCACATCTTGGTTGTAAAGCTCTTCAAACCATATGGACTTCTTTTTCTCAATAAGACGCCTCCTCCAACCATCAGCAACTGGATCATCCTTGTCATTCCATCCACGATCTTCCTACAGATTTAGTTGTACCAAGTATTACTAAGTTGTACCTTTTCGTTTCAAGAATTTCTTACAAAACAGATGTAGTTGTACAAAGTATTACTAAGTTGTACTTTTTCGTTTCAAGAATTTCTTACAAAACAGATTTAGTTGTACCAAGTATTACTAAGTTGTACATTTTCGTTTCAATAATTTATGGACCGTAATTAACATCCCTACTACCAACGAAGTAACATCTAAAATTGGTATATTGCAACAAACTTTTATAAAAGTAACAGAAAATAGAAAGAAAAAAAAACAAGAAGCAAGACCCTATAATAAAAGAAAATTATTTGGTCTCAACAACAACAAAATTATAAGAGTATATGCATCTGTAATTAGGTGTAGATGACAAAATACTAATCAATACACTATTTTACATTTTTAATCCCATTATACACTATTCATGTTCCTTCTCTGTCTCCCTCGTTTCTTTCTTTCCAATCTCTCACTCCCACTCGTTTTTTTTCTCTCTCTTTCTAATTGATTTGTAGATCCATCAATATCAAATAATTATCACTTTCGACAACGGCTTAAAAATGAATTAGTCAGAGAGCCATATTGCGTATACTGAGACAGGATATACACCACATGAGAACACGGTATTGGCTATCCAAAATTCACAATCATCTAACCCACTGACAAGTAAATTTTTCTTCAAATCTCTGGATCATGCAAGTAAACTGAGAAATTGTGCCATGAAAAATCAACAGTACACTCTAAAGTCCAAATCCAATTTATAACTCTCTTTTTTTGAATCGAAGAATCCAATTTATAACTAAGTTGTGCTTCGACCAAAAAAACAAAAAAAACTAAGTTGTGCAAATACCGTTTTTTCAGAATCGATTGGACTCGACTGTGTCTCTTCTTCTTCTTCTACGATTTTATCTTCTTCTACTTCTTCTTCTTCTTCTTCTACTTCTTCTTCTTCTTCTTCGTTTTCTTCTTCTTCTACGATTTTATCTACAGGCGTCTCTCCATCTCCACCTTCGGTCGGAGTCGGATTTCCGATGTCACTTGCTCCATCTCCACCTTCGGTCGGATTTTCCCAGGCACTTGGATTCTTTGAACGCATTTTCGGCTCTTCGGTCGAATTATGAAGTAATTTGGTTACTTCTGTCGATTTTAGAGAAGAAAGAGAATAATTGAGACTTAGAAGAAAATTTGGTGGTTGTCTGAATTTTAGAAGAAAAACTTCTTTGAGACTTAGAAGAAATAAGAAGAAACCCCGTCGATAGATTTTAGGGATTTTAGGTGGGTCGATCCGATTTTTATTGGTTCGGGTGGATAACCCATTATCTCTCTGGTTGGGTCTGTAAATATTGTAAATTGTGAAGGTTATTCAGTAATTTCAATTTTTTCGATTTAAAAGAAAATCAAAACGAAAATATTTTTTAGAAGAGGGATATATGAGCCTCTTTTACATTGCTCAGAGGCAGACGAGCATTTTGTCCATCAAAATCTCACGTCCCAAAATCCAAATCCCTAAATTGAAAACCCAAAAAAAAGAAACCGTAAAGCATACAGAAAGATGGAGAACAACGACGACATCATGCGCAACCACCAGCCGCCGCCGCCGCCGCCGCAGCCGCCAATGTACTCGCAACCGCCACAGACGGCGTCGTTTAACCCCGTTTTGCAGCAACAGAACCAGACGCTAAAGAATTTCTGGCTTCAGCAGATGGAATCCGTCGAGGATTTCAAAACCCATCAGCTTCCTTTGGCTCGGATCAAGAAAATCATGAAATCGGATCGCGATGTGCGTATGATCTCCGCCGAGGCACCCATCGTCTTTGCCAAAGCCTGCGAGATGTTCATCGTCGATCTAACGATGCGCTCGTGGCTCCATGCCGAGGAGAACAAACGCCGTACGCTCCAGAAATCCGATATCTCCGCCGCCGTGGCTCGCAATTTCGCCTACGATTTCCTTATCGACGTTGTCCCCAGAGACGAATCCATCGCCGCCGCTGATCCTGGTTTCGTGGCCGTGCCTCATCCCGACAGTGGAGTTCCGTATTATTATCCGCCGGTGATTGATGGGAGTGGAATGTACGCGCCGTATCCGGTGCAGTCGTGGCCGATCCCTTGGCCGGCGGTGAGTGGTGACGGTGAGGATGAGACTGTGCAATGTGGAGAAAACAGCGGCGGAAAATGAAAGTGTTCGATCGATTTGGGTTTTTTAGGGTTTTGTAACCGCTTTTGTTGGCATTTGAGTTTCTTTTAGTCTTTTTTATGTGAAGTGGATTCCGAAAAAATCGAAAACAATGGTTTTATTCAAACCATGTGTTCTTTATATTATATGCATTATGTTAGATTTTCAGCAAAATCTTTGCAATTCATATATTACATACGATATAACGCATAAATGTCGTCAATGACTCGAGGAGATTAAGAGTATTTGTTTCTATTTTCATCAAAATTGAAGTGGAAGTTAAAATAGGATCCTATGAATTTGAAGAACATCTTTCAGATTGATCAAAACTAGGCATGGGCATTTTGGGAAGGGTAACCCGTCCCGTACCGTTCCCGTCCCAATTTTCCCGAATTTTTGGGGAAAGGGAAATTGTATTTTCCCGTTTGGATCCGAAAATAATACTCAAATGGGTAAGGGAAAGGGTAGGGAAGAGAACGGGATTACCCGAACTTCCCATTGGGTAGTTACAAGAAGTGGAATTTTAGGGGTTTTGGACTTTTGGTTATTGGTTAATGCAAAAACCATGTAATGATGTTCGTATGTAATGATGTTTTTTTTGTTATATGGGAAATGGTGATTCTCAGTTTTTAATTAACTATAGAGATCTTGTTTTTAATATAACCTGTCAAAAGTACGAGTGGTTAACAAACAACAAATTTTAATAACCGAATTACACAAACCCTTACCCGTCCCTTTCCCGTCCCTTACCCGATTTAATTTCACTTTGGGTATGTATTGGGTAGTATATTTCTTTCCCCGAATTTCTCGTTCCCGTCCCTTACCCGTAATTTCCCGTTCCGTTATTTTATGGGAATAGTTTGGATAGTATTTACAGATTCCCGAACTTCCTGTTCCCGTCCCTTACCTGTAATTTCCCGTCCCGATTCCCGAAATGCCCAGGGCTAATCAAAACCGTCAAAACAGTTTAGAAAAAGGTCGAAGTAATATCCAAAGGGAGAAGAGAAGTTGGGATGGTCGAAAAAGAAGATGTGGTTGTTGTGATTCAGCTCAATCTTCAATCCAATTAAACGCGGAATAGATCAAAGAACTTGAATCAAATCGTTTAGAACTCTCGATCTCACTTTCATGCAAGAACACAAAGAACACGATTGAAAACCAAAAACAAAAAAAAAATGATTGATGCAGAGATTTAACGAGTTCGGATCTCGGAATGAGAATCCTACGTCTCGGCCTGGATAAACCAATAATCCACTATCTTCTTCTTTGCAAGATTACAAGATCTTCGTCTCTCTCTGTGTACAACTCTAATCACCTCACAAGAGAGAGAAAAACATATCTAATTACAGAGATAAGGCCGGTTTAGTTACTAACCGTAAACCAAAGAGAATGCTTAAACCAAGCAACTCAATTTGATAATACCAGTCTTGTTTAAGTCCGATATCAGAACTGATTTTCTTCACAAGTCCTAACAAACTCACCTTGAAGACAATCAGCTTCATCACTACCTTAGCAACGTAAAACATGTGTAGCTCTAGGCAACACTAACCTTCTAGTGTTTAGCAATCCTGAGAAAGCTCAATGCTTCCTCAAACTTGTTCACCGGAACCACTTTAGTTAAAATATTTGCAGAATTCTTTGAAGTTGGAATTTTCAGTAACTTGATTTCACCTTGTGCAACAATATCTCTGATAAAATGCAACTTCCTGCTGATGTGCTTAGTCCTTTCACGATGAACGTTGTTCTTGGCTAAGCACAACGCACTTTGAGAGTCACACCAAACCTCCACTAAATCTTACTTAAATCCCATTTCCTCAGCCAACCCTCTAAGCCAAATGCTCTCTTTAACTGCTTCAACCAGAGCCATATACTCTGCCTCAATCGTAGATAAAGCTACCACATGTTGTAACCCTGATTTCCAGCTGATAGTATTCCCTCCAGCAGTAAACACATACCTTGTGATAGATCTTTTTCTATCTAGATCAGAAGCAAAGTCTGAATCACAAAATCCTTCAATCTTAAACTCTTATTCTTCCTGAAAACAAGCTTCAAATCTTGTGTTCCCTTTAAGTACTTCAGTATCCACTTGACTGCAGACCAGTGCATTAATCTAGGCTTACTCATGTATCTGCTTACAAGCCCAACTGCATATGCTAGATCATATCTCGTACCAATCATCGCATACATGATGCTCCCTATAGCATTAGCATAAGGAACATTTTCCATAGTTGTTTCTTGCAGACAGTTTGAAATGAGCTCCAATTGGTGTTGTCACAGCCTTTGACTCATTCATGTTGAACACTTGCAGAACCTTTTTAATATAACAAAGTCAGAATCCCCTTCTTACGGTCTCTATCAATTTCCATTCCCAAGATTTTCTTAGCTGCACCCAAGTTCTTCATTTCAAACCTAATGCTCAAAAGATCTTTCACTTTCCTTATCTCATTCATATCCTTTGCTGCCACCAACATATCATCCACGTAAACACAGTGATAATATTCACTTTTCTTGAGACACTTCCTTGAGATAAACACAGTGATCATATTAACTTTTCTTGAATCCATGACCAATCATAATCTGATCAAAGCACTTATTCCACTGTCTTGGAGCTTGCTTCAATCCATAAAGTAACTTTTGATGATGACAGACATACTTCTCCTTTCCTTTAACCTTGAAACCCTCTGGCTGTTCCATAAAAATTTCTTCTTCTATACTACCATGGAGAAACGCTGTTTTCACATCGAGTTGTTTCAGCTCCAAATCCATGTTCATTGTTATTGCCAATAGCAGCCGTATTGACACATGTTTTACCACATGTGAAAATATTTCATTATACTTGATTTCTTCTCTTTGAGAGTATTCCTTGGCAACTAACCTAGCCTTGTACCTAGGCTCTTCAAGTCCAGGTATTCCAAGTTTCAATTTGAACACCCATTTACAACCTATAACCTTCTGCTTGTCTAGTCTCTTCACCAGATTCCATCTATGGTTCTATTTAAAAGAACTCATCTCTTCATTCATTCCTCCATCCCACATATCTTTTTCTTTACTGCTCATTGCTTCTTTATAATCTATGGGTTCTTCTAAGCTCATTTCTTCTGCAACCACAAGAGCAAAAGCAGATATGTCATAGTCATCATATCTCGCCGGCATGACTATATCTCTTCTTGGCCTATCTCTGGCCAGTTGATATTCCCCAAGATCTTCTTCACGTTCTGATTCAGAGTCAGAACTCTCGATCTCACTTTCACTCAAGAACACGAAGAACACGATTGAAAACCAAAAAAAAAAAAAAATGATTGACGCAGAGATTTAACGAGTTCGGATCTCGGTATGAGAATCCTACGTCTCGGCCTGGAGAAACCAATAATCCACTATCTTCTTCTTTGCGAGATTATAAGATCTTCGTCTCTCTGTGTACAACTCTAATCACCTCACAAGAGAGAGAAAAACACACAAGTCTGCTTATACACGCATATCTAATTACAAAGATAAGGCCAATTTAGTTACTAACCGTAAACCAAAGAGAATACTTAAACCAAGCAACTCAATTTGACAATACCTGGTTTAAGTCCGATATCAGAACTGATTTTCTTCACAAGTTCTAACAGTGATACATAGAAAATACGAAGTTTTGTGATGGGCGAGCAAATCGATAACAAAAATAAAAACAAGTTTGATTAAGGTTTTTCATATTAGACAGTAAGGTTGGAAGAATACTGACGTAAAACAAAAGACCGGTCGGGTTAGAGATTTGACTCTGGCTTCCCTCCCCATAAGAGCCACATGATTTTGAGCTGATGTAGATTCTATCTAGCTCCCTTCCAACCTTTTATTGATCGGTCCTTTTCTGTGGTCAATAGTATAGTAGTACACTACAAGAGAAACTTGAAATTCCGAACGGCCATTTCGGTTGGAGAGGTTTGTTTCCTATCATATTTTAACGAACAAAAATCCGTCGAAAATCGTTCGTGTGAATATTTGTTCGGTCGAGATGTTCACGACCACTAAATGTTTCCCCTTCCTCCCCAGCTCCTTTCCTCTATCCTCCACAACTCATCTTCTAACAAGGTGAATTGCTAAGGATATGAAAGAGGCTCTCGGTAACCATATGAGTTTCAAGATGATTGCGTTCGTATATATTACGACTTTCCAAGAGCCCTTTTCTCCATTTTCACTTAGCGGTGTTTATGACTCTCCGAGAAAAAATTCGAGTCTCATGTCCTAATTGCAACTCTGCCCTTTTCTCAGGTTTCGTAAACCTTACATGTTGATGCAAGGAAAGGACTAAGCCCTTAATCTGCCACCCATGAAGTTTATAAATTTAAGTGTAAGTGTATGATATTTTAAAGAGATAATTCATCAAAGTAACCTCATACATAAGGCTTATTACTATACTAACTCTTAGGGAGGGATGTCTTACTAGACTAACCTTAGAAAGTTTGTCAATATCCATTTTATCCATATATTGCATTATATTACGAGAATGCCATAATTTATTTATTTTTGAACAAAAAAAAAACTTATTAATGAAATAAAAGAATGGAAAAAAAAGAAAACATAAAACTGGTTTATAAAAACAAAACTCTCGACAAAGGCGATAAGCGACGTTTGGATTCCGACGCAATTCCTACCCGATTCCGGCGAGGAGTGAGGCATTTCCGGTAAGTCTCTTCATCCTCTTACTTCGTTTTAGTTTTCTCCTTTCTTCCACGAAATTTCTGGGAGGTTTCACTCTCGACAAAGGTTGGTTACGGCGAGGCGAGGAGATGGACTTTGGGGAGTCATCTGTCGTTGTGTCGGCGAGTCATCTGTCGTTGTGTCGGCGACGAATGGGGGAGATGCGGCAAGAAACATAACCCTAATTTTGTTGTTGTTGCATATAACTTGTTTAGTATGTGTTTCCGGTCTACTAAACGGGATTCCGGTGAGAGCAAAGGATTTTCCGGTGAGGAATGTTAAATTTTTTATTTCTTTGGTGATAGATTTTGTAATGCTTGATGGTAGATTTATTAGTAAGAGATATGTGGTTTGGTGAGTTTGGTAGATTTGTTTATATATCACGGCATATTTGTATATATATGACAGTAGTTTGTATATATATGACGGTAGATTTGGTTGTATATGACGGATGATTTGTTTATATATGACGGTAGTTTGTATATATATGATGGTAGATTTGTTTATATATCACAGTAGATTTATTTATATATGACGGTAGTTTGTACATATATGACGGTAGATTTGCTTATATACGACGGTAGTTTATATATATATGACGGTAGATTTTTTTATATATCACGGTAGATGTGTTTATATATGACGATAGATTTGTATATACATGCATGACGGTAGATTTGTTTGTTAATGATTTTAGAGTTATCGTTTTATATGATGGTAGATTTGTTAGTCACATATTTAAACTTTATATATGAATGATGAAATTTGTTTATTCTTCTCTGACATGTTATGGGCTTCGCGACGGCGGACAGGTCTCCGACGAGATTCCCGACTTCTTTTTAGTGTCTTTTTCAATGGGTATAATTGATGGTAGATTTATTTTTGTGAAGATTTTTTTATGAATTGATAGTAGAATTATTTATTAAAAAGATGATATATATGTTTATTGGGAAAAAAATTTCTTCTTCTCGACTGATTTATGGCCTTCACGACGGCAGATGAGTCCTTGGCGAGTTAAAAGATCGTTATTACACAAAAGAAAATCAAAAGGATATAAGGTGAATGTTTAAGAGAACCAATATGACATAGGTGTTAGTCTATCGTTTTGTAAGATTAATCTACCACCATTGTCAATAAATCTATAAAAAAAAGTCAAACATTTACCGTTAGTCAACGGTTTGGTCGTAAAGTGTACCAACCCATAAACAAATATGCCATCAAAGACAATATATCTACAAAAAATAAATATATCTACCGAGTCGTTAAAATAAGTCTACCAATATAAGTCTACCATGATTTAACAAATCTACCATCCATCAAACAAATCTACTGACCAAAATTTGAGTTGAACAAAATTATACAAGGCTACCATAAAAAAACGGTAGACTTTCGTTTTTTTGCGCGCTGGTATTTCTGTAAATAAAACCAACTTTTGCCTACGTGGCAAAAGAAAAGTAATGGCAGTTTTGTAATTACGTTTTTCTTAACAAATGTCAAAAGGGTACTTTCGGTATGGTAAGTTAGTATAATAATAAAAATAAAAATAAGTCAAATTAATAATAAACATAGATTATAAAGTTAATATATTAAGCATCCCTATTTTAAATGAGTTGTCCATTGCACAAAAAAAAAAGTTATCAATTCAAATTTAGTTTTTAAAAATAAGTCAAACTAATAATAACCATAAAATTAGTATATTAATCTTTCCTATTTTAAATGAGTTATCCATTCTATTGCACAGTTATCCATTCAAATTTAGTTTTACACCCATTAATTTTTTAATTTTTTTATAGCCCCAAAAGTAAATCTAGTTTGTAAGCCCAATTATGTTATCTATTTTTTTTTGTGCAAAGCCCAATTATGTTATCTTTTTTTTNAATTAAATAAAAACAAACACTAGTATTTAATCCGCGCACGGGGTAATTAGCGCTAGGGTTAGATACTGATATCCGTTACCCGTCTTCGACCCGTTACCCGACTCGTACCCGTCTTAAAAAAAAGTATCTGTTAAGTGTAAAGGGTATCATAATTCAATTACATGTGGGTAAAGGTCCGGTATCAATTTTTGTTTAATACCCATCTCTTTACCCGCCCGTTACCCGACCCGTAATATTACCAATACTTTATAAATATATATATATAGTTAATAATGATACTATAAACTTAACTATTATGTTCAATTAACAATAAAATATTTAATTATGTGTTTTAGTCAAAGTTAAAAGCCCAGTTCAACCTAGCCCAATTAAGTTAACACATCCAAAACTCCAAGTGATCCTTATATAATCTTAAACCTAACATGTCTCCGCTCTTGTTTCGGCGGCGATCTAAGTTTTCTCTTTGAAGAGAAACGTTGTCTCATTTTTTTTATCACAAACATTTTTTATATTCATGTCTCTCTGATTTTTTTTATTCAAGCTACTTGTATTTTTATATTCAAGTCACTTGTAATTTTATATTCATGTCTCTCTGATTTTTTATTCACGTTATCAATGTGTTCTTTATGTTGTAGATGGAAACTGAGCAAAACAAGTTTCCTTCACATGGTGAACAGAATGAAGATCCCGACATGGAATTTAAGGTATCTCCAAAAGTTATATCAGAAGCTTGGGGATAATTTAAGAAAACAGAGGGTGGAGATAAAACTAAATGTAACCATTGCCCACAAATTGTTAGTCTAAAGACGAAAACTGGTACCACTACTAGTACTATGATTAAGAATATGAGAAGATGCAAAAATCTTCATCCAGAGCTTGCTGCTGAAACAATTGGTGGAAAAAAATTCAAACATGCTACCTTGTTCAATCAATCTAAGAAAGATAACACTGCTGGGTCTGTTCCGTCATATTTAGCGTTTGATCATGAAGATTCACGCATAGGTTTGCTGAGGATGATTATAAAAGATGAGCTACCTTTTAGGTTTGGGGAGAAAGATGGTTTTCGTGAATACATGAGAATTGTTCAAACTCGCTTTGATATTCCTTCTCGTAAATCAATAACTAGGGACTGAATGAGTTTATTTCTTAAAGAAAAGAGCAAGTTGAAAAGGTTCTTTAAGAATTACATAGGATCTATTTCTCTCACAAAGGATACTTGGACGTCGGTGCAAGACTTTAGCTTTATGTGTTTAAAAGCACATTTCATTGATGATGGCTGGAATATACATAAGAAAATCATCAACTTTTGTCAGATACATAGTCATAAGGGTGAAATGATTGGGAAAATGCTTGAGAAATGTTTAGTTTCTTGGGGAATCAACAAGGTTTTACACTCACTGTTGATAATGCAAGTGCAAATGATGTAGCTATAAGATTCTTAAAAAGAAGACTTAAGTCATGGGGTACAAGTGTCCTTGATGGTGATTATCTTCACATAAGATGTGGTGCTCATATCTTAAATATGGTTGTTAAAGATGGTTTGCAAGAGATGAATACTGCTGTTTGCTGAATTCGTACTGCTGTTCGTTACATAAGATCTTATCCGGCTAGATTATTGAAGTTTAAAGAACGTCTTCTTCATCAAAACATTTACTACATATGGTCTTACTTTAGATGTAGAGACAAGATGGAATTCCACATACTTGATGTTGGAATCTGCTATGAAACTTAAGAAGGGATTTGATATGCTCATGGTTCAAAAAATCGGTCTAGGCGCCGCCTAAGCGCCCGACTAGACGCCGGTTCGGACGTAACCGAAACGATTTTAGTAAAATCGTTAAGAAAAATCGGATTCACGGTTTAGGTGGTTCTAGTCGGACCAAGTCGGACCTAATCGACACAAAGCGGACAAATCGGTTCAAAGCGGACAAATCGGTCAAGTCGGTTAATTGGCGGTTTAGTACTTGGTTTAGCTATTTTCAATTATTTTTTTGGGTTTTTGAAAGCGTGGTTCAAAGTACTTTATGATTTTAGATTTGTTTCTATGTTGAACTTTATTTTAGAATATGATTTATTAGTTTTTTCATTCTTTTTCTATCCAAAACAAAAAAATTACCAATGTAATTTTTAAATAAAACACGAAAAACTTTAAAAATATATTATATATATATATATATAATATATAATAAATTAATAAAAATTTGTTAACGCCTAGACCCTGATTAATCCGCCTAGGCGTTAGTCCCTATCACACGCCTAGCTACCGCCTAGCGATTTTTTGAACATTGGATATGCTTGAGTTGGAAGATGAAAAATACATAGAAGAACTTCAGAAAATTGGAGGTGTGCCAACTGAATCTGATTGGACATATGCAATCTCTATTTTGCGTATCTTTAGGTTCTTCTATGATGCCACTTTGAAGGTTTCTACAACACGGTATGTAATGGGAAATGCTTATGTGAAAGAGATCTTTGGTGTTGGCCTTATGATTCGGAAAATGGAGTTAAACAAGAAAGATGCTAATATGAAGTTAATGGCTGGTAAAATGAAGAGAAAGTTCGATAAATATTGGGGAGAAAACATGAACTTGGCGACATTTATCGCATGTGTTGTTGATCCTCGGTATAAGATGAAGTACGTGAGTTGGATGATCCGTGAAAGTTATGGTGGGAGTGTTGCTGAGGTCTTAATTAAAAGTATTGAAACTCTGTTTGAAAGGATGTTTAAAGTCTATGAGAGCTATGCTTCAAACTCTTCTACAACGACTAACAAAGTGCCAAGAGGAACCAATCATTTAGAAGAAGTGGACACAAGGGCGGATCCATAAACTATTTTAGTATGTGGCATGATATAGAAAATAGTTTTTCATCAAAAAAATATACTACAACCAGAAAAATGAATCTTATAATAAAAAAATTATATTACATGTTTAATTTCGTTTATGAATAAAGTAAATTTGTTTATATAACTCTGATTGAAACTATATTTTTCATTGATGTTAATTAGTACAATCGATGAAAAAAAAACAGATCCATAACCATGGATTTTCTAAAGTTTGGAGGTTAATTAACATAAAAAAATGATAATAAAACTCATAAATAATTTAACATATAAAGAAAAAATTTGTTTAAAATTAATTATAAACCATTAACTTGCCGTGATTATGCTTCTGGACGAGAAGTAATTGAAAAAAACTCTAAATTACAGTGATTATATATGCTTTCAGGTGCAATGATATCTCTCTCTCGTAATTTCAACTTCTTTTAGTGGGTCTCAGGATTTTGAGTAAGTAAAATAAATTTATATGTAGGCTGTTAGGTTAAAACTTTTGAGTTAAGTGGAGTACTTTCAATTTCATCAACTGGGCTGAAGAAAATTAAGCAAAATAGTATGTGGCACGTGCCCTGATTTTTAATACATGCGTCCACCCTGAGTGGACGTGGTTGAAAGTTATGGTCTTGATTCCTTAATGGATATGCATGAAGAAGCTGAAGCGAATTCTGTTTTTAAATCAGAGTTTGAGTGTTATCTGGCTGATGAGTGTGTTTCTAGGTATGATGAGAATTCTGACGTATTGTTGTGGTGGAAGAAAATAAGTTCAAAGTTTAAGATTCTCTCCTTAATGGCTAAGGATCTTGTATAGCAATACCATTTTCAACGGTTGCATCCGATTCAGCTTTTAGCTCAAGTGGTCGTATTATTGATTCTTTTCGGAGTTCTCTCACACCAATGATAGTTGAAGCACTCATTTGCACTCAAGATTGGATTCGACATGATTATCCACAAGTTTTTTCGGAGGAAGAGCCAATGGAAGAGCTTGCGACTCTAGAAGATGGTACGTTTTTTAATGTTTGAGCTTTGATTAATGAATCTTTATATTTATTATTGGACTAACAAGTTATTTACTTTTTTGTAGAGTTTACAACTTTTCCCCAAAGAATTAGTCTTTCTTTGGAAGACGAATGGGTTTCACCTCATTAGGTAAATTAGATTAGTGTTAACTGAAATGTTTGTGATTGTTCTTTGTTTGTGATATTTTTGTTTGTATTATGGAAATAAAAGCATTTCGTGTTTTTTTTCATGTTCATGTAAGTAAATAGGATGAAAGAAGCAATCCTTGACCCTGCAACATGGAATCTTTTGCATTTATGAAATGTTGTTTGTATTTCAGGAATTAATTACAAGCTTTAAGCTTTGAAGTTTGTAATTTTATATTTTTTGGAACTGTATGTTGCATATATTTATTTTTTCTTCCTTTTTTGTAAATGAATACTTCTGTTTTTGGAATATGAAGTCATTATTCGGGTAAGGGTGACGGTTTATAAATATACGGGTAAGGGCAAAGATGAATCGATCCCTTCGAACTCAAGAACAAGTTTCTTGAGATTCGCCTAGTTGCAGAGAAACTCTCTCTCACAACTCCTTGATCGAATTTACACAAATCATCGATAACTCTACAAAAGGTAAAGCAAATGTATTTATACTTATCAACCAATAGTTGAAGCTCTAACTGCCATCTCACATCTTCTATTTCTTATTGGTCAAGCTCACTAGTCAACAAGTCTTCCTTTGACAGCTCACCATTAGTCTTGAGTATGTATACTTATCAATACCCCCTTTTCGAAAAACAACTTGCCCTTAAGCTGGTAAGACACAGTTGCGGCAATAGCACCATGTCTCTTGATCTCATGAACATCTATCTCTTGTCCACCACTGGTTCACTACTTCTGGTTTGCCCTTCTGCAACCAAGATGGATATGTCGAATTCATTGTGGAAGACCAGCCCTCCTCTAAGCAATGCAAATCAATTTCAGAACAAATGGTGAACACAACACTATCCACCCATAAAGCCAAAACTGATACTATATGCAGTTGCTTTACTTTGGACCTATCATCCCCAAAGATGAACTGTTGCAGGTCTCTGAAATGCTGCCACCACATTTTTAGTTTGCAAAATGGTCTTGACATGTGTGACTGTCTCTTTCTGCCCAAATGCTTACATTTGTTCTCATGTTGTATTGATATGAGTTGAGTACTAGAGCAATAACTGATGTATTTCTAGCAATGAATTGATACATTTGTGGCATGTCTCTATGCAGAGTCATATGTTTGTACTTGAACAAGCTAGACTTATAAGAGTTTCTTAGCCTTTGTTTTTGTTTTCCATGTAGTTGTAGCAAATTGTTGTTGAGATTAATTCAAAGTAAACTCTTGTATAAGTGTTGGAGCAATAACCACAAGGTCCTCTCTTTCTCATGTTCCTTATATTTCCAATTATTCTGAACTTGTATCAGCAACAATTCTGAAATTTTGTATCTCACAAGTTCATTCCACACCCAAACCAAGACATACTTTATTAATGACAACCAGCCATTTTCTACGCAGTACCAAGCATGCAAAACTCGGAAGGAACACAACACAGTTCAAACAAAATGGTTGTAGTAACTTAGACATCCATTTGTGTTTCATGTAGAACTTCACATAAACCACATATAAGCTGTTGCAGTCCTCCTGAATCATGACTCCAATTCACATAGAACATATCCTTCCCAAACATAATAGCAAGATTTGATTTAGCAGATATCCTCTTAACGTGCATTGAATCACATAATTCCAAGCCACACCCTTGTAAATATTCTGCATCGTAGTTGATGTACGAGTTGGCGGAACCAACAACATAGATGTAAAAACAACCTGTTGCAATACCATTGTATAGCCAACTTGGATTTGCTCATCCGTAATTTGATTACTCCATGGTTTAAGCTCAGTATCTGCTTCAAGTTCTTGAGAAACAGCATGACTCTGAATTGAAATGAAATGCCAAAAACAACTAATGTGGTTGTACCAACATCTGCTCTTGAATCCCATACTGATAATCCATGCTCTTTTACAACCTCTTTCTCCAAAGTTCGAGTGTTATGTCTATGATATTCTCATATTTTACTCATTTTAGCATGCATTTAACTTAGCATTTTGAGTCTCATGCATGTGTTTTCATAGTTTTCTTTAGTGTTTTGGTCTTAATTAGAGTCTAGCTAGTTTGCATTAGAACCTAGTGAGTCTTGCATAATTTGGAGTGTTTTCTAGGTACTTGGAGACATTTTGGAGGTGATTGGAGACCATGGAGCTAAGCACACTCGGTTTTGGATCACAAATAGGAGGCTAGAAGAAAAGAGGAATTATGGACAACCACACCGACCAACTTTTGGTCGGTGTCACTTGGTCTGTATTGGGACAGAAACGGGCACAGACCCAAACCTCATCCTACACCGACCAAAAGCCAGCCGGTGTCCAATTTGAGACGTGGCAACACCTACCAACTCCTGCCCGGTGTCCAGCCTCACCCGTGCTCAACACCAACCGACCGCAACACGGTGCCACTTGGTTGGTATCAAGACAGAAGGCAGCACCGACCACCAGCCCTCTCAGCACCGACCGAGTCTTGCCCGATGTCGTGCCTCAGGACATTCAACACCGACCCACCTTCGGTCGGTATCACGGACCGATATGAAGACATGACAACACCGACCCACCAACACCGACCAACATCCGGTCGGTGTGAGGCCACTCGACCCATATCTGAACGGGTCAACACCCGGTTTGTCCCGGGTTGACCCGGTCGCCCACCTTTTCCTATAAATATTTTGAGACCTAATTTTTGTGATCTATCTTTTTATCTTGCTAAAACACTTCCTTTTAGGGTTCTAAGTATTTTATAAGAGAGATATTCCTTTATTTTATGCAATCTAAAGTTTAAATCTCTTAAATCTCTCTAATCTCTCTTCTATTTTAATCATATTTCTATTTTCGAATCATGAAATCTATCTTCTTTCTTATGGGATTTGAGGATTTCAACATGATTAGTGAGTAGTTTTTTTAGAGCTCATGGGTGAGGTAGATTGGGGGATTTTGTGATTGATCAATGATGTTTAGGGCTTAGATTACTTCTTCCATTTCTTATTTAGGGCTTAGATTACTTCTTCCAAAACTTGAGAAAGCTTATCTAGAACATAGAAAATTTCACACCCACAAGGTGTTTGATGAAATTCTCCAAAGAGCTAGATAAGAGATTTGCTTGCTTAACCTATGAGAATAGATGTTTAAGAAATATTATGGCTATTAGAACTTGTAATTAAGGCTTGTTAATTAACTTTTCACAAATGAGAATTTGATCTTGATTAAGTTGATTAGCAAAGTGATTAAGACCATGAGAGTGGATTAGTCTTGTTTAAGTGCTCTAGGCTAAGGAAAATTGCTTGATTGAGTGTATTGACATCATAGATTCATCATAGAAGTCCCCAAAATCCATAACCTCATCCAAGGGCTTGCCTTTATCATATTTTTCATCTCGTTTTAATTAATTGTCTAAGTTGCTTAGTTGCTTGCTTTGTTTGCTTTCAATTTGAATTAGGCTGAAATGACAGCATTTTTTTTTTTTTAATAATTAAACAATACAAGAACAAGTTCTACAGTTTACACAAGCTAACAGCAAAAGCAACAACAATAACAACAAAAACCCCGAGTCCTAATCATCCCCTCTTCACTGCCTCGATTCCACGATCACGTCTTATCTTTACCTGCATCGACAAAAGTGATGCATCAACATTTGGCTAGCCAAACGCTGAGTGAGATTGATCCTCCCAACAACAGGCTACCAATAAGCACAACAATTAATAATTTACAACACGAAGAATTAATTAACACCAATTAAAACTTCCAGTACAATTAGCAATTCAAACCCATGAAAAACTAAACCAATGCCTAGCAATTCTACTACAAGAAAAGCTAAACACACAGCCTGAAAAGTAAACACACAACACGCTTTCAAGGCACAACCAACGATTGGTATCGATACCCCCTGGTATCGATCGATACTCAAACAACACGAGTCAACCGACAAGGGACTGGTATCGACCGATACTGAAACAACACGACTGGTATCGATCGATACTGAAACAACACAAGTCTACCGACAAGGGACTGGTATCGATCGATACACCCATGATATCGATTGATACTCCCCTGCGACTCACAACCTTCACGAAATCTAAACCCAGAAATCGCCAAGACAAAGCCCCAAACTCATCAATTAAGCTTAAACAAGCACCACACAAGCTTAATTGCTAACCTTTGGTCACAACTCACCTTAGATCGGATAGATCGAGCTCTAGAAGACCTCCCTCTCTTCCCCCTTAGCTCACGCCAAAACCATGCTCTTCCAACCTCTTCTTCAAGCTTCTCTCCAAGCTCAAACTCTCTTGATCTCGCAAGATCCAAGCTTCACCAAGCTCTTCTTTCCCTTTCTCTCTCTCCCTCTTTCTCTCTCTCACGACCAATTCTTATTTTTCCAAAAGAATGGTTTATCTCGCGTAAGAAGAGAAGAGGAAGAAGACAATAAGGAAACCCCGACTGGTATCGATCGATACAGGCCAGTATCGATCGATACTACCCCCGACAGGTATCGATCGATACAAGGCTAGTATCGATCGATACTACCCCGGAACAAACCCGAATTAATTATTTCCCCCAATAATCAATTCTTCCGGAACGCGGGCGTTACAATTCTCCCCCACTAACATAGATTCGACCTCGAATCTTCGTTACCGTTCATCTCCCAATGAACCTTAATCGTCGCAACGATTACATAAACCTTGGCCAACCCGGCCATCTCAACACTCACACGAGGTCCAATACCAACCTCCGAGGTTTCCCACTCAGTCCCTATGCTTATGACACCGCGGCATCATATGTACTTATTGCTCAAACACAAGCCAAACCCCATCACTCAAGACACCGCAGCATCTCCGAGTTCCGAGCATCTGCCATATCCCGCAGGATATTCACCATACCTCGCAAGGTATCAACCATACCACAGCACCCAAGACACCGCAGCATCTCCGAGTTCTGGGTATCTGCCATACCACTCCACTCGGTAATATAACCTGTAAGAGTCTCGATACCCCATACCACTCAATTCTAGGCAATATATCCTACGTCTAGGATATACTCCTTACGAATCCACGGTATCACGTATCACTCTAGGCTATAAACCTTCCGAGTATGGGTACATCGCTAATCACACTCTCAAGACACACAGTCATGCGAGCTATCGGCACAAGAGGAACCAATCCTCTCAACGAGCAATAAGTCACATATCTATAAGCATCTCGACTGAACTACCTCCCGTGATCCGTGTAAGTCCTCGCAAGGCAACACCGGCATCACCCATATTCCGTACCCGGAATATCTACCGTGCATAACCAATAACCAGGCCATCGCACATCCCTTGCGCACCCCCCAGTGTCGGCTCGCTTTAGAGAAACTTGTCAAGACAACCATGACTAGGCTAGCTCTAACACCCAACAACTCTCTACAGTAGGTTATCAATACAAACGTAATAAAACAAACAAGTACCATACGCCTGCAATCCAACCCACCACACAGAACCGCTAAGTGAAATAACCCGGTCCCGTCACTTGACTCATTTTTCCGAACAAGCTTAACTGAAACACGCAACTCTCACAACAGCAATAAGAACATCCATCTTATTACACATCATAATGTAACATCGTTCCACACAACGGAAATACAAAATGAAACACACATGGCATACAGCTACAACCCAAACTGGAACCTCTCGATGGAACTCAAGCCGCAGCTTGCTTCTGGAACCACTTCCGGAACCTCGCTTCCATCCTAGCCTCTGGCTCCCAAGTTTCCTCCTGCACCCCGTCACAGTTCCACAGAACTCGCATCTTCGGAATCTTCTTCCGACGAAGCTCCTTGACCCTTCTGAGGACAGCTCGCCACTCGATGATCCATGCTCCCACAACCAAAGCAACCCGGACCACCCCTACTACCTTTCGAAGCGCTCTCCCGCTTCCGCTTCTGTCCTTGCATCGGCTTACCGCCTCTGCTCGGACAGGACTGCTGCTGCACATGTCTCACCTGAAAACTCGGTGTAACCGCTACCACCTCGTCTTTAAGACCCTCCTCAAGCAAAGCTGCAGTCTCAACCAACTCATCAACCGTGTAAAAAGCCCTCACCATGCAACGGTTCCTCAAGTCAACCCGAAGACCCATCAGAAATCTCTGCACACAGGCCGACTCACTCTCAACCGCTCGTCTAACATAAGACCCGAGCCGGTTGAACTCCACCTCATACTCGCGTACCGACCGATCCCCCTGAGTCAAACTCGCAAGCCTCGACTCTAACCGGTTGAACGCCTCCTGAGGGAAGTACTTGGAGTTAAACTCCTCCACAAAATCTGCCCAAGCCATCACGGCCTGAACTCTTCGTGCTGCCACACCCCTCCACCAGAGATGCGCATCACCCTCCAGATAATGGACCGCAATGTCCACTTGGTATCCCGCGGGACACCTACTCGAGAGGAAATTCCTCTCTACCCTCCTCAGCCACGCATCAGCGTCCTCAGGATTAGCACCTCCAGAGAAGAACCCCGTGCCAATCCTCTGCATCTGCTCCATCATCCTAAGGTAGGATGGGAGCTCCTCAGCAACCGCAGCTGCCACCTGAGGCTGAGCCTCCACAACTACCGGAACCACAGGAGCCTGAGCCGGTACCCTCTCTGGTAACCGCTCCAACAACCTCGTCAAAAGATCCGCTATGCGATCATCTCGGGCCCGAGCATCACCCGCTGCTACACCCGCA
>PKMM01047474.1:516205-541506 GCA_002933915.1 Eutrema heterophyllum | reverse complement strand
AGAAGCACAAGCTAAGAAAACTAAAAACAATCATCACAATAAAGATACTCACCGTGGAATCTCACAAGGCTCGAAGAGGATGAATCTAAGACCCCCACACAACACCCAATTTATTCTAGAACCACCTAGGCTCCTAGAACCGTATGGGCTCTGATACCAACTAAAACGATCGCATTTTTTTTTTTTTTATAATTAAACAATACAAGAACAAGTTCTACAGCTTACACAAGCTAACAGCAAAAGCAACAACAATAACAACAAAAACCCCGAGTCCTAATCATCCCCTCTTCACTGCCTCGATTCCACGATCACGCCTTATCTTTACCTGCATCGACAAAAGTGATGCATCAACATTTGGCTAGCCAAACGCTGAGTGAGATTGATCCTCCCAACAACAGGCTACCAATAAGCACAACAATTAGTAATTTACAACACGAAGAATTAATTAACACCAATTAAAACTTCCAGCACAATTAGCAATTCAAACCCATGAAAAACTAAACCAACGCCTAGCAATTCTACTCCAAGAAAAGCTAAACACACAGCCTGAAAAGTAAACACACAACACGCTTTCAAGGCACAACCAACAATTGGTATCGATCGATACCCCCTTGGTATCGATCGATACTCAAACAACACGAGTCAACCGACAAGGGACTGGTATCGACCGATACTGAAACAACACGACTAGTATCGATCGATACTGAAACAACACAAGTCTACCGACAAGGGACTGGTATCGATCGATACACCCATGGTATCGATCGATACTCCCCTGCGACTCACAACCTTCACGAAATCTAAACCCATAAATCGCCAAGACAAAGCCCCAAACTCATCAATTAAGCTTAAACAAGCACCACATAAGCTTAATTGCTAACCTTTGGTCACAACTCACCTTAGATCGGATGGATCGAGCTCTAGAAGACCTCCCTCTCTTCCCCCTTAGCTCACGCGAAAACCATGCTCTTCCAACCTCTTCTTCAAGCTTCTCTCCAAGCTCAAACTCTCTTGATCTCGCAAGATCCAAGCTTCACCAAGCTCTTCTTTCCCTTTCTCTCTCTCCCTCTCTCTCTCTCACGACCAATTCTGATTTTTCCAAAAGAATGGTTTATCTCGCGTAAGAAGAGAAGAGGAAGAAGACAATAAGGAAACCCCGACTGGTATCGATCGATACAGGCCAGTATCGATCGATACTACCCCCGACAGGTATCGATCGATACAAGGCTAGTATCGATCGATACTACCCCGGAACAAACCCGAATTAATTATTCCCCCAATAATCAATTCTTCCGGAACGCGGGCGTTACATAGGCTACTAGATAAAAACCGAAAACAACTTTATTTAGCTTGAATTAAGAAGTCTTATCAATTATTATTGTTTGGAACTTAACCCATTGGATTGATACCTCTTATGCTACATAGCATCTAGAGTTAATTGATTCTAGAGACGACAAAAATCTTACTATCAATTTGGCGCCATTGCCAATTGGGTTTAGCTTTCAACATTATGATTTTAAATCTTCTTGAGATTAAGCTTTATTTTTCTTTTGGTTACTAATCTCTCTATCTAGTTTTCTCTTATCTCTATAGGTTCATGAACACAAGGTCTAGAGGCGGAGCAAATCTCGTTGAGCAAATAGACGACATTCACCTATTGGAACGTGTGATTATAGAAAGGAGAGCAAGATAACAAACTCAACACATTGAGACGTTGGGTATGGAGAACGTTGAAGAACTACCGGTTGGGAATAACGAGCAACACCAAGCTCAAGAAGACAATGGCCGCCAACCTCAAGTGGCCGCCCACAGAGCAAGGGTTAACCGTGCACCAATTCACCCTCCACGAGCTCAAAATGTCGTTGGAGCGGGTGATGCCGCTAATGCACACCAAAACCATCAAGGAATTCAAGCCCCACCCGTTGAGAACAACAATTTTGAGGTTAAGGCCGGTTTTATAACCATGGTGCAAAGCAACAAGTTTCACGGTCTCGCTATGGAAGACCCCTTGGATCATCTTGATCAATTTGATAGAATTTGTGGTCTCACCAAGATGAATGGAGTGTCCGAAGATGGCTTCAAACTCCGATTATTCACATTCTCACTTGGAGACAAAGCACACCAATGGGAGAAGACTTTACCTCAAGCATCCATTACCTCTTGGGATGAATGCAAAAGGGTTTTCCTTGCAAAAAATTTCTCACCATCTAGGACGGCCAAGTTGAGAAATGAGATTTCAAGCTTCACCCAACGAGGGAATGAGACCTTTAATGAAGCATGGGAAAGGTTTTGAAGCTACACAACACAATGTCGACATCATGGCTTCTCGAACGCCTCACTCTTGAGCACTCTCGTGGAGCATTACCTAAGATCCGAATGCTCCTAGACACGACCTCAAATGAAAATTTCTTGGCCAAGGAGGTCAATGAAGCAATGGAATTAATTGAGAACCTTCCTCAAAGTGATAGCACATATGGTTATGACTATGATATAGCTTCAAGAATCACTAGTGACTTTGAAGAGCAAAGAAGAACTAAAGAAATGAAGGTTCTCAATGATAAGATGGATAAGAAAGCCACCATGATAGACAAGCTTCTCAATGCTTCTCAAAAGTCGGTTCATTTTGTTGGAGATTATGAGGATAACCAAGGCTACTAAGAGGAAAATGTGGTCTTGAACACACAAGAGGAAATCAACTATGTGGGTAACCAAGGTGGATAGGAAAGGGGAGGATTCAATAACAACTACCAAAACCACCCCAACTTCTCTTACTGTAACCCGAATGTGGAGAACCCTCAAGACCAAGTGTACCCCCAACAAAACACACATGGACAAGGGGCTCCACAAATGTCTTTCATCCCTTCTAACCAAGGTCAAGCCTCCAACAATCAACAACAAGGCGATGTTCCCAAGAACAACTTTCAAGGGAACCAAGGCGGGTTCCAACCTAAGCAACCTTTTGCTCCACCCGGTTTTGTACCACAAGCTCAAGGAAACAACTCTATGCCTCAAGACTTTGATATGAAAAACGTGCTTCAACAAATTCTTCAAGACCAAGCTAATGGAGCAATGGATATGAGTAAGAAGATGGCGGAAATCCATAACAAAGTGGATTGCTCATACAATGATCTCACGTCTAAGTTAGAGACATTGAGCTCCAAAGTGAAACAAATGGAGACCAAGGGAGCAACTTCCTCACCTCAAAGTCCTTTACCCGGAAAGGCAATACAAAACCCAAAAGAGTATTGCAATGATATATCCTCAAGTGAGGTGCATTCTATTGATGAAGATGAGGAAGCTACTATAAGAGACTTTGAGAAATTTATCTATGGTCGAAATGAGGAAGACATGGTGCTGAGTGAGACAAACCTTGTGTCTAGTGAAATTTCCTTGAGTCTCAATGAGAACATTGAGAAACAAGGTGGGGAGGTGACCAGATTTACGGTGAAAGAAGATGGTTTTGACGCTACAAAAGCCAAGGGCAAGGGAATTGCTGAAGAAAAGACAAAGTTGGAGCCCAAGGGAAATGAAACACTTGTCGTACCACCAAATTATGAGCCTCCACTTCCATTCCCGGTCGTTTTCTCACCAAGGCACAAAAGAAAGAGTTTTCAAGCTTAAAAGCAAACATGGATAAGATTGGAGCACCTTTGCCTAGTGTGAGTAACTTGTCTCAAGTCCCACAACATCAAAAGTTCATAAAAAACCTACTTGAGAACCGAGAGAAAGTGGAAGAGCTTATGGCGGTTTTTGATTCACCAAGCATAGCAAGGGTTGAGCTTAAGTCTATCCCCAAGCTTGGAAACC
This sequence comes from Eutrema heterophyllum, assembly GCA_002933915.1. Classification (NCBI taxonomy): domain Eukaryota; kingdom Viridiplantae; phylum Streptophyta; class Magnoliopsida; order Brassicales; family Brassicaceae; genus Eutrema; species Eutrema heterophyllum. Next base: position 537,699 of record PKMM01047474.1, on the reverse strand, counting down.
CTGGTAAATTCTCCATCTCTTTCTCTCTTGGTGACTTGAAGATAGATGACGCCTTGTGTGACTCGGGTTGTCCTTGAAGATGGTTCAGAATCTTGGGATTAAGAGTATGGAGGATTACCCCTCCACCATCACGTTTGGAGATTCTTCTTCAAGGAAACCACTTGGCCTTGTTGAAGACTATCCCCTCAAGATCGGAGAGTGCCTTGTACCAACGAATTTTATTGTTATGGAGATGGAACAAACCAAAAAGCTCCTCCTTCTTGGGACTCCATTCTTCAATACCACCGGTGCAAGTATGGACTTCACAAACAAGAGGGTAGTGCTCAAGAACGTAGATGATAAGCTCTTCTACCCAATGAAGCCTCCATCAAATGGACTTTGCGACACGATCACTTGTGAGGTTAATGATGTTCAAGCTGAAAGAGTAGAGTCCATGGGTTGTCGTGAAAAGATGAATGTGGTTTCACTCCCAAAACCTAGTTGTGAGAAGAAATGATCTTATGAAGAAAGTGCTTTTGGTTATGGTAATAGTGAAGGAACTTGTGAGAGTCGAAACTCACACAATCGATTTTTGTAAAGACTTTAGAAGGAACATAAGTTTCTTGGGAAAAACACAGTAAGAGATCCGAAGATAGTTTTTTTTATTGCTGCTGTTTTTAAGCGTACAAGAATCAGGTTGTTAAGAGCTATTGTTAGGGTTTTTTTTGTTTCTGTCCCTTTTAAAATCGATTTATGAATGTTATATATACGAGTTCGTAAGCGAGAATCCCGGAGATAAGAGGAATAATTCCTTTTCCCTTTATGCGGCCACCAACTCAGGCTTTGGCTAGGGTAACTGACGATCTGGGCTTCTACCTCGGCCCAAAAGAGTTGGTTAATGACTCGTGTTTCGGCTCATAAACATTTCTCTCGGCCCACTTGCATTCAGATGGGCTCGGCCATTCCTTCTGGGAGGACGACTTGTCTTGGTTTGGTCGGGGAACGTCATCATCTTGGCCTTGGCTCGGCTCTGCTCTCCTATACGAGGTGATGCATTCAAAAAGGGCCATCTGAGACTGCCATGCTTCGGCTCGAGGCTTTCTTATCCTTTTTGAGTCGGCATGCCTTGTCACTACAAGAAAACTGCCTGAAACTGACGGGCGAATCCGTCAGTATCCCGTCGGAAACAGCCATTCCAGACGGATTTTCGACGGATTTGAGCCGTCGGTTCTATCTCCTCGGAAATCGAAATCCGTCGGAAATCCCTCGGAATTTTCCGACGGATTTTTGAGGGCTAAATTACTCGGCGGATTTCCGAGGACCAATCTGTCCGGGATAATTCCGAGGGATTTCCGAGGACCAGTCCGTCCGGATAATTCCGACGGATTTCCGAGGACCAGTCCGTCCGGGTAATTCCGAGGGATTTTCGAGGACCAGTCCGTCCGGATAATTCCGACGGATTTCCAAGGACTTGTCTGTCCGGGATAATTCTAAGGGATTCCTGACGGCTGCAAGTTCCGACGGGTTTCCTAGAGATTTCCGAAAATCGATATTTCAAAAAAACAATTACTTTATTTTATTTATTAAATAAATTATTGAATTATTTATTTATTAAATAATTTATAAAAACGAAAATGAAAAATTAATTAATACTTAAAAATCTTATAAAATTATTAAATATTATTAAAAGTTTTAGAAATTGTTGGAAAATTACAATAAAAAAACTAAATCAAATTAAATCAGGCGGAAATCATCGAACTTCGATATAAAGTAATCTGCCAATTTTCCGCTCTTCGTTTTCTGAGTCGAGAGCTCGTCCTCCAAAGCCGTGACCTTCTCCTTGAGCTCTTCGTTTTGCCATATAATTTCTTCATCCATCGGGAATCCGGCCTAAGAAGTTGAGGGTTGGGTCGCAATCTTACCCAACCCTGGCCGACGCCCTTTTTTAACGGGTACCTCCTACAAAAACAATACAAAAAAATTAGATCTTATTAATAAATAATTATCTAAATTGAAATGATAATCTATAATTTTAACTTACCCCGAGCACTAGGTCGTTAATCTCGGCCCGAGTGAGGTCGTTGGAACCGGTGATGCCGTCCTGCGATCTCTGGGTCAGGATCTCGTTTTGCGCCTTCGTCACCTTTTCGACGATCTCCCTGATGGCAGGATCTTGAATTTGGCCGGTCTTCTTGTTGGTGTGCGTCCTCACCATCACTTTCAGGTGATCCGGAGCTTCGCCGTCTTCCTCCGTCTAGAAAATAAATAAAACTGTTAGTTACTAATAAATATATTAAAAACGATATTTGAAAATAACTAAAAACACCAAAAAACTTACCATTTCGATTTCAGTTTTTTTGAAACCCTTCGCCCCGTTGTTGTGGACAGCGGGTCCCTTCCCTTCTCGGGGACTCTTCCGGTTCTTGGAGTTAGTTTGAGAGAGCGCTTCGGTCTCGGGCTCTTCCCAGTACGGGATGTAGTCCTTCCACACATCCGTTTTCAAGATTTTTGGCTTATCTCCACCATTTCTCAAAACTTGCTTCCACTCGTACATGTTGCGCGAGTATTGCGTGGATGCCTCCTTGAAAAATGCCGTCTCCACCGTTTTTGTGAAGTAGGCCTCCAATTAAATTCTTGCTACAAAAGAAATAGAATTAAAGATGTTAAAAATCTCAAAATATATAACAAAAATTAAATAAATTATAACTTACCGGAAACGTTCGAAACCAAGTGTCTTTTTCGTCTGACGGAACATACGAAAATTTCTTGTGCGGTTTGTCGAGGATAGAGTGCAACATCTTCAAAACCGACTTGCTAATGCCATTCCCGGATATTCCAAACCTAAAACAAATTAAAAATCAGTTATTAAACAAAAAAATTTATAAATTAGATAGAAAAACAAATATTACTAAGTAGATCTCGGAATGCGGAGGTCCGGATCGAGAACTATGAGTAATTCTCGTCCCGGCTAGTCCTCAACGGTCATGAATAGGAGGCGCAGGAGGCGCAGAAGGCGGAAGAGTACTCGGGCTCGGAGTTGCGGAAGTACTCCTCCGCCCGGATTGCCTCGGACCGCCAGGACGGTCCTAATCGAATTGACCGTAAGACCTACAAAAATAAAAACAGAAAAACCGAATCATTTAAAAAACATCAAAATAATAATAAAAATATTTTTCTAAAAAATCAAAAAAACTTTTTAAAATACATTTTATAAAAACGTTTTTAAAATTATATTTTTAAAAAACCTTTTTAATAAATACATTTTAAAAAACGCTTTACAAAATAGATTTATAAAAAAGTTTTTAAACAATTTATTTATGAAAAACATTTTAAAAAATATATTTATCAAAAAACTTTTAAAAAATATATTTATAAAAAACGTTTTTACAAAATATATGTATTAAAAACGTTTTTACAAAATTCATTTATTAAAAACGTTTTACAAAAACGTTTTATTAAATTCTATTATAAATATATTTACAAAAAACGTTTTTTCATAAATTCTATTCCTAAATATAGTCACAAATTCAACAAAATAAAACAAACCTAATTAAATCTAATCTAATTAAAAAAATATAAAAAATAAAACCTAAGAGTAGAATTAACCTAATACAATCACAAATAAAATCTAACAACCTAATTAACAATCTAACAACCCTAATCTAATTCCTTTTTTTTTGTTTAAACCTAATCTAATTCAAAATAAAAAAGTTAAGAGTCATTACATTTGGGCGGCGGCGACGAACGGCGGAGGCGGCGTCGAACAGCGAACGGCGGAGGCGGCGGCGAACGGCGAAGGGCGGCGGCGAGCGGCGAGCTCCGGTGTGGGAGGAAGAAGAAGAGAAGAAGAATCGGTGGGCGAGGAAGAAATAGATAAGAAGAAAAGAAGAGAGTAAGGAAGAAGAGAAGAAGAGTAAAGGAAGCAGAGAGAGGAGATCGAGAGAGATGGGAGATTTTTGAAGATCAGAGAAGAAAATGACAGAGAAGAAGAACGATTCGATTTTTATAAAAGATTTCTGACGGAACCTTTCCCTTGGGAATCCGTCGGATATCAAATATATTAACCGCCTCGATTTCAAGCAATTTTCGATTGACGGTTTAAATTCCCGGGTAAATTTTAGGGTCCGTCGGAAATCCCTCGGAAATTTCCGACGGATTTTTGACGGACCTTGAAATTGCATGCATTCTCATTGGTCTGATCTTGAAAAATATATGAATCCGTCGGAAATCCCTCGGAAATGTCCAAGGGATTTCCGACGGACTTTTTTATTTTGATGTTTTACACTTAGCATTTTCGAGTGTAAAAACAATAAAATATCAAGGTCCGTCGGAAATCCCTTGGAAATTTCCGAGGGATTTCTGACGGGTTTAGTGTTTAGGGTTTAGATTTTGAAGATTTCAAAATATTTAGGGTTAAGTAGCAATTAGTGTTACATACTAATAAGGAAAAACTGTTAAAATCAAACAAGACAAGTTATTTTGGATTTCGTAACAATCGATCGATGAACGAGTTCAAGCTTTTATAAAAACACATAGAACATCTAAGAACACTTATGTGTCCGATGATGGTTTCAATTAAAAACTACAAAATGTTTGATTTTTAAAAACATTTCACAGAAAGTAGTTTTAATTTGTTACTTCTACATTTATAAAGAACAAACTTGTTACAAATCCGGTATATTCGAGGATTATTACCATAATCCCTCGGAAATTTCCGAGGGATTTCCGACGGATTTGAGGTTTATCACATTAGTTTTAGCTGAGGGAAATGTCAGGTTTTAGCTAGGGATTCTAAATTCTCTCAGCTAAAACTGAAACTGTATGAATCCGTCAGAAATCCCTCGTAAATTTATGAGGGATTTCCGACGGATTCAGACAGTTTCAATTTTAGCCGAGAGAATTTAGAATCCTCGGCTAAAACTTGAAATTCTCTCGGCTTCCTCCATCATCATGTCGTGCGGGGCTTCTATTTTTTGTTTGGACTTGCGCTGGAAAGTACTAGCCGGCAAAGTTGGAAGTTTCTTCATTAATGCTATGTGCGACAATAGAACCCTGGACTCTAGCAAGATTTTTCACCTTCTTCTTTAGGTGGAACATATACCGCTCAATATGGTACATCCATCGGTATTGAACCGGCCCACCAATTACTGCTTCTCAAGGGAGATGAATAGGAAGATGTTCCATAACATCAAAAAAGGCAGGAGGAAATATTTTCTCGAGGTTGTAAAGGAGAACCGGTATGTTTTCCCCCAGATTTCGGATTCCGGCGATGTAAGTAGTCTCGTGCATAGATCCCCGAAGAAAGCACCGATCCCTGCATATATAGTAGACATACAAAATTAAATAACTTACGTATAATGATCACAAACAAAAATATGGTAACGTACGTAATATATAGTGTAAATGTATGTACATGCAATAGCTCCATGGACTTTATAGGAAGAAGACCTTCAAATGCAAATGGAAGGAGGCGCTACATGACAACATGACAATCATGACTCTTCATCTCAGAAAACTTCCCTTCTGAACTATCAACGCAATTACGAAGGTTAGATGCGTATCCGTCTGGGAATTTGACACCGTGCTTAATCCAATCGAAGAACTCCTCCTTTGAAGTCGCATCCAACCGGAAAGCAAGGGGCAGTGATTTCCCGTTCGCCATTACATGCAACTCCTTGCGGGAACAAATATCTGGCAAGTCCAATCTGGCTTTCAAATTATCTTTAGCCTTTCCTTGCACATTTAGGACAGTGTTCATGATGTTGTCAAAAAAGTTCTTTTCAATGTGCATCACATCTAGATTATGGCGCAGCAAATGGTCCTTCCAATATAGCAAATCCCAGAAAATACTCTTCTTGTGCCAATTGTGGTACTCGCCACAACCATCAACGGGATAATGCCCATTACCCCCGCATGTAACTGTCCTCTCAGCACCAAAATCTCTCAACTGAGTCATAATATAATTCCCATCTAACTCAGGAGGTGGACCATCAAAAACTTTTTTGTTCTTTCTAAACAATGTTGTGCTCCGACGATATGGATGACCATGCGGTAGAAATCGTCGATGACAATCAAACCATGAAGTCTTACGTCCGTTCTTCAATTGGAACGCATCAGTGTTATCTTGACAATATGGACACGCAAACCTTCCATGCGTCGACCATCCAGATAGCATACCGTATGCTGGGAAATCACTTATGGTCCACATAAGTACCGCATGCATCATACAATTTTGTTGCAGGGAAACATCGAACGCTTCAACACCATCGAACGCTTCAATGCTTTCCACAACATTCTCAACTCATAAATTAATGGCTGCAAGAAAATATCAAGGGATCTCCTAGGATGCTCTGGACCGGTGACGAGGATCGTGAGGAACAAAAACTATCGTTTCATGCATAAAGTTGGCGGCAAATTGTGACGATTACTGACCACAACGAATATTGCCTCCCATGCTTTCCAAAAGGGTTGAATCCATCCGTAGATAACCCGAGGTATACGTTCCTTGGCTAACACGCAAAACTAGAATAAACCTCTTGAAAATGTTTTCATGCTTCTGCATCTGAGGGATGCGCAATCTCTCTATATGAGTTATGTTATGCATGCCATCTCATTGGCCCTGGCATGCGCTCAGATTGATATAACCTCTTCAAACTATCAGCTAGGGGCAAATACCACATCCGTTTATGTGGAACAGGTACTCTGCCACATGTATCATGATACCGAGGTTTGTGATAAAAGCGACACTTCAACCGGGTTTTGTCCTTTCTCCAGTAGATCATACAGTTGTCGATGCACACATCTATCATCTGATACGGTAATCCAAGACCAGCTACAAGCTTCTGAATCTCGTAGTATGAAGCCGGTGGAATATTATCTTCATGTAAGATATCTCTCACAAAATCAGCTATCGCATCAACACAATCCTCGGCTAAGTTGAAACCCGTCTTTATAGTCATCAACCTGCTTGCAGTTGATAGAGGCGATATTTCATCTCTACATCCTTTGTATATTGGCTGCTTAGACGCACCTATTATATCAAAAAACTTTCGCGCTTCTAAATTTGGTTCCTCTATCCTGTTACCATCCTCAACATGATACGATGCTATGTTTTCACGAAACGCATCATTCACCATCTGAGTGTAACCTGCGTTTACATCTACTTCCGGTGTTGGTTCCTCTAACCTAGTACCCGAAGTACTACCAAACCTATCCGATGTGCTACCATAATCACCATGATTATATTGTACCATTGAATCAGTTTCTCTGTGGGTATACCAAATCTTGTAAACATGCATAAATCCAGTCCTATATAAGTGATTCCTTACTTCCCTAACAGAGACTAATCTATGATTCCGACATTTAGTACAAAGACAATAAATATTACCATTTTCCGATGTCATGCTATTGTTTGACGCAAAGTTCATGAACTCCTCCACACCTTGTGCGAACTCATCCGTCAATTCCCCCGTCGCAGGATCACGCGGAGGTTTGTCAATCCACGATAAAAAATAAGACATTGTGTAATTTTTTTTTGCTTTGTGTTTGTTGTGAATGAGGGGGAGAAATATTTATAGAGAAAAATTCAGCGACATTCCGATGGATTTCCGAGAGATTTTTGATGGATTTAACGACTATATAATGGCTTATACAACGGATATATACATTAACGGATATATATCCGTCGGAAATTGGTCGGAAATTTCCGACGGCTATATATCCCTCGGAAATCGGTTGGAATTCCCCACCAATTTTCGACGGCCTTGAAACAGTCGAAATTTTCTGATCAATTTCTGAGGGAATACCGGCGAATATAAATTCCTCCGAATTTTGTCAGAAATTCCGACCAATTTCCGACGGCCCTCGAATTTCGAACCGCTTGCCTCGCCATATCTCGGGACATACGTATTTCTTCGGGTTTCTTATGCTCGTTGATGTCTGTACACGTGTTTATGTATTTTGCCTTAAATACCTCAGGAATCGCAAACGTTTTTCTTTGTTCCCGAGGTCACGCGCACCCACGCGCCGAGTTGCTTATAAATAGCGAGATGTCCTCTTCATTCCTTTTACTTTTCGCATTTGTCAATCTTCCGAATAACATGTAGCTCTCTTCTCTCTCTTCTTTCATTTATTTTTCGGTTAGGGTTTTCTGATTTGCCGCCGCACCATTCAGTTTATCCGATCCGAAGCACGGCGAGCCTTTGAATTTACCGATTTATCATCGTATTTTCTGATTCATCTTCGTCGATCCGAGCTCAATCGACCATCCTTGAGGCGTGATTGATAACGCCATATTTTAGCGTTTTAGTACGTTTATTTTTATTTGNCAACGGTTTTCTTTTTGTGTTTTCTTTTTTTGTCTTTTATTTTCTTTCGATAAAAAACATAAAAACCAACAAAAACGTTTTGCTCTAGATTAAGAAGTTTCTTGCATTCTTAGTGCTTCAATCTTAACCCCATATGGATTGACATCTCAAGTGCTACAATGACATGAGTACACTTGGATAATTGAAATCGAAAAATATCACGTATCAGTGATGTCTGGTTCTACCGGCTCGGCTGGTTCAAGAAATTCCTCTGTGCGGCTCGGCTGTGATTCTGTGAATGGTGAGGAGACGAATAAAATTCCCGAGGCGGGTCTACCTCTGACTGTATTTCCTGACCCCGATGCGAGTAAGTTGCACGAAGAAATAAACTCTCCCGAGATGGATTTATCAACATATTTGCTCAAATTTGCCGAGGGCTTAGAGCGGACGATGTCGGGTTATGAGGCTGGTCCTTCAAGCAAGCCGGAATCCAAACGCCCGAGGAGGAAAGAAAAAACTCTCTTTGGTTCCACCCTTTCTGACGAGGAGTCCTTCCCAAGCTAAGGCGCCGCTTCGAAATACCCGAGGAGGTTGAATTCTTCATCCCGGATCCATCTGATCGACCTGATACACCTCCTTCAGACTGTTTCACCATCTACGAGGGCTTATTCTCCTTATGCTTCTTGTGGTTCCCCATATCAAGGCTTGTTACGCGATACCTTTGGAAATACGTGATTGCCCTGAGCCAGCTTTCACCTCGGGGACTCCGTCATCTGATAGGGATCCTAATCAGATGTGCATAATTCCGTATTGAAATTAACCTCAAGTATCTCCTAAACCTTCTGGAAGTCCGAAAGGTCCCTAACTCGGAGAGGGTTTATATCTCCAATAAGGCAGGTTTTAGAGTCATCGGGGGTTTCCCGAGTAAAGACGTATGGGAGAACCGCTTTTTCTTTGTTTGGATTTCGGAATCCTATGTGAATCAGTCTTGCCTCCAAATAGTCATGACGAGCTGGGGATCTCTTGGTAGTTATTCTGTATTTTCGTGGCTCGTCGTACTTCTTGACTTTTAACTAACTTTGTGCTTTTGTTTTTGTAGTTCATAACACGCTTTCACCGTGTCCGACCGATCTATCCGAGGTGTGGACGATTTTAGCTTCCGAGAAGGTTGATTGGAGAAAAGATTTCTCGTTTGAGAAAGTGAAAATGGCTCGGTTCATGACGTTTGAGAGAGTGAAAAGTGAAAAGGGCTCGGCTAATGGAGCTTGTTGATTGTAGAAATCACACAAGGATAAGAGATTGACAGATTGATCGAAATCTTTTTTTTATTAAGACGAACTCGTCGGAGTTACAAAATGTTTTAAGATCGGTAATGAAATTGAGATCGGATTTCGAGATCTCACTATCTCTCTCTAAAATGTCTCGTGCCTCCCCTCATGAATGTCGTCGGGACTTCCTTATTTATAAGCTTCCTCGGCGGCTAAAACTTTCCCCCCGAATCCGGGAAAAGTTCTGCGAATCCCGGATTAAAAAACTAGTTAATCTTCCTTTTCCGTATTTTCTGCAAAAGTAAGATTTGCTTTTATCCGTGAATCCCGGAAGTTTGGCAGACGAGTCTTTTGAGTTCGGCGAAGTTAATGAAGAATTTTTAGTTGAGTTGGAATTGAGATCGGCACTTTCCTTGATCCAAATTTCAGTGGATCCCAAATCGAAGATCTTTTGAGTTCGGCAAATCTTGAAAAGATGTGTCGATTCGGTTTCCATAATCGTTACGGAAATCGAGGAGTCGCCACAATTTGGCTTCTCTAACCGTTGCGGAAATCGAGGAATCGCCATAACTGTTTTTCTCTCTATAAATACCCTCAGACTCTTCTGATTTTTCACTTCATTCTGTTGCTTATTGATATGCTCAAATATAATACCCTAAAGTACTAAAGTAGTAGTTGCAGTAAGTTAGGGGTCGAACCACAAAGACTCAAGATATCACTCAATAGATTGCAATATTTGAATTAAGCTAAGTCAATAGATTAAACAGAAAACAACTAAGATTATCAAGTGGGTTGTAAATTCAATGGGAAAAACTAGGCTCAGGGTATCTCTTAGGAAATCAGAGAATGCAGACAAATCAATCTATCAGGATTCAGATTTAGCACGGTTCTTGAACTCAAAACACTAAATTATATTTAACCAACTTTCGTTGCGAGAATTATCTAAGTCTAAGTCCTAGAATTCCAAATTTCTTTGCTAATCCTAAGGATCTAAACCAGCTTTAGAGTTCAGGTTTGATATGTTCACAAAGCAACTAAACCAAATTTCTTTGCGGATAGTTATTTTTCTCACCCTAGGTTCTGTCAAGTTATTCAATTTGCACTTTCGTGCCTAACCAATTAACATAAGATCTAAGTTCTAGGTGATCAAGCTAGAATTAGCGCTAAAACCTATGGTGAAGAACTTAATTGATTATGAACCCTAATAAATCGATCTATCTAACATTCAGAGAAATCCTTTTATGAGAACCCTAAACCTAAAAGAGAACTACTCAGACATTGAGATAAAAGAAAACAACATGACTGAATAATATTTCAATAAGTAAAATAGGAACAGAGTAAAACAAAGGTTCGAAATCTTATCTCTGACGAACAAAGTTCAGATTTGTCTCCTTCAAAATCTCCCTCAACAAAAACCAGAATCGAATCAAGCTTAATAGCCAAAGTAACTCCTAAAACACGTTTTGGGCTAAATTGTAAATAATAAAGTCTTCTGGGCAGTTTTGCAATTCTTCAACTCTTCATAAAAGTCGCGACTCGTGTCTTGCTGCAGTGAGTATCGACCGATACTAGGGTAGTGTCGATCGATATTGAGGCTTCAAATCGGGTACTCAGCTACACGAACTTTTGTTTTGTTCCAAAATGCTCCAGAAAGCTCCAATATCTCCAATTATGCTCCAAACGTGTTAAAACCTGTAAAAGACTCTAAAACACTACAAAATAGTAGAAAGACTCTATAAAATGGACTTATATCATGGCTTAAAAGGGGTAAAAACCATGATATATCAACTCCCCCAGACTTAGCCTTTGCTTGCCCTCAAGCAAATAGAAGACCAAACCAGAGAAAGAGGTTTGAAAATACGGAGACTCACCTGTTCTTGAAACATTGCAATGACCATTTTCCTCAGCTCTCCAGATATCACCTAACCAGTTCCAAATCTAACCACCATGTACTTCTCCGTAGATATTCGCAGCTTCCCAGACTACACACATTATTTCACAACATTATCCAATAAAGCCCTTCATCGCCAGTTTCGTCACTGTGACCAATGCCAAGAACCTTCTAGACTATTTCCCATACAATATCATGACAAAAGAACCACCCAACTTTCACACTTTTGGTATTGTTTTCTCTCCCCCATACTTATTTCTCATTATGTTCTTTTTTTTTTTTAGATCCGCATATACACATTAAGGTCTGAGACGCGAGTATTGATGGTGTTTGCCACCGAATCCCCGGTTTTTCCCTCTCAATGTATCAAAGGGTGTAGGCGAATAATGACATCATAGGAAAATCCTAGCCTCGCTTCCAACCTTTGTGTGATCATTCCTCACCAAGTAGAATATGGGATCGCTGGAAATATTCATAACCCTCTACTTAGGAGAAAATCATCTCATCTTTTTATACTCTTTTTTTATTAACTTATAACAGGGGAGAGAGATACCATTACTTTAAACACATGGGTTTGTCAGATATGAATGAGGAATCAAGCTCTATGGACACTAACCACATCGACGAAGTGCAAAAATTTGGCTCCGGTTTGAAAGGACTCTGCTGGAAACATGAGTGTTTTCTAGTTAACTGGTCAGCCTTTGGATTTTTCATTAGTCCGATCTAGAACTGATTCTGTAACACTGGTCACTAAAAAGCAAAGTCAAAACAATATATTCAAGAACAAGATCATAATCTCCAACAAAATTTTGACTCAATAAAACAAATTTGACACAAAAATGACTAACTCTAAGAAAAACAAACACGTTGTCAGCAACTACCTTCCCCATACTTAAACAACACTGTCCCCAATGTTATTTAGCCAGAGTTGGTAAAAGAAAACAGAAGAGTTGAGTGGATTGGTGAAAATCGAAGGAGGCGTACCTGGGTGGCGGGTATCGACCGATACCATGTTGGTATCGATCGATACAAGGGATATTGGTCGATGCAATTTTGACATCGATCGATCTGTTGCTCACGGTCCCTTAAGAAATACCCAGCTCCTTTGTCGTGTGGATGGTGTCGATCGATACCGGGTGGGTGTCGATCAATATCGCTCTTCTGAATCTGCTTCTTCACGTGAAACACAAAACCAAAAAACAAAAACCAAAAACAAAAATAATAGAAAAACTTATGTACAAACTTACCAGTGGGTTGCCTCCCACCAAGCGCTTGTTTTCAGTTACTAGCTTGACTGTGCGAATGCCTAGGCAGTGGGTGCATCATCCATAGGCACAATGTGTCCTCTTGGAATCTCGGCTTTCGCCCAATAGTGTTTCACCCTCTGTCCATTGACAGTGAACTCCTTGCCTTCAGCACTTATTAGCACAACCGCACCGTGTGGTCGGACTTCCTTTATGGTGAAGGGACCTGACCAACGAGAACGCAATTTTCCAGGAAACAATTGCAAACGAGAGTTATACAAAAGTACATGATCATTGGGTTCAAAGTGGCGAGAGAGAATCTTCTTGTCGTGATATGCCTTAGTCCTCTCCTTGTACAGCTTCGAGTTCTCATAGGCGTAGTGCCTAATCTCATCCAGCTCATTCAACTGAATCAAACGCCTCTCAACAGCAGACTTGATGTCAAAGTTCATCAGCTTTGTAGCCCATGCTGCCTTATGCTCGATCTCCACTGGAAGGTGACACGCTTTCCCATACAACAAGTGAAACGGAGTAGTCCCAAGCGGTGTCTTGAAAGCAGTCCTGTAAGCCCAAAGTGCATCATCTAGCTTTGTAGACCAATCCTTCCTAGTAGTACCCACTGTATTTTCCAGAATCTCCTTGATCTGCCTGTTGGAGACTTCAACCTGCCCACTAGTCTGAGGATGATAAGGAGTAGCCACGTGATGAGTTACACTATGCTTCTTCAATAGCTTTTCGAAGACCTTGTTGATAAAGTGAGTGCCACCATCACTAATAACAATACAAGGTACTCCAAATCGAGGGAAAATAATGGAGTTAAACAGCTTAAGAACCACAGAGGAGTCGTTGGTTGGACTATCAATCGCTTCCACCCATTTGGACACATAGTCCACAACAACCAGAATGTACCTGTTCTTAGATGATGAAGGAAAAGGCCCCATAAAATCAATGCCCCAGCAGTCAAAAACTTCCACCTCAAGGATGAAGTGTTGTGGCATCTCATGTCGCTTACTGATCTTCCCTCTCCTCTGACAGACATCACACTGGGAGATGAAGGCATGAGCATCCTTAAACATCGTAGGCCACCAAAAGCCTGCTTGAAGAACCTTGGACACCGTCTTGAAAGTGGCAAAGTGTCCAGCATACTCAGACCCATGACAATGGTACAACACCTCTGGTACCTCAGACTCCGCAATACATCTCCTGTACATCCCATCAGAACAGTGCTTGTACAGGTAAGGCTCATCCCAGAAGAATCTCCTTACGTCACGCATGAACTTCTTCCTAACATGTCGCTCTAGATGCTTTGGCTCATCAGCTGCAGCAAGATAATTGGCGATATCAGCATACCAAGGTCGAGCAGGAGTAGCCACAGCAGCTAGAAATTCCTCAACATCAAAGTGATCCATGGGCAAAAATGGCCTGGCTGGCGACGGGTATCGACCGATACTAGGGGAGTATCGATCGATACCAAAACCTGCAGCTCGTGAAAATTGCAGATTTTTGGCAGGAACGCTGTGAAACCCAGTCTCGATGAAGTAAATGTTCTCCTCAGGTAGGAAATCATCAATAGGCACGTCTTCATCGAATCTCATCCTCGAGAGATGGTCTGCAACTCTGTTTTCGACGCCCTTTTTGTCCTTGACTTCGATGTCGAAACCTTGGAGCAAAATGACCCAACGACATAGGCGAGGCTTGAGATCCTTGTTCTGCATCAAGTACTTGCGAGCAGCATGATCCGTGTGGACAGTCACCTTACTCCCAATCAAATAGGACCGAAATTTCTCAAAAGAGAAAACAACCACAAGCAACTCCTTCTCTGTGGTGTTGTAGTTCCTCTGAGCATCATCCAACGTTCTGCTGGCATAGTAGATAACATGAAGTTTCTTGTCTTTCCTCTGGCCCAGAACTAAACCAACTGCAAAATCGCTCGCATCGCACATAACCTCAAAAGGTAAATTCCAATCCGGAGGTTAGACAATAAGAGCACTCACGAAGGCTTTTTTAATCTCCTCAAAGGCTGCAAGACAATCAGGGGTGAAAACAAAGTTGACGTCCTTGCATAACAGGGCGGTGAGCGGGCGGGCTAGGTTGGAGAAGTCCTTGATGAAACGTCGATAAAACCCAGCATGACCAAGGAAGCTTCGAATGTCTTTCACAGATTTAGGTAGTTGTAGGCTTGTCATGACTTGAATCTTAGCTTTGTCAACCTCGATCCCAGCCTTAGAAACCTTGTGCCCAAGAACGATGCCTTCCTGAACCATAAAATGACACTTTTCCCAATTAAGGACCAAGTGTTTCTCCTCGCATCTCTGTAGCACTTTACACAAGTTATCCAGACAGTTCTTGAATGACGATCCATAAACTGAAAAATCATCCATGAACACCTCCATAAACTCCTTAATCATGTCTGTGAAGATAGACATCATACACCTCTGGAATGTCGCTGGAGCGTTACATAATCCACATGGCATTCTGCTGTAGGCGAATGTGCCATAAGGACATGTAAAGGTAGTCTTCCCCTGATCCTCTGGATGTATAGGAATCTGGAAAAAGCATGAGTACCCATCGAGGAAACAGTAGTATGGGTGACTCGATAACCACTCCAACATCTGGTCAATAAAAAGGCAATGGGAAGTGATCTTTCCTTGTGACCGCATTCAACTTCCTGTAGTCAATACACATCCGATGACCAGTGATCGTCCTTGTAGGAATAAACTCATCCCTCACGTTCTTCGCCACAGTGATTCCTCCTTTCTTAGGCACAACGTGAGCTGGGCTGACCCAAGAACTGTCTGAGGTGGCATAAATGATCCCTGCTTCCAACAGCTTCATCACCTCCTTTCTGACCACTTCCTTCAGGTTCGGATTCAACCTCCTCTAATGCTCAATTGAAGCCTTTGACTCGTCCTCAAGGTGAATCATGTGCATGCATAGATCTGGGGAGATACCTGAAATGTCATCAAGAGAATAGCCATGAGCTTTACGATACATGCGCAGCTTGCTCAGCAGTAAGGCAACCTTTGCGTTGTTCAAATAAGCATTAATAATCACAGGGTATGTGGAATTAGGACCAAGAAAACCATACCTCAGATTGGCTGGAAGTGGCTTGAGTTCCACCTTAGGAGCTTTCTCCTCGCTCCAATCTCCAAGCTTAGCAGCTAGCTTGGAACATTCGGCCAACTCCCTGTCTGGTCGTAGGGTATCGACCGATACTAAAGGAGTATCGATCGATACTGATGGTGCAGTGTCGAGCATCTTCGAGTAACCAGCAGCGTCTTCACTCAAGAAAACCTCAGATTCAGCTGAACAGACCAATGCCCTCTCCAACGGATCCTCAGGATGCATCTCCAAGAAGTACTCTTCAGCAATGTCCGTGAAAGTATCAACGAAGAAAGTCTGCCCATCGATGGTTGGTCTCTTCATCATCTTCTCCATGTTAAAAGTCATGACCAAATCACCGATGTTAAGAGCTATCTTCCCATTCCTGCAATCAATCAATGCACCAGCTGTTGCAAGGAATGGTCTGCCCAAGATAAGAGGATCTCTGGGCTCAGCCTCATACTCCAGGACAATGAAATCAGTCGGGATCAAGCAATTCCCGATCTTAATAGGGACATCTTCGAGTAGCCCCTCTGGAAGTCGCACTGAGCGATCAACAAGTATCAAAGATATTCTGGTGGATATGAAGTCTGCCATGCCCATCCTCTTGGCAACTGAAATATGGCATGAGGTTCACACTTGAGCCAAGATCGCATAGAGAACGCTCGAACCTTTCAGTGAATATCGTACAATCCAACACAAAGCTCCCTGGATTTGGAAGTTTCTTTGGGATTATGTTTGTCAAGATCGCACTGCACTCCTGAGTAAGTATCACACATCCTTCTTCAAGGTTCACATTGCTCGATACCATCCGCTTGACATATATCATGAATGCTGGTGAAGTCTTGATAGCATCGACAAAAGGAAGCTGAATAATCAGCTTATCTAGCATTGCCTTGCATCTGGAGTCTTCTACTTCCTTCTTGGTCTTCTTGGGAGGCAGAGGGTAAGGTATCTTGGGTTTGTAAACCCTTTCCTCGACAATCTTGGGCTGCTTCACAACTTCAGGGTCAGTATCGATCGATACAGGGTTGGTATCGATCGACACACGAGGGCTTGAGATGTCCCGTGAAAGTAACTGCACTAGTGTCGATCGACACTGGCTGGTGTCGATCGACGCTTGTTATCTCGAAACGTCTTTGGCAGATCCTTGGACGGGTATCGACCGATGCTGGCTGGTGTCGGTCGATACTGGGGCGATTTCGGGAGCCTCATCGTCGTCATCTTCAGCAAGAATGATGAAATTCTCTGGAGTAGAGGTCTTCTTCACTCCTGTATTGACCTCTTTTCCACTTCTCAAGGTGATAGCATGAACATGTTCCCTTGGATTCACTGTTTTCCCTGGAAGAAAACCTTACTGTCTCTTCACAGCATATGCGGTCTGAGCGACTTGAGTTTCCAGCCTCTTCTGATGAATGCTAAGAGCTTCAATCTTGCCATTCAGATCTGTGTACATGGCATCCATCTTTCCATTAAAATCCACTGTCATCTTTTGCTGTCCCTCGAGAAACTGTTCGAACATAAACTCGACCCTGCTCTCCTGAGTCTTGGGCGGTGGAGATTGATAGGACGAACTCCCATAGGCACGCATGTAATCGCTGCTCTGCATTGGTTTCTGGGCAAAGGTATTTGCTCCAAAACCTGAGGGCTTGAAATCAGACTTGAATCCCCCTCGCTGAGCATTGTTGGTGAAGCTTCGGTTGTTGTTATACTGATATCGCTGATTTTGAAAACCAGCACCTCCAATGTATTTAACATCCCCTGCCTCATCCTCATCAACGTTCTTGACCTCATCAGCAAAGTGAACAGCCTTCTGCTGCTTGCCCATCAACAAATTATGCACCAAATCCAGCTTCGCATGCACCTCAGCAATCTGCGACCCATCAATGCTCCCATTCAACCTCTTCCGCTCAAAATCTGCATTCTTGGTGCTATTGCTAGACGCCAAGTTCTCAATCATCACATAAGCATCTTCAGGATATCTCGTATTGAAATTCCCATTGCTCGCAGCATCCAGAGCCATTTGATACCTCCAATCGATACCTCTGAAGAAAATACCCAGCAACTGAACCTGAGTAAACCCGTGATGCGGGCAATCCCTCTGATATGACATGAACCTTGCCCAAGCGGCTTTAAAAGCCTATGTCGCTCCCTGAGAAAATTGAGAGATCTTGTTCCTCAGCTCCTCGGATCTCGCATCATCATAGAAGTTGTTCAGGAATACGTTCTTCGTCTCTACCCAAGTAGTTAGCGATCCTGGAGCTAGGCAGCTGCTTCAGCCTGTAAGCTGCATCCCCA
The DNA here is from genome assembly GCA_002933915.1 of Eutrema heterophyllum. Classification (NCBI taxonomy): domain Eukaryota; kingdom Viridiplantae; phylum Streptophyta; class Magnoliopsida; order Brassicales; family Brassicaceae; genus Eutrema; species Eutrema heterophyllum. The sequence goes on along the minus strand of PKMM01047474.1, from coordinate 519,611 downwards.
CCAAGAGAGTATGGGAAAAGCTTATAGAAAAGGAACTCATTGGGCACTCCATTGTATTTGATGCTAGTGACCAAATCCTCGAACCTCTCGATGTGATCCATGGGATGCTCATGAGAAAGACCATGAAAAGGGTGCTGACCCACAAGTGTGTAGTATGCAGGCTTCAGCTTAAAGTCATTCCTCTGAAAAGTGGGAATACGAATCGCAGACCGATTGGCATAGAACTGATAGGGTATGTTGGACTCTCCAAGCGTCCTGGCACGATTAACCCCTAGCATTCCCATTATTTACCTCGTTGTTGCGCGCAGCTCGCGCGGCAATCTCATCGACAGCTACGGGAGGGCTTATGATGTTTCCCTCTCCATCAAGTCGCTATCCAGCCTCATTGCATAGATTACCATCATGGTCCCTCAAGGCTCCAGCCTCGTCACGATTCAACACAACTTGATTGTTCATCTCTGCTTGTTTCTTCTGCTTCCTGATCGTGCGCTCTAAGTCAGCTAGCTCCTTGTTGGACAGATTAGTCAACTGTGTGCTCTTGTTTCTCCTGGTTTCACGATTAGGCATACTCCTGAAACACAAGAGTCAAGAGACGTAAGTAACAAAAATCGAAAAAAGGTAACCTAAAACGGCGGGTATCGACCGATACTAGGCGGGTATCGACCGATACTAGGCGAGTATCGATCGATACCGTCAGACTTAGTCAAAATTTTCAGCAAAAATCTAATGGTGAAATTAGAGTCCCCTGCAACGGCGCCAAAATTTGATATGCTCAAATATAATACCCTAAAGTACTAAAGCAGTAGTTGCAGTAAGTTAGGGGTCGAACCACAAAGACTCAAGATATTACTCAATAGATTGCAAGATTTGAATTAAGCTAAGTCAATAGATTAAACAGAAAACAACCAAGATTATCAAGTGGGTTGTAAATTCAATGGGAAAAACTAGGCACAGGGTATCTCTTAGGAAATCAGAGAATGCAGACAAATCAATCTATTAGGATTCAGATTTAGCACGGTTCTTGAACTCAAAACACTAAATTATATTTAACCAACTTTCGTTGCGAGAATTATCTAAGTCTAAGTCCTAGAATTCCAAATTTCTTTGCTTATCCTAAGGATCTAAACCAGCTTTAGAGTTCAGGTTTGATATGTTCACAAAGCAACTAAACCAAATTTCTTTGCGGATAGTTATTTTGCTCACCCTAGGTTCTGTCAGGTTATTCAATTTGCACTTTCATGCCTAATCAATTAACCTAAGATCTAAGTTCTAGGTGATCATGCTAGAATTAGCGCTAAGAGCAACCTATGGTGAAGAACTTAATTGATTATGAACCCTAATAAATCGATCTATCTAACATTCAGAGAAATCCTTTTATGAGAACCCTAAACCTAAAAGAGAACTACTCAGACATGGAGATTAAAGAAAACAACATGACTGAATAATACTTCAATAAGTAAAATAGGAACAGAGTAAAACAAAGGTTCGAAATCTTATCTCTGACGAACAAAGTTCAGATTTGTCTCCTTCAAAATCTCCCTCAACAAAAACCAGAATCGAATCAAGCTTAATAGCCAAAGTGGCTTAAAAATCTAACTTAAACTCCTAAAACACGTTTTGGGCTAAATTGTAAATAATAAAGTCTTCTGAGCAGTTTTGCAATTCTTCAACTCTTCATAAAAGTCGCGACTCGTGTCTTGCTGCAGTGAGTATCGACCGATACTAGGGTAGTGTCGATCGATACTGAGGCTTCAAATCGGGTACTCAGCTACACGAATTTTTGCTTTGCTCCAAAATGCTCCAGAAAGCTCTAATATCTCCAATTATGCTCCAAACGTGCTAAAACCTGTAAAAGACTCTAAAACACTACAAAATAGTAGAAAGACTCTATAAAACGGACTTATATCATGACTTAAAAGGGGTAAAAACCATGATATATCACTTATAAACGGTACGCCTCTTTCTCTCTCTAGCGCTCTCCCTTCTCTCTAGTTTTTTTGCTTAAAAATTTTCCGATCTTGCTCCGCCGTGATTCCTCTGATCTGTTTTGAAGATCTTCAAATTTTCGGATCTATCTTCAAACTGTTCTTCACCAAATTGTTTTGGTTTTATTTCGTTGGATCGAGATGAGTTCGAGTTCTTCTTCGACTTCTGTTAACAAGTTCGACGTTTGTGGATGGAGGAATCGTTAGACGGATGCTCAGGTTCAGCTCGGAGATGAGCAGATTGCCTTGGATGATCAAGTTTGACTGGATGGAGAGTTGGCCGCCGATCTTGAAAATAGGCAACTTATTGAAGTGGAAGAACAAGTTCGGCTCGACAGGGAACTGGCTGTCGGTCTTGCCGAGGCTGAAGAAGAAAGAGTCCGTCCGGTGGACGAGGTTGTTCCATTAGCAGTTCACAGAATTGTTACGCCGGCCTCTGTCGGGCCGACTCGATCAACAGGAGATACCGTTCAACATACTATGGAGCGTTGTGGAGCTCCTGACAATATCGTCTTTCGTATCCCGAACGATGATCAAAGACCTAGGGACGCCCCTGAGGGTTACATCTGCGTGTATGAGGACTATTTCAGAAGCTGCGGCCTTGAATTTCCTTTGCCCAAGCTTCTTTATAGGTACTGTGCGCAACGTCATGTCGTGATCTCCCAACTCCAGCCTGCCATGATTATCAATATCGTTGGGTTTCTAGTCCTTGGGGAAGATTGCGATATTCCGATTAATGTCCGAGTGTTTGAGAGGTTGTTCCGAGTGAACATTGCGAAACAGTAACCATGGTTCTTGTCGGCAAATGCGAAACCGGAGTATGATCTTGTTACGGGAGATAAACCGAGCAAGGTTAACAGTTGTAGTACTCGTTACTTTTATCTTCGGATTGACGATCTCTTTGTAGAACGGCCTGATGGAAACTACCGGACTCAATGGAGGATCCCCATTGATAGATTGACGATCTCTTAGCTGTTTTCCAATTTATCTTATCTAACCATTTCCAATCTTGTCTTTTCAACTTGTCATACTCCGAGCATCCTTACAACGATCGCATGTTTTACTTCCGAGCACGAGAAGAGGCTAAACGCAGCTGGGAAGATTCGTTGGCCGGCGGTGTACTAGGAGACACTTGATTTGAAGGCTAAACGAGCTCTCAAAGTTTCGTCTCGGCAATTGTTTTTATTTTATTGACATCGGCATTTCTCTAACTCTCGAGCTACTTTTGCTTTAGCTGATCCATTCGGTAGGAGAGGAAGATGAAAATCGATGATATTCCCGACTTCGATTATGATTTGGAGGATAACAAGAACCTTGCCGAGGTCTCTCCCAACCATCAGAACGAGCAGGTCGACGATGAGGAGCGGGCTGTTGAAGAGGAGCTTGTTGTTGAAGGGGAGCAGGTTCCTCCTGAAGGGGAA
>PKMM01047474.1:482344-504835 GCA_002933915.1 Eutrema heterophyllum | reverse complement strand
CGATGTGCATGACTGCGAGGTTGGCGATGTGCCTGACTGCGAGGTCGGTGATGTGCCTGGCTGCGAGGTCGACGATATGCATGACTGCGAGGTCGGCGATGTGCATGACTGATGTTTGGAGAGCTCGTCTCTGAGATCTTCTGGAGAGCTCGTTTGGAGAGCTCGTCTCTGAGGTCTTATGGAGAGCTCGTCTCTGAGATCTTCTGGAGAGCTCGTCTCTGAGATCTTCTGGAGAGCTCATTTGGAGAGCTCATCTCTGAGGTCTTATGGAGAGCTCGTCTCTGAGGTCGTCTGGAGAACTCATTTGGAGAGCTCATCTCTGAGGTCTTCTGGAGAGCTTGTTTGGAGAGCTCATCTCTGAAGTCTTCTGGAGAGCTCGTTTGGAGAACTCGTCTCTGATGTGTTTCATGAATGAATTCATTGGCGCCCACCGTGGGTACTAAAGAAGAGAAAACCAATTTGAACCTTTTTTTGTTTTTCTCAGACAATCGTTCCGAAGAAGAAACGTTTGGTTTGGGCTCCCGAAACCAAATAAACGAATCAGTTTGGTCGTGAAGAAAAGAAGGTTGCTCTTGTTCTCCCCAAAACTTTTGTTGTTATCAATTTAACCCAAATCATCAAACTTTCATTTTGTTCTGGTCAATCGATATTGAAATTCTTATTATTAATTTTTTTTTTCTAGTGAACAATTGAAAGTGGGATAGCAATAGCATAGATTAGAGTCTTCTGATAATCATTATAAATTACTTTATAAAGGTTTTTTTTTGTATTTACGGTGAAGTGAAAGCATTGTGGACCAAACTGCAGCCAGAGTTGTCTGGCTTCGTTACTTGATGTCAAAAAAAAAAAAAGAATCTATATGATTTTGGCAGCAAAGCATTCTCATAAATGATTTGAAGGGATGTTCGGAAAGAAAGAGCTTGCAACACATCATCAAACACCCTAATATAGTATGGTTAAATTAATTACTTATATTCCCCATTTCACAGTCAAATCTATATGAACACTTCTGAGGTTTCCTTCGACCATTTCCTAATACTCGTCCATAAACACAGCGCCATGACCACTTAACTTTACGAACTTCTTCAGCAAAAGAACCACATTCGCAATTGTGAGTCCAACCGCCGCCCACGTGAACAGCCTATCATCACTCGATTTCTCAGCCGTCCTGACAACAACCGTTCCTTGCTCCCGCCTCCTCACCAAACCGTTTCCTCTCTCTCCCTCAGCAACCCCTACTGCTGCATTCGCTCCTGGAAGAACGGTCTGAGGTGCCTCATCAGCGATTTGATCAACTAGACTCTTCTGTCGTTTTATCAGTCAAAAGGACATGACAAAATAAAGTTATGCCCGGATTGTAAATAAACCATACTTTAACCCATGTCCAGTATATCAGTCAAAAATGGCGTTGAAGCATAACTTTTTGTTTTTGTTTTTGTTTTTTTTTTTCATGAGAGAAGTGCCCTAAGATGGGTTGTCCTAAACATCTCAAGAATCGGCTATCGCAAGGTAATTTTTGAAGTGGATTCCAAAGAGTTGGTTGATGCATTGGAGACTGTAGATATGTGGCATGTCTTGCAACCTATACTCCAAGACATCAAAGGTATGCTCTCGTCTATAGAGGATCACAAGGTTATTTTCAATCCGAGGGAAAGTAATGGGGTGGTAGATCGAGTAGCAAAGGAAGCTCTTTCTTTTACGAATTATGCTAATAAGTTGTACTCTTTAGACCATCTCCAATGGTCCTTTATTTTGAGGGAAAACATAAAAAAAATGAAGGAAATTCCTCTCCAATGGTCCCTCATTTTGAGGTGAAAAATGAGTTTATGAACAATATCGCATCAACTTTGAGGGAACACTATTCATCCCCTCATTTTACATTTTTACTTTTGTTTATTTGCAAAATGATCCTTATAACTTTACATGTATCTAGTTTATATCTAAACAAAGTTTTTAAACTTTTTATATAATATTCAAATACAATATTATGTTTTAAGAAACATAATTATAAATAAATATTAGCTAGCTTCATAGGTAAAAACACTAAAAATGCAATATTAATATATATAAAAAAATACAATGACATAACCAAAAATACTTTTTTCTATGTCATGTTATGTAATATTTTTTATATAATAAACGTCTTAATATAAATACATTTTTTATTATCTTAAATTTTATATTTTTTTAAATAATTGGGTATAATTTTTAAAATTAAAAATTAAAGGGTGTTATAAGAAATTAACAATAAAGTTAAAATAGAATATACATAGAATATTCATTTTTGAAGGAAAAAATGACGAGAACCATTGGAAACAGTGGCAGAGCCAGAATTTTTATTTACCGGGGGCAAAAACTTTATTAATAAAAAATTAAACACACTTAGAATTCAATATATATCATTTGTGTGTTATAAAAACATAACTAATATTAGGTGGCTATATGTTTTACTTTAGTTTAGCCACATGGATAAAATCTTAGCTGAAGTCCAACTCTAGTATTTGGGCTCTTTTATTTCATGTATTTGGTTTTTTTTGTCTTATGTATCTAAATTAATTTTTGTATTGGGGTTAAAAAATTTTTTAAGTTGGGTCAATATAATTTTTCTTCAAAGCATATAACTGAATTTAAAAAAATGAATGGGGTCAGCTGACCCCTCTCACCTTATTGTCTCTGCCTCTGATTGGAGAAAAACTCAACTTCATTTTAAGTTTACTTCATTGAGGGAAAAATAAAATGAAGGAAACCATTGGATATCCTCTTAGGACTAAATTGGATATCTCAGAATGTTGAGGTTGATAAACATGAGTTGTAATTAGTGATGTTAATATGGGGTCCGAGCCCGTTTAGGCTCTGCCCGTTTAAGGCCCGTCCGTTTAAGTCCGTTTAAGGCCCTCCCGTTTAGGCCCGTTTAGATTTTTTTTTTTTTTAGTTGCTATTGTAATAATATTTATGTTCTAAAATAAAAATAAAATACATGTTACGTTTTTTTTACATATTTTGTTGAAAATATAATCTCTTAAAGAAAATAAAAAACTTTGTGAAAATTTTGAAAAAACTAGTATCATGCAATGTCTTTCAAAGTTTGTGTTCTCCGTTGGGTTCGTGTCCAAGATTTTACCGGCTTCGATGTTCCAGAATGTTCCGTCTTGCTCCAGAAAACCAAGTCTTCAAGCTTCTTGAATAATCCTCCTGAGGCTGCAACAATCGTCATTAGACGATTCCTTCCTCCTTTTATTATGTCGATTTTGTGTGTTCAAGAGAAATCTTTCACGAACATTCGTGCTTTGAGAATTTGATTTGCTCCGTATATTGAGATTTTTCAAATTGGATCGAAACAGATACTATCAGATTTTCGAACCGGATTGAAATGGAAACTATCTAGATTTTTTTTATTATATTGGATCGAAAGATATATACTATCTGGATTTTTCGAATTAGCTCGAAGGGGAATCTTGAAGAAATTTGAAGCGATAGACTTGAGATTTACAAATCACAGAAAACAAAATGTCAACAAAACAAGGGCCATGTCTGGTCTTGCTCTCTCATATGACCGTTAAGACCAGTTTTGAGTTCTTTGCCTATGTTCGATCAATGATGATGATAGTGACGACGATTCTCTATCTGTAATAGTTCTTGAGCCAGTGAACCAGAGTTGCTTTGCTTTGTAACCACTTTTTGGTACCTCAAAGCGGTTGGTCCATTGTTGAGTTTCAGATTTTGTCTGTCAGGCTTGAAGCACTTGGCAATGTACAATATGGCTTCTCACAGCTCTCCCTGTGATACTCAAAAATATATTGCTGACAATGCTCTTGGACTGTCCCTTTACGGCAATGTTTTCCCATAGTCGAGGGTTGTTCTTATCAGGATTCGAGACATCAACAAGACTCATGCTCATGTTGTTCCGGATTATACAAAGCTTATTGTTCAGCGGAACAAGAGCCGTAGCTTCAAGCGACTTTGAGTTTCCCAAGTGAGCTTTACTATCCATGAATTTGTTCCATGAATCTGTGGATTCATCAAATACCCTCAGTTTGAACCCGTCCCTACAATCCAATCCGTAAAGGCGGCCGTTTAGAGAAGTGCATGGGTTTTATGCAATTGTCTTTCAAAGTTTCGACCTTTCATCATCTCATTGAGCAAACTCAGAAGACAGCGATGAAAAAATCAAAGACAGCGCCGGGAAACGAAAAAATATGAGACAAACTCAAACTTCCACATTCCAATCGAGACGAAAAACTGACCTGAACAAGTGAAAATTAGCCGGAATCGAAGATTCTCGACTCCAAAATTGTTTCAGTGAAACAAGGAGCAGTAGAGAGCGGGATTAGCTCATTTCTCTTCTTCGTCACTCTCTGTGGGTTTCCCAGAAACGCAAAATCAATCGACAGATCCAGAAATGGAGAAGCATAAGATTGGTAGGATAGGGCCAAAAAAGTTGAAAGTTTGTACCTTTCAAATCAGGAAGAAGATTTCGAAATCCCACTTCGGCTTCAACGTTTGGCGACAATAAAATGATGAATTCAGCACTGTTTCGAGAATTCGAGTCGTAGATTGAGAGAGAGAGAGAAGGGAAGAAGAAGAAAAAAAATTTACTCAGTTAAAAAAAAAAAAAACTAAATGGGTATTCGTCTATTTCGTGGGGCATACTCGTTTAATAAACGGGCCTAAACGAACATGCCCGTTTATATTTATACATGTTTAAATGGGTCACGGGCTACAATTTATATACTGGGCCTGTTTAAACCCACAGGCTTCACAAATGATAGAAAGAGATATTGTCCTCTTTTGCTTATTTAATTAGCTTTTTATCGATATAGTTAACTATTATAAATACTAATCAATCATATGAACATATATGTAGTTTACTATTGTGTCAAATTATGGAAATTTTATTGTGTTCAAAATACGTTATGCGTGTTCCTCAAATTATTATTTGTTTCCCATAGAAATTAAAAATTTCCTTTACCACACACATCAACTGATGTGGGCGGCTTTTTAAATTCATCAAACCCATAGATCATCAAACAATTAGGGCTTTAATTGGAACTTAAAACCCATATAAAATGGACTGTTATTTATTTAATTATAGTGGGCCCAGTTCCTTTTATATACAATTCGATTGGAGGAAAAACCCTAGCCTCTTTCCGTTATAATCAGGGACAAACCCTTTATTGCACCGGTGTTGTGCGGCTCTGCGAAACTTTCTAAAATGGGTAAACCCTACTTCTCATCTTTCGTCTAGAGATCCATTCTCATCGTTTCTTAGATCGCTTTAACATCTGTTTTGTTGTTGAAATGTTGTCTATGTTATTGATCCGTTCTTGCGAACAATTTTCCACAATACTTTTCTTATTGATTCGATGGATTTTTGTAAACCCTAGGTGCGTACAAGTATGTATTGGAGCTATGGAGGAAAAAGCAGTCTCATGTCATGAGACTCCTGCGGAGGGTGAGGTGCTGGGAGTACAAACATCAACCTTTGATTGTCCGTCTCGTCAGGCCTACTGATATACTCATATATTACATGTTTTAGCATGCATTTCATGTATAGTTTTGTGTAGATTACATGCATAATCATGATCTTGTCTTGCATTTAGATCTTAAATTAGAGATTAGGACATTTGCATTAGGTTTGGTGTGTTCTTGCATGTTTTGGAGTATTTCCTAGGTAATTGGAGGCAATTAGACAAATTTGGAGATTGGGACCTAAGTGAAGTGCAAAGCTCATCCGAGACGCCGGAAAGATGTGTTTGGACGAAGCTCCTCCGATCTGAATCAGCCTTGACAACCTTCATGAAAGATGTAGAGGAGTGCCTTATCTGTCCGGGAGAAGTCGAATCAGGCGATTTGGATACGTGGTTGGAGAGTTACGACAGTTTTACTGGTATGGGACCAGAAGCTAAGCACCGACCCAGGACTTCCCCACATACCGGTGAAACAAACCGGTGTGAAGCCAGAGGCTAAGCACCGATCACCACAAACCGGTGCAACAAAACGGTGTAGCACTTACCAGCCGAGCTCACCCGATGGGTCTGAAAGATCGGCCCGAACGAAGGGTCTCCAATCAGATTTAGCTTCGGAGGTCTTCATAGAAGTTCTAGATAATTGAGTTGGCTGTCATCTGGAGGTAGTTTCATGTCGTTTGGAGCTGTGGTTCAAAAGATACATCATATTTAGCAAAGACATGTCTGTCTGCCGCCCAAACGAGTTCCGCCCGGAGTTGAAACCCAGCAGCAACACCGATCACCACAGACCGGTGCAACAGGTCGGTGTGAGACCACTCAAGACCAGATTTGACCCATTTCAACCGGGTCAATACCCGGTTTGTTCCGGGTTGACCCGGTTCGCCCATTTTTCTATAAATACTCTTGAAACCTAATTTTGTAGCTAAGCTTTCTTCTTTCTAGAGTTGGGTTTTATCCCAAACTCTTCTTATGATTTTGGAGGGATTTTGATTGTTCTTCATACAAATGCCACTCTAGAGAAGATTTCTTCAACTCTATCTTTTATTTATGCAATTTATTTATTTTTATGTCTTTTTCCCATTTGTTCTTCTTGTTCTTTAGACTTTAGGGTTTTTGTTGGATCATGGATGGCTTGGTTTTGATGATTTGATGATTGATTTGTGTTGCCTATGTTCTTAATCATTGCTTTCCTTTCTTATTTAGTGATCTTAATGCTAGATTGGGCTTGAGAAAGTTAATCTAGATCATAGGGAATTTCACACCCACAAGGTGTTTGATGAAATTCCCCAAAGAACTAAATAAGAGATTTACATATCTTAGCTCATGAGAATGGTTGTCTAAGATGTATTTTGGTTATTGGAACTTGATATTAATGCTTGTTAGTCATTTAATCACAAATGAGAATTTGATCTTGATTAAGTGATTAATAAAGAGGTTAGTGTCATGAGAGTGAATTAACCTTATTCAAGTGTTCTAGACCTAAGGATTAGCATTGATTGTGTGCATTTGCATTATTAGTTAATTGTCTTGATGGTTAGATGATGATGATTTAGGTTGATTCTTGTTAGATCCTTCACATAGGTTGATCTTAAAGCTAGTTTAGATTGAGAGATCAAACTTAGAGCTTAAGCATTTCACGCCCGAGAGGTGTTCGATGAAATGCTTGAACCAAGCCTTTTGTGAGCTTTTCACATCCTAGCCAATGAGATTTGATGTCTAGGGTGATTAGTGAACTAAATGGAATTGGAGATTAATGCTCATTGATTACCTAATTGCAAACGAGAGTTTATGTCAATTGGGTGATTAGTGAAGTGATTAGTGCCATGAGAATGGATTAGTCATATTTATGAATTCCATGTTCTAGGATAGTGTTTTATGCAATCTTTGTCATCATTATTTGATTGTTAATCATTCATTTGCTTGTTTAGTCCATGATCCAACATTTCTATCTTTGTTTTCTTTCTTGCATTTTACTTTCTTAATTCAAAAACATAAAAACCCAAAACATTTGCTCTAGCTTAAGTCATTTCTTGCATTCTTAGTGTGTTGTTCTTTTTGCCTCCCTTGGATTGATCCCCAAGTGCTACAACGATAGCATTTGGGTAATTAGTATTATATACAAATTATCCATTATCACCTACTCGTCCCGACAAGGGTCATCGTTTGGGTTACAAGGCCAAGCAGGTGATTGATTATGCCCTAATTTCTTGTATGTTTAAAGTTCCCTTTGAATTTTATTAACCTTGATCTTAGTTTTTTTCCCCCAATATTAGTTATGCAGTCAAATGGTTTTTCGTACAAGTTGGTTTTTATTGTTAAAATGAGATCTTGGAGTGTAGATACTGAGAATTTGGTAGATATTGGCTTATGATTTGGCCTAAGTTGCTTGATCTTGGTGTTGTTAGTAGATAGATATGGAAGCATTGCTGCTTATGTGGTTTCTTGAAACACGCATTTCTTCTTTAAGGAATTGTGTGTGCTAATGATTGAATCCCTCCCATGATCATCTACATAGCCAGTCTGATATACTATTTCACTCGATGGACTACACTTATTTGATAATCTAGCTCTTGTTCCGACTGGTACATGAAACATTCTGTCTTGCTCTAGCCTCAAACATTGTACTAATCTAGTTTGAATGTTAATGTATGTCAGGGCTTTGTGGTGTGCCGTATCCGTGTGAGATGTGGTGGACGCAAGAGGTCAGTGCATTATTAGTGCATTATTAGTTGAATCTGGAGACAAAACACTTGTTTTCATGTATCCGTTTAATCATCAAGGAATCCGAGAAACCTGTCGATAATGCGGGTAACAGGCGTTCTGTCCCCTGGAGTATATCGAACCAGAGACTCCAATTCCATTTTTGGTAAGGCTTGAAAAAGCGTGTGAGGACGAGTGTAGTACAAGTGTTTCCTCTCTTCTAGTTCTTCAGCTAATTCACATTAATGATTGTCCATCAGATCTTCGTTCACTACCACAATCAATGGCTTTCATAGCTTTAGTGTCTCGAATATGCTTCCAGAGCATGCTTCATTGAGAGTTGATTACATTCTAGCATTTCGAAATGGGTCTCCAAATCGGTTGTGATTCTATATTCCAATGAGAGAAGTTTTAAAAGAGAAAAACTCACCAGTGTGACTAATAACAAGAGATGCATATCGAATATAATCCGCGATACTCGAGGAAAACGTGAAGTAATCCACGACTAATGATCCATCCGCTCCATGACACTGGATCATTAGTAAGAAAATAAAAAACCACATGAGAATCTTCATATACGCATGATATATCCAAAGAGTTCTGATTCAAAAAGAAAAGAGTACAATAGGCAAGGAAATTTGAAGGACTTATATCAACAATAGAGCAGAGAAAAATATCAAAGAAACAAAAATTTTAACTCATTTTGCAACAGAAGAAACAAAATTGTGACTCATTTGCTAGTATTGTTTTGCTAAAGGTTCACGGTAGAGTAATAAGACGAATCAGAATTGAGTGAAAAGATTCACCTAAACAGAATCTCTTGAATTTGTACTGTGTTCTACGAATTCAAAATGATCGCACTCATAATTATGCCCCAAATCCAATTTCCAATATCACAGCCCAATTAAAAGCAAACAAGTGAGTGGAGAAGATAATTAGGATAATCAAAAACCTTGGTTGGAGAATAGATTCCTCGACCCATATGAATGAGAAGATGGGTATATCCTCTCTTCTTCAGCTCGTCTTTAACATCTTCACTAACCACTGTTTTCAAAAGAGCATCGAAACACGTTGTTCCTACCGTCACAAACACTACTCTCTTTGCATTCTCTCTATCTTCCATTTAACACCATGATAAGCAAACAACTGTATTTTATTCACTTATCAAGAGGAATTACAAATCGATCCACTAAGAGACTCTCAAAGATGAATTGATCCCTTGATAGCGTCGGATTCGTCTCCGATTTTAAGAACTAAGTCCGGTGAGAACCTCTTCACCAATCTCGAAAAGTAAAGAACAATGGTTTAAGAGTAAAAGCAAGAACAAAACTAAACTAAAAATGGTGTAAAAGCAAGCACACGAAATTAGGTCTTCTAACAGGCATATTTATAGGCCTTCTCTTCTGCTTTCGTCGGTCTTTAGGGTTTTAAGTGACGGGAATTGAACGGGCCTTGCACATTAAGCTTACGGGACGAAACTGCTTCCACCGCGGGTCCATGGCGTCTGGCCGCGGCGAACCTTCACTTGGCCGCAGGTGGAGGCTTCCTGGCCGCGGTGAATTGCCTCTTGGCCGCGGCTGGGACTGCTCCGGGAGTGGCCGGATGGGATGTCTTGATCTTCATGTTTCTTTTGATTGAACATTTGGATCGTCCTCAAATCTGTTGGAATGGAAAGGTAGCTGGTCCTTCTTGAATATCTCCAAAACTTGGCTGGATCAGACGGTGAGAAGAACCTCTTTGGCAATTGAACTTCTGACAGTTTGACTCTGAGCCGAAAATCTAGGTTTTCTCCAATTTGCAATGTTTTCGCCTAAGTAACCTGAAAAGAGTTTTGAAACTACAAATATGCGAAAACCGTAATAAAATATAGAAAAGTGAGTGAAACACTTATTAAAGCGTTCTTCAATAGATAGTAAAACGGGTAAAAATACGGTGTTATCATCCCTTCGAACTCAAGAACAAGTTTCTTGAGATTCGCCTAGTTGTAGAGAAACTCTCTCTCACAACTCCTTGATCGGATTTACACAAATCATCGAAAACTCTACAAAAGGTAAAGCAAAGGTTTTTATACTAACCAACCAATAGTTGAAGCTATATCTGCCATCTCACATCTTCTATTTCTTATTGGTTCAGTTCATTAGTCAACAAGTCTTCCTTTGACAGCTCACCATTAGTCTTGAGTATGTATACTTATCAATACCCCCTTTCAAAAAAAATAGCTTGCCCTCAAGCTGGTAAGACACAGTTGCGGCAATAGCACCATGTCTCTTGATCTCATGAACATCTATCTCTTGTCCACCTCTGGTTCACTACTTCTGGTTTGCCCTTCTGCAACCAAGATGGATATGTCGAATTCATTGTGGAAGACCAGCCCTCCTCTAACCAATGCAAATAAATTTCAGAACAAATGGTGAACACAACACTACCCACCCATAAAGCCAAAACAGAAACTATATGCAATTGCTTTACTTTGAACCTATCATCCCCAAAGATAAACTGTTGCAGGTCTCTGAAATGTTGCCACCACATTCTCAGTTTGCAAAATGGTCTTGACATGTGTGATTATCTCTTTCTGCCCAAATGCTTACAGTTGTTTCCATGTTGTATTGATCTGAGTTGAGTACTAGAGCAATAACTGATGTATTTGTTTTCCTCTCTAGCAATGAATTAATACATTTGTGGAATGTCTCTCTGCAGAGTCATATATTTGTACTTGAACAAGCGAGACTTATAAGAGATTTTTAGCCTCTGTTTTTTGTTTTCCATGTAGTTGTAGTAGATTGTTGTTGAGATTAATCCAAAGTAGACTCTTGTATAAGTGTTGGAGCAATAACCACAAGGTCCTCTCTTTCTCATGTTCCTTATATTTCCAATGATTCTGAACTTGTATCAGCAACAATTCTGAAATTTTGTATCTCACAAGTTCACTCCACACCCAAACCAAGACAGACTTTATTAATGACAACCAGACATTTTCTACGCAGTACCAAGCATGTGCCAAACTCGGAAGGAACACAACACAGTTCAAACAAAATGGTTGTAGTAACTTAGACTTCTATTTGTGTTTCATGTAGAACTTCATATAACCACATATAAGCTATTGCACTCCTCGTGAATCATGACTCCAATTCACATAGAACATATCCTTGCCAAACGTAATGGCACAATTTGATTTAGCATATATCCTCTTCAACGTGCATTGAATCACATAATTCCAAGCCACACCCTTGTAAATATTCTGCATCGTAGTTGCTGTAAGAGTTGACAGAACCAACAACATGGATGTAAAAAAACATCATTGCTTATTGATAGCACACGTATAGCGTTTTTATAAACGCTAGAACTGGAAGAGCTATAATAGGTCGACCCCATACGATAGCATTTTTGGAATGTGTTATTATAGGTAATTATATAATAGTGCTAATTGAATGCTATCATTTTCTTTCTTGTAGCACATTTTTTACGCTATTTTACATTGTTTTATAGTAATTTTTACATGCTACATTATAAAATAATATATATATATTGTAAATCTAATTAATTATATTTACAAAACCAATTAGTTAAAAACATGTTTCTTTCCATAAATCATCAAAAGATACATAATTGTAATTTTACAAAGTAGTTCATCATTCACCGTTATTTGTTAAAACAAGGTATCAAAAAACCCAAGGCAGAGAAACAACCTCTCCTTCTCCCTTCTTCTTCTTCTCGGCAACCTTTCCAAAATACTTATCATCAAATTTATCGAGCCAACTAAGTATGTGTCCTACAAGGAGTGGGCTTGGAAGACTAGAGCGAAGAAAGCTGCCATATGCATTGGATGGGTTATCTCGCCTATTCTCATGAAGAAAGGGATCAAGCTATCGTTGAGTTATCACAAATGGAAGCTTTTGGATGAAGGCTATCTTACGAGAACTCGATTTGCTAAGGGGGTACAAGATGGTAAGATAGCCTACAACCTTCAACTCAACGAGACATTCCGCGCCCAAGTGTTGCTACCGAACCCTTCAATCACCAACCTCCGTGAGCCACGGAACGTGATCTTCTACCCCACATCAGAGCATCTCTACAACCGCAACTTGGACCAGCCCATCGATGCTTTCCGCGCACGAACCGCCAAGAGGAAGGGCAAGTCCATTGCTCAAGATGTTCCCGAAGCCTCTCATGCCTCCGAAGATGAAGCACAAGAAGAGCCTTCCCTCGATCCCACCTATGGTAGCGAGCGCTATCACTTCGACCCTTATGACGGTGCCATGCCCAACATCGCCACACGCCATGCACACCACCAATCTCGACTCCTTCAGCGTTGGTGCAAGTGGCAAGACACCAACATGAGGAAGATGGTCAAGACGATCACAAGCCTCAAGAAGAAGGTTAAGTCGATGGGGAAGGTGATTAAGGAGTTGAGAGGAGACGGAGGAGAGGGCACTTCTAGGGGCCGCGATGATGAGGCACGAGGAGAGATGGTAATGCACGAGGAGGCAAGCCGCGCCATGGCCCGCGAAGAAAAAGCGACCAAGAGGAGGGCGATGAGATCACCATCTCCCATCTCGAGCAACCCGAGCTACTCGATGGGGTCTTCCTCCCCGTCCCAAAGTTTCTAGGTAACTTTCCAAATCTCTTGTATATAATATCTTTTATTTTGAGTCTTGCATTGTATAGTTTTTATTCCTTGTTTTAGGTTCTTCCTTTGGATCTATCTCACACCGGGACGGTGTGATTTAAGTTTGGGGGAAGGACCGGTTGCTAATCATGTTTATTTTGATCTTATTTTTCTATTCTGCATTTTGAGTCTCATGCATTCATGCGTCCATCTAAGGCATAGAAAAACACAAAAAAATTTGAAAATTTTGAAAACACAAAAAGAAAAACATGTAGTTGCATTTCATAAGTAGGATCGAGTCTAGTAACATATAAGTCGCATTGCACGTGCATAGGGAGCAATGATGATTTTTCCTTGTAGAGTATCATTTTAAGAGCTCGGTCCAATGTCCTCGTTGCTAGTTGTTTGATGCTTTGATCTCGTGTTTGAAATAAAGGACGAACCATGTTTTGATCTTGTGTCTCACTACTTAGGTTTTAGCTAAAGCATGTGTGAATCGAATCCAATCCTATCTAAGTGAGAACCTTAATTTTGACACATTAATTATCATGATCATGCATTGCACAATGGACTCATGGATTCCGCATACATACTTGGGTCATCTTATCCCTTTGTACCACTCTTGTTGGCCCAAGTAGCCAATTCCCACCTTTGGAATGGTTCCCCACCTAAAAACTCAACCTTCTTTCAAGCCTACATGTTTAGTGAGCGTTGTGAGGCCTTATTTTTGAATGGACTTAGCAAAAAGTGTTGGGTCTAGAGCGACAAGGAAAGGCTTTCATGTAGAACTAGCTCGCGCATCATGAGCTAGATTAGGCTAGGTTAGATAGGTCGGTATTTGTGATTAGGGGAATGGGTAAAAAGAAAGAAAAGAAGGATCATGAGATTGGAAAAGTGGAAAGAAAGAAAGGAATTTGGGAGAGTGATTTGGGGAAAGCAATAAGATCGAAATGGTTGGCAAGAAAATATGTGGTTTAGCTCTAAGTGTCGAAAAGATAGTCTCTAGCTTTAAAAAGAAAGAAAAGAAGCCAAAAGGGCTCAAGTTAGAAAAGAAATGAAAGAGGCTAGAGAAAACAAAAGAGAAGCTAAGTCAAGGAAAGCAATGTATGCCAAACCATTTGTTGAAGAAGAAACCCCCAAATGCTTATAAAGAGGAAAGATGATGAAAAGATGTGGTGTAAGAAGGCAAGAACGCCTTGTGAAGGGTAGCTAGGATTTGTTCTTTGTGGGTTTAGAATTAGGGTCGATTTTGTAATGGGGCATTGGGTAGATGGAAGTCTAGCCTTGTATGCATCTATTGCTCTTCACCCTTAGCATTTTGCCAAAGTCCATTCCTTCGATGAGAGATCCCTTGTTCGAAAACCACCACATGAATTGAGATCATCTTTGTCTCAAAAACCAAGCCCTTAACCAAATGAGTTTGTTTGCATTGCATGAGCATGATCCACATGGAACCACTAATTGAATGTCAAAGGATTGGATGAGAGGAACGCGTGTGTAGGTTGAGACTTAGGCTTGATTCATGTAGGGAAGGGATATGGCTAGCTCCTTTTGAGTAGACTAGTTTGATCGCATTTTAGAACAAACAACTTGGACATTGAGCTTGATTTCTTTTTATGATACTTGTGGATTTGAGCTCCCGCCCTTAATCTTTTCCCTCTTCCCGATTCTTGTTTGCTTGAGGACAAGCAAAAGAGTAAGTTTGGGGGAATTGATATCAATGTATTTTGCATGTTCTTGCATGCATATTTATTAGGATTTCATGTCATTTGCATTCATAATCACGGTCTTGTCCCGCATTTTGGTCTTCACTAGGACTTAGGGTGTTGCATTAGGTCCCATAGAGTCTTTGCATACTTTGGAATGATTTCTAGGTACTTTGGAAGCGGTTCGGGACTTGGGACATAAGACCAACATCATCAGGAGCACAGCCATACCGAGTCCACAGATCGGTATTGGCACTCGGTGTAGAGAACCGCACAGCCATACCGAGTCCACAGATCGGTATTGGCACTCGGTGTAGAAGACCGCACAGCCATACCGAGCCCACAGATCGGTATTGGCACTCGGTGTAGAAGACCGCACAGCCATACCGAGTCCACAGATCGGTATTGGCACTCGGTGTAGAAGACCGCACAGCCATACCGAGCCCACAGCTCGGTGTCGTCAATCGGCGAAAGGCTCACACACCCATACCGACTCCACAGCTCGGTATTGGGATCGGCACAAAATCTTCAGGGCAACACGCCGACGCCACGGCTCGGTATCACACTCGGTATTGAAGACGGACCGAAGACAGAACCAAGAAGCGCTTAACTCCGACCCCCATACCGATCTGTGACATCGGTATGGCCGAGAATCCGCAAGAAGACTTCTCCCCAATACCGAGTCCACAGATCGGTATTGGCACTCGGCATGCACCAGCCCAGGCTCAATACCGAGTCCATGGATCGGTGTTGGTGCTCGGTATTCACTAGTTCGCCCATTTTGACCCAACTGAACCGGGTCGGTACCCGGTTTGTTCCGGGTCGACCCGGTTCGCACACTGTTCACTATAAATAGTTTTAGACCTAATTTTCTATGATGTCTTTTTTATGCTAAAAAAAAACCTCTTTTTGAATGTTCTAAGTATTTTGTATGAGATTTTCCTTTTGAATCTATCAATCTATTCTATTCTCAATCTCCTTTCTTAATCATCTAATCATCTAATCATGGGATTTAACATGTTCTTTATAGGATTTATTAGACCCATCATGATTAGTGAGTAGTTTCCTAGAATCTAGGGATGGGTTAGGATTAGGTGATTTTCATGGATGATTTGTGATGCTTAGGGATAGATAATCAATTTCCTACTCTTAGGGAGTGTGTCTAATGCTTGATTGTGCTTGAGAAAGACAAACTTGATCTCAAGGCATTTCCCACCCACAAGGTGTTCGATGAAATGCCTAAGAGAGCTTTCTAAGAGAAATACCCTTCTTAGCCTAAGAGATTAGTTGTCTAAGGGATTATTTAGGTGATCTTGATTAATGAAATTAATGCTTGCTAATTAAGAGTCCACAAATGAGAATTTGATCTTGGATTAGTAATTAGCATAGGTGATTAGTGCCTTGAGAGAGGATTAGTCGCGATTAGGATCTTAACCTTGGAAATTAACCTTGATTGTGTATGAGCATCATGAATTAGACTTGGAATAGCCTATATCCAATTACCCCATCCTTGGATTCGTTTTCATCATTTGAGTTCATATCTCGCTTAGTTTGTTCCATTTTGTTTATTGCTTAATCTTGTTAGGGTATTAGTTAAAATCAACAACTCACTTATTTAGCTTAACTTACTTGAGTGCCTTGTATTCTTCGTGCTTAGAATTAATCCCAATACGGATTGATAACCTTCTATACTACTCGTATTGGAGTTATTGATACCTCCTTAAGACCGAAAAGTCTTAGTATCAATATATCAGTTTGAAACAAGAAAGTGATTTAGCTCCAAGTGTTGAATTGTAAGGATCTCTAAGTGTGAAAGAGAGGAAAGAGCCAAAATGGCTAAGGCATCCAAAGGATGAAGTGGAGACAAGTCGAGCAAGCAAAAGAGGAGCTAAAGGAAAAGAAAAGATGAGAAGCCAATCCAATCAAGTTTGAAGAAGAAGTCCCCTAAGTGAAAAGTGATGAGAAGTGCGGGTTTAAGAAGGCAAAACGCCTTGTGATAATTGTAGCTTAGGGATGGATCTTGATGGGTTTAGAGATAGAAGTGGGGTTCATATTGGGGCATTGGGTAGATGAAAGTCATCCTTGTATGCATCGGTTGTTCCTTACTCTTAGCATTTTGCCAAAGTTCATTCTTTCGTGAGAGATCCCTTTGCTTCGGAATACCCGCATGATTGAGATCACTTTTATCTCAAGACCTTTCCCTAAGCCAAATGAGTTCACTTGATTTGCATGAGCATGATCCACCATTGAGCTTAATGAACCTTAAAGAGTTGTGGATTTAGGAATGCTGGTGAATGCTAAGGCTTAGACCAAATTCGTGTAGCAACGAGTATGGCTAAATCTTTTAAAGTAGAGATTGTTTGTGCATCATGTAACTACTCTCAAGGGCATTGGTTCGAACTGTTTTGTTAATATTCCCGGACTTGATCTCTCACTTCAACCTCTCTCTCTTCTTGTTCTTATTTGTTTGCTTGAGGACAAGCAAAAGAGTAAGTTTGGGGGAGTTGATATTCCCATATTTTACCCGTTTTAGCATGCATATTAATTAGTGTTTCGGGTCTCATGCATGTGCTTTTCATAGTTTTTATAACATTTTGGTCTAAATAGATTATTAGTTGTTTGCACTAGGTCCTAGTGAGTCTTGCATGCATTTGGAGTGTTTCTAGGTGTTTTGGAGACATTTGAGGAAGTTTGGAGTGATGGAGCTTAAGAGAAGGAAGGGTTCACCTGAGGTGTCCAACGATACGGCTGGTCGGCAACCCTCCGATCTGATTCAGCCTCGACGGTCTTCATGGAAGTTGTAGAGAAATGAGTTAGCTATCCCGGGGAGTTGAAATCAAGTCATTCGGACGTGTGGTGTGGGAGATATGCCATTTTTACTGAAGCCATGCCCGACTGGCCGCGAAGCTGTCAAACCATACCGACCAGCATTGGATCGGCACACTTGGGCGGTGTCACAACAGGAGCCAATACCAATCAGAAGCCNCAAAAGAGTAAGTTTGGGGGAGTTGATATTCCCATATTTTACCCGTTTTAGCATGCATATTAATTAGTGTTTCGGGTCTCATGCATGTGCTTTTCATAGTTTTTATAACATTTTGGTCTAAATAGATTATTAGTTGTTTGCACTAGGTCCTAGTGAGTCTTGCATGCATTTGGAGTGTTTCTAGGTGTTTTGGAGACATTTGAGGAAGTTTGGAGTGATGGAGCTTAAGAGAAGGAAGGGTTCACCTGAGGTGTCTCAACGATACGGCTGGCCGGCAACCCTCCGATCTGATTCAGCCTCGACTGTCTTCATGGAAGTTGTAGAGAAATGAGTTAGCTATCCCGGGGAGTTGAAATCAAGTCATTCGGACGTGTGGTGTAGGAGATATGCCATTTTTACTGAAGCCATGCCCGACTGGCCGCGAAGCTGTCAAACCATACCGACCAGCATTGGATCGGCACACTTGGGCGGTGTCACAACAGGAGCCAATACGCATCAGAAGCCCATTTCCATACCGTCCGAGATCCACTCGGCATGAGGCTTCATGATCATTAGTACCGACCGAGTCTTGGTCGGTACTATGGCTCGGTACAAGGAGGCATCCAACACCGATCCAGCCTTGCCGATCAAAATCCATCCGATGCGCGGGCAAGAGCGCATACTGTCCAGCACAATACGCCCGTACCGACCCGTCCCCATCCGGCACAACTCGAGCGGCACAAACACAGCTTTTTGTACCAACCCACTCCCGGTCGGTACTACAGCTCGGCACTAACTTAGCGATCACACCGATCGACTTCACCCGAATAAATCTCACCCAGCATGCAACTTCAAGATCAGTACCGACCCGTCCTGGTGCGGTACAAGCTGCTCGGTACTGAGGCAGAGACCAATACCGACCCAGCTCCACTTCCAATACCGATCCAAGACCACTCGGCGTGCACTCCTCCAAGCGGCAACACCAATAAGCTCACGACCAAAAGACTTGTACCGACCTACTTGTACCGACCCAGGACTGGTCGGTACAGAGCCCTTATGTGCCTCAAAACCATATTTGACCGGGTCAATACCCGGTTTGTTCTGGGTTGACCCGGTTTGCCCATTTTTCTATAAATACTCTTGAAACCTATTTTTCATGCCAAGCTTTCTTCTTTCTAGAGTTGGGTTTTATCCCAAACTCTTCTTATGATTTTGGAGGGATTTTGATTGTTCTTCATACAAATTCCACTCTAGAGAAGATTTCTTCATCCTTATCTTTATATTAATGCATCTTCTTTATCTTTATGTCTTTTTATCTTTTGTTCTTCATGTTTAGACTTTAGGGTTTTTATTGGATTTTGGTTTGCTTGATTTTTATGGGTTGATGATTGATTTGTGATGCTTAGATTCTAAATCATTGCTTTCCTTTCTTTCTAAGTGATCTTAATGCTAGATTGGGCTTGAGAGAGTCAATCTAGAGCTTTGAGAATTTCACACCCACAAGGTGTTTGATGAAATTCCCCAAAGAACTTAGAAAGAGATAAACATTTTTAACCTATGAGAGTAGTTGCTTAAGGTGTTTATTGGTTGATTTGAATATTGATCTTAATGCTTGCTAATCATTTCATCACAAATGAGAATTTGATCTTGATTTAGTGATTAGCAAAGTGATTAGTGCCTTGAGAGAGGATTAGTATTAATTAGTGATCTTAACCTAAGGAATAGCATAGATTGTGTGTATTAGCATCGTTAGTCAATTGTGTTGATGGTTAGATGATGATGAATTAAGTTGATCTTTGTTAGATCCTTCACATAGGTTAGCTCTTAATGCTAGATTTAGATTGAGAGATCAAATATAGGACTAAGGCATTTCACGCCCGAGAGGAGTTCGATGAAATGCTTGAACCAAGCCTTTTGTGAGCTTTTCACATCCTTGCCAATGAGAGTTGATGTCAAGGGTGATTAGTGAACTAATTGGGATTGTTTATTAATGCTCATTGATTATCTAATTGCAAACGAGAGTTTATGTCAATTAGGTGATTAGTGAAGTGATTAGTGCCATGAGAATGGATTAGTCATATTTATGAATCCCACGTTCTGGGATAGTGTTTAATGCAATCTTTGTCATCATTATTTGATTGTTAATCATTCATTTGATAGTTTATTCCATGATCCAACATTTCTATCTTTTGTTTTCTTTCTTGCATTTTACTTTCTTAATCTAAAAACATAAAAACCCAAAACAATTGCTCTAGCTTAAGTCATTTCTTGCATTCCTAGTGTGTTGTTCTTTGTGCCTCCTCGGATTGATCCTCTTGTACTACAATGATATGAGTAGACTTGAGTAATTGATTAAGACTCCAAAAATTCTATCATCAGCTATTGATATCCACAATTTCCAGTCACTTCCTTCTTGCACAAGTGTAATTGCGAATTCTTTCTTTTTCGGGACTTTTCTCTCTTTGACAGAACTTTTCTGTTTTTCCCCCGGACTTAGATTTTTCTCCGGGAAGTACTTCTCACTCCTTATAAACGAAACATGGTTGCCTCATAATAATTTCGACCAACATAGACTCTTTTTAGGCTTTTATTTCCTTTCCCTTTCGATTATTTTCGTTTTTTTTTTTTTTTTTTTTTTTTTTTTTTTGAAAGGGAGAAACGCCTTTATTGATATAGAGTCTTAGGGGCACAAAATTTTACCATGATTTTGAGTTTTTCCAAGGCATAACCAAGCTCTTATCTTTGTTGAATTTACCTCCACAATTCGCATATTGTCTTCGTCTTTAGTGACTGAAAACTGTGTTGTTCCTCCCTCTCCGGCGTTTTTGCACATATCTGCACATAAGACACAACGAGAGTTGCATGAGGTTTGAACAATGGTTAAGTTTCAGGTGGGGTGCAGCTAAAGATGAACCGGCCATCTAGGACAACAAAGAGTGGTAAAAAGGAAAAGATGTCCTAGATGTATGACTCGTTGTCTCGCCTAAAACCTTTGATAAGAAAATTAAATATAGATTAAGTCCAAATAAAGTGAGCTAGTATATCCTGTCAGAAAGAATCTCTATGGGTCGAAATCCTTTGGGGATGTCGCATTGCAAGTACCCTAGCTACCGCCTAGTCTAGTGCCAAACCACAAAAGAGCTGGCACATGGAGATAGCGTAGGAGCACACAGGTCGAAATCATCATAGATTTTGTTTCAATGTTCCTGAAAAAATACTTAATAAAAATAGAAAAGATTACATGAATTTTTTTTTAAATAAAGCAAAAAATAAGAAAAGAAAAGAAAAGAGATTAGTAATGGATAAACATCATCCCCCAGACTTAAATCACATTGTCCCCAGTGTGAAAAAGTTGGTGAGAAAATGGAAAAGACATCAAAATAAAATAGCAAAATAAAATAAAAGAGTTCGAAAATAAAAATAAAAAAGATGAAAAGGGAAAAAGATCGATTGAACCGTTGTGATGAAGTGTGTGGCTAGGCGTCGCCTGAGCCATCTGTCTCCGGATCGGGCATGTTACCATTCAACTGGTGGTGTTCTTCGAGGTAGTGCATGAGACGCTGGTATTGTCTCTCTTGTCGTGCTATCTTCTTCTCCATAGCTGCGTACTCTGGTCTGTGTGCGTGTGATGAGCTCGAGAGAGCGGATGGTTGTACGGGCCTGTGATTATAGAAGCAGTTGCTCAACATCTGCGTCTCGGTTGGCCTTGGCCACTAAAAACTCGCCAATAGTGTATGGTAGACGCGGGGCGGTAGGTACATAGTCCATCGTCTCCGGTATCCATCTAGGTGTTGCTCCTTCTCGGATTCTAGGGACAGAGTTAGAAGGTAAGAAAACAAAGTTTTGGATCTTCTGTTGTCGTAGACACCTTGTCCCATTATGCTGCATAGATCTTTATCGAGATCCCCCTCGGGGTGGATCTCATCGAGATATTGAAGCTTCAAAGCTTCACAAAGTTTTGGGATAGTTAGAGCATAAGAATATCCACGTACGGTAAAAGTAAGTGTAATATCATTCGCTCTCGGATTAGAGCGTCTCTTGTAACACATGGTGACGGTCGCTAAGAATTCTTTGGTGAGATCTACGTAGGTGGGAAGATTGAGCTCCATGAAACGTCTAAGATTAAGCTTATCGAAGTACCAAACCACGTCTTCTCTAATCCCGAGCATGTCGAGAGTCGAGTAATCTATGCTAGGTGTTAATTTGGTAACCATCCTCTTGAGCTTCTCAAGGTAATCGATATTCGGGTCCATAGGCTGTCCGACATATCATACCTTTTGTCTTCGTTCGGAGGTGGCGTTGGTTCATGTAACGCCCGCGTTCCGGAAGAATTGATTATTGGGAGAAATGATTAATTCGGGTTGTTCCGGGGTAGTATCGATCGATATTAGCTGTGTATCGATCGATACCTGTCGGGGGGGAGTATCGATCGATACGGGCATGCATCGATCGATACCCGTCGGGTTTCCTTTTAGTCTTCTTCCTCTTCTCTTCTTACGCTGGTTAAAACCATTCTTTTGGAAATCAGAATTGGTCGTGAGAGAGAGAGAGAGAGAGAGAGAGAGAGAGAGAGAAAGGGAAAGAGCTTGGTTAGAGCTTGGATCTTGCGAGATGAAGAGAGATTAAGCTTGGTGAGAAGCTTGAAGAAGAGATTGGAAGAGCTTGGTTTTGGCGTGAAGAGAGGGAGGGTCTTCTAGAGCTCGATCCGTCCGATCTAAGGTGAGTTGTGACCAAAGGTTAGCAATTAAGCTCGTGTGATGCTTAGTTAAGCTTGATTGATGAATCTTGTGGCTTGTGTTGGCGATTTCTGGGTTTAGATTTCGCGTAGGTTGTGAGTCGCAGGGGAGTATCGATCGATACCATGGGTGTATCGGTCGATACCAGTCCCTTGTCGGTAGACTAAAGTTGTTTTAGTATCGATCGATACCAGGTGTTGTTTTTAGTATCGATCGATACCAGTGCTTTGTCGGTGGACTCGTGTTGAGTCAGTATCGATCGATACCAGGGGTGTATCGGTCGATACCAGTCCCTTGTCGGGAGAGTCTT
>PKMM01047474.1:415017-480736 GCA_002933915.1 Eutrema heterophyllum | reverse complement strand
CTGATGGGTCTTCGGGTTGACTTGAGGAACCGTTGCATGGTGAGGGCTTTTTGCACGGTTGATGAGTTGGTTGAGACTGCAGCTTTGCTTGAGGAGGGTCTGAAAGACGAGGTGGTAGCGGTTACACCGAGTTTTCAGGCGAGATCTGTGCAGCAGCAGTCCGGTCCGAGCAGAGGCGGTAAGCCGATGCAAGGACAGAAGCGGAAGCGGGAGAGCGCTTCGAGAGGTAGTCGGGGTGGTCCGGGTTGCTTTGGATGTGGGAGCATGGATCACCGAGTGGCGAGCTGTCCTCAGAAGGGCGGAGTGCGAGTGGATTCTCGAGTGTGCTATCACTGTAAGGAGGCGGGGCACATCAGGCCTCAGTGTCCCCAGTTGCGGCAGAGTGAGACCACGGTGGTGCAGCCCATCAGGCAGGTGGCATCAGCGCCTCGAGTGTACTCCATCACCGAGTCCGGAGAGCCGAGTTCCAGGCCGATCACATGTATTTTGCTTAAACTCATCTAAGTCTAATTCTGTGTTGGGGAATGTTGTGCTTGTCGGGGTGTTAAGGTTCGCGGCACATGTATATGTGCAGGGACCTTGTGTGTTGGGGGTGTAGAGTGTCATGTGTTGTTTGACACGGAAGCATCGCATTGCTTCGTTTCCCCGGAGTTGGCCGAGAAGGCTAATCTTCGAAGCGAGCCCGGTGTGAGTTTGGGTTTCGTGGAGGTTGCCGGGGGGAAGCTCCTGAGAATTCACGGTCGGGTGCGAGACGTGGATGTTCAGGTAGCAGGCGAGTCTATGCATGCCGATTTGATTATCTGCTCAGTGGAGCTGTACGATGTCATCTTGGGCATGGATTGGCTCGGGAAGTTCAGAGCGCATCTGGACTGTCATCGAGGGCGAGTCGAGTTCGACCGAGGGAAAGGGAAGATGGTGTATCAGGGTGTGAGACCGACTTCCGGGAGTCTCGTGATCTCGGTTTTGCACGCGGAGCGTCTGATCGAGAGGGGTTGCGAGGCGTATTTGGCTACCATTTCCTTGCCGGAGGCCGTCGGAGAGGCTAGGGTTCAGGATATTCGTGTGGTTCGTGAGTTCCAGGATGTGTTCCAGTCGTTGCAGGGGTTGCCACTGTCTAGGTCGGATCCTTTCACGATCGAGTTGGAACCAGGGACGGCACCGATATCCAGGGCTCCTTACAGGATGGCTCCAGCAGAGATGGCAGAGCTGAAGAAGCAGCTGGCGGAATTGTTGAGCAAGGGGTTTATTCGCCCGAGTTCTTCACCGTGGGGAGCACCGGTGTTGTTCGTGAAGAAGAAGGACGGGAGTTTTTGGTTGTGTATTGACTACCGGGGACTTAACCGAGTCACAGTGAAGAACATGTATCCTCTTCCTTGGATTGATGAGTTGTTGGATCAGTTGAGAGGGGCCACTTGGTTCTCCAAGATTGACTTGGCGTCGGGATATCATCAGATTCCCATTGATGAGGTAGATATCTGGAAGACGGCTTTCAGATCCCGTTATGGCCACTACGAGTTTGTGGTGATGCCATTTGGGTTGACAAATGCACCGACTGCATTTACGAGATTGATGAACAGCGTTTTCTAGGAGTATCTAGATGAGTTCGTGATCATCTTTATCGACGATATCTTGGTGTATTCGAGGAGCCGGGAGGAGCATGGGGTGCATCTGCGTGTGGTTCTTTCGAGGCTGCGGGAACAGAAGTTATTTG
Source organism: Eutrema heterophyllum (assembly GCA_002933915.1). Classification (NCBI taxonomy): domain Eukaryota; kingdom Viridiplantae; phylum Streptophyta; class Magnoliopsida; order Brassicales; family Brassicaceae; genus Eutrema; species Eutrema heterophyllum. Next base: position 479,025 of record PKMM01047474.1, on the reverse strand, counting down.
CTAAGTTGTGTAAGTGTAGCTTCTGGCAGCGGGAGATCGGTTTTCTGGGTCACATTGTCTCTACGGAGGGAGTGTCGGTGGATCCGGAGAAGATCCAGGCCATTAGTACTTGGCCGAGGCCGAGGAATGCGACTGAGATTCGGAGTTTTCTCGGGTTGGCAGGGTATTATTGTCAGTTCGTCAAGGGTTTCGCGAGTCTGGCCAAGCCTATGACGAAGCTGACGGGAAAAGATGTTCCTTTTGTGTGGTCCTCGGAGTGTGAGGAGAGTTTCGCGGCACTGAAGGCCATGTTGACTAGTACTCCAGTATTGGCGTTGCCATAGTCGGGCGAGCCTTACATGGTGTACACCGATGTGTCGGGAGTGGGTCTTGGCTGTGTGTTGATGCAGAGGGGGAAGGTTATTGCCTATGCTTCGCGGCAGCTGCGGAAGCATAAGGGCAACTACCCTACCCATGACTTGGAGATGGCTGCAGTAGTTTTCGCTTTAAAGATTTGGAGATCTTATCTTTATGGCGGAAAGGTGCAGGTGTTCACAGATCATAAGAGCTTGAAGTACATTTTCACTCAGCCTGAGTTGAATTTGAGGCAGAGGCGCTGGATGGAGCTAGTGGCCGATTATGATCTGGAGATAGCTTACCACCCTGGTAAGGCTAATCTGGTTGCGGATGCGTTGAGTCGGAAGCGGGTGGCTTTAGCTCGGGAGCTCGAGGTTGAGTCTTTGGTGGGTGAGATTAGCACATTGCGCTTATGTGTTGTATCTCAGGAACCTTTGGGCTTAGAGGCGGCTAACCAGGCGGATCTTTTGAGCAGAGTTCGGGTGGCTCAGGAAAAAGATGAGGGTTTGGTTAAGGCTTCGAGAGCGGAGGGTTCTGAATATCAGGTATCTGCGAACGGCACTATCCTTGTTAGTGGGAGGGTATGCGTACCTTTGGATGAGGATTTGCGACGAGAGATCCTGAGTGAGGCTCATTCGAGTATGTTCGCGATTCATCCAGGAGCGACTAAGATGTACCGCGATCTCAAGCGCTATTATCATTGGGTCGGGATGAAGAAGGATGTTGCTAACTGGGTCGCGTCGTGCAACGTGTGCCAGTTAGTGAAGGCGGAGCACCAGGTCCCGAGTGGTTTGTTGCGGAGTTTACCCATTCCAGAGTGCAAGTGGGATATGATCACGATGGATTTCGTGGTGGGTTTACCAGTTTCTCGGACCAAGGATGCTGTTTTGGTCATCGTTGATCGATTGACCAAGTGTGCGCGTTTTCTGGCCATTAAGAAGACCGATGGGGCAGCAGTTTTGGCTAGGAAGTACGTGCAGGAGATTGTGAGACTGTATGGAGTACCGGTGAGCATTGTCTCGGACCGGGATCCTAAGTTCACATCGGAGTTTTGGAAGGCGTTCCAGGCGGAGATGGGCACGAAGGTGCACTTGAGCACGGCGTATCATCCTCAGACAGATGGGCAGTCCGAGCGGACCATCCAGACTCTGGAGGATATGTTGAGAATGTGCGTGCTGGATTGGGGTGGTCACTGGGTGGATCACTTGAGCTTGGTAGAGTTTGCGTATAACAATAGCTACCAGGCGAGTATTGGGATGGCTCCATACGAGGCTATGTATGGGAGGCCATGTCGCACCCCCTTGTGTTGGACACAAGTGGGGGAGAGGAGCACTTTGGGTGCGAGTTTTGTTCAGGAAACCACAGAGAAGATCCGGGTTTTGAAGCCGAACATGAAAGAGGCCCAGGATCGGCAAAAGAGTTATGCCGATAAGAGGCGGAAAGAGCTTGTGTTTGTGTTTGAGGTGGGAGATAGTGTGTATCTCAAGATGGTTTTACTAAGAGGTCCGAACAGGTCCATTACTGCGACTAAGTTGAGTCCGAGGTATATGGGGCCGTTCCGGATTGTGGAGCGTGTTGGACCGATAGCGTATCGGTTGGAGTTACCCGCGGTTATGCAAGCATTTCATAAGGTCTTCCATGTGTCGATGCTGAAGAAGTGTTTGCATAGGGGTGACGAGGTATTGGCTGAGATTCCGTCAGATCTCCAGCCCAATATGACCGTTGAGGCGAGACCTTTGAGGGTCAAGGAGCTTCGTCGGAAGAAGATTCCGATGATGCGAGTTCTGTGGGACTGTGACGGGGTGCAGGAGGAAACTTGGGAGCCAGAGGCTAGCATGGAAGCGAGGTTCCGGAAGTGGTTCTAGAAGCAAGCTGCGGCTTGAGTTCCATCGAGAGGTTCCAGTTTCGGTTGTAGCTGTGTGCTATGTGTGTTTCATTTTGTATTTCCGTTGTGTAGAACGATGTTACATTATGATGTATAATAAGATGAGTATTTCTTATTATTGGTGACTTTGGGAGTCACGGTTTCGCATTACGTTTTGGGTAAAAAGCGTTAATGCGAGAGAGTAATAAGATGGATGTTCTTATTGCTGTTGTGAGCGTTGCGTGTTTTCAGTTAAGCTTGCTCGGGAAAATGAGTCAAGTGACACGACCAGGTTATTTCACTGAGCGGTTCTATGTGGTGGGTCGGATTGCAGGCGTATGGTACTTGTTTGTTTTATTACGTTTGTATTGATGACCTACTGCAGAAAATTGTTGGGTGTTAGAGGTAGCCTAGTCGTGGTTGTCTTGACAAGTTTTTCTAAAGCGAGCCGACACTGGAAGGTGCGCAAGGGCGGTGCGATGACCAGGTTATTGGTTATGCACGGCAGATATTGCGGGTACGGAATATGGGTGATGCCGGTGTTGCCTTGCGAGGATTTACACGGATCACAGGAGGTAGTTCAGTCGAGATGCTTATAGATGTGTGACTTATTGCTCGTTGAGAGGACTAGTTCCTCTGGTNGATGTTCTTATTGCTGTTGTGAGCGTTGCGTGTTTTCAGTTAAGCTTGTTCGGGAAAATGAGTCAAGTGACACGACCGGGTTATTTCACTGAGCAGTTCTATGTGGTGGGTCGGATTGCAGGCGTATGGTACTTGTTTGTTTTATTACGTTTGTATTGATGACCTACTGCAGAAAATTGTTGGGTGTTAGAGGTAGCCTAGTCGTGGTTGTCTTGACAAGTTTTTCTAAAGCGAGCCGACACTGGAAGGTGCGCAAGGGCGGTGCGATGACTTGGTTATTGCTTATGCACGGCAGATATTCCGGGTACGGAATATGGGTGATGCCGGTGTTGCCTTGCGAGGATTTACACGGATCACAGGAGGTAGTTCAGTCGAGATGCTTATAAATGTGTGACTTATTGCTCGTTGAGAGGACTAGTTCCTCTGGTGCCGATAGCTCGCAGGACTGTGTGTCTTGAGAGTGTGACTGGCGATGTACCCAGACTCGGGAGGTTTATAGTCTAGAGTGATACGTGATACCGTGGATTCGTAAGGAGTATATCCTAGACGTAGGATATATTGCCTAGAATTGACTGGTATGGGGTATTGACTCTTACAGGTTATATTACCGAGTGGAGTGGTACGGCATATACCCAGAACTCAGAGATGCTGTGGTGTCTTGGGTGTTGTGGTATGTTTGATACCTTGCGAGGTATGGTGAATATCCTGCGGGATATGGCAGATGCTCAGAACTCGGAGATGCTGCGGTGTCTTGAGTGATGGGGTTTGGCTTGTGTTTGAGCAATAAGTACATATGATGCCGCGGTGTCATAAGATTAGGGACTGAGTGGGAAACCTCGGAGGTTGGTTTGGACCTCGTGTGAGTGTTGAGATGGCCGGGTTGGCCAAGGTTTAGGTAATCGTTGCGACGATTAAGGTTCATTGGAGACGAACGGTTCATGGGAGATGAACGGTAACGAAGATTCGAGGTCGAATCTATGTTAGTGGGGGAGAATTTTAACGCCTGCGTTCCAGAAGAATTGATTATTGGGAGAATGATTAATTCGGGTTGTTCCGGGGTAGTATCGATCGATACTAGCTGTGTATCGATCGATACCTGTCGGGGGGAGTATCGATCGATACGGGCATGCATCGATCGATACCCGTCGGGTTTCCTTTTAGTCTTCTTCCTCTTCTCTTCTTACGCTGGTTAAAACCATTCTTTTGGAAATCAGAATTGGTCATGAGAGAGAGAGAGAGAGAGAGAGAAAGGGAAAGAGCTTGGTTAGAGCTTGGATCTTGCGAGATCAAGAGAGATTAAGCTTGGTGAGAAGCTTGAAGAAGAGATTGGAAGAGCTTGGTTTTTGCGTGAAGAGAGGAAAGGTCTTCTAGAGCTCGATCCGTCCGATCTAAGGTGAGTTGTGACCAAAGGTTAGCAATTAAGCTCGTGTGATGCTTAGTTAAGCTTGATTATTGAATCTTGTGGCTTGTGTTGGCGATTTCTGGGTTTAGATTTCGCGTAGGTTGTGAGTCGCAGGGGAGTATCGATCAATACCATGGGTGTATCGGTCGATACCAGTCCCTTGTCGGTAGACTAAAGTTGTTTTAGTATCGATCGATACCAGGTGTTGTTTTTAGTATCGATCGATACCAGTGCTTTGTCGGTGGACTCGTGTTGAGTCAGTATCGATCGATACCAGGGGTGTATCAGTCGATACCATTCCCTTGTCGGGAGAGTCTTGTATTGTTTGGGTATCGATCGATACCAGGGGTGTATCGATCGATACCGGTTGTTTGGTTGTGCCTTGAAAGCGTATTGGGTGTTTACTTTTCAGGCTGTGTGTTTAGTTTTTCTTGGAATAGAATTGCTAGGCGTTGGTTTAGTTTTTCATGGAGTTGAATTACTAATTGTGCTGGAAGTTTTAATTGGTGTTAGTTAATTCTTCGTATTGTTATTTGCTGTTTGTTGTGCTTGTTGTTAGCCTGTTGTTGGGAGGATCAATCTCACTCAGCGTTTGGTTAGCCAAATGTTGATGCATCATTTTTGTCGATGTAGGTAAAGATAAGGCGTGATTGTGGAATCGAGGCAGTGAAGAGGGGATGATTAGGACCCGGGGTTTTTAATTGTGTTGTTATTGCTTTCGCTGTTGTAGAACTGTTAACACTGGTTTTGTGTTGTATTAATTATTTCTGTTTAAAAAAAAAAAAGTGTGGTCCTTTCAGTTCACGTGGAGGAGAAGGCGTCGGGTCACATGGAATGATAGGCACACGAGTTCAAATCGATCGTCTTCAACTTGCAAAGAACTCGCCAAGATTTGTGTCGTCTTCTACGCTTGCTGTGTCCGAGCCTCCTTGGCTCTCCTCGGGTCGCCTAGATAATGATCTCCGGGAAGGTTTTCCTACGTATCCGCTCTTCTTCGAGCATAATGTGCGAGATCACGGGTTGTCCATCGTTCCTACAAAATAGAGAAACAACTCGGCAAAAATATGAATATGGTTGTAATTGAAAGGTTTCAATGTGCGAGGATACTAAATCGAGTATCAATAGACTCACTCAATAAACAAACGAGAAATATTGAACATGAATTAAACAAATCGAGGTGATAATCATAAATTATGGGTTTTGTGACGCACTTGCATAAAAAAATTCTAGATATAGATTTTAAGTTTATCTCCATGCAATTTCAGTAGATTACCGTTACTAATTTTCAATATACCAAAACTTCTCTTAATTAATCAAAATTAATCTCCAATTTCGTTTTTAGTTAAGCTCGAAAATTTCAAATTCCAAAAATCTCAAATCCATAATAATTAAGTTCTAAAACTGAAATCTAGACATAGTAGAAGTTCAATCTCAAGTTCTCTAACAATTTCTAGCTATCATAGACATGGATCTAGTTAAATTAAGAAAAACCTTAGGGTTTAGCTTATATGAAAAAGTAGAGTTTTAGGTTCATACCTTGTTGGAAGAGATGAGATAGATGTGAAATTGGTATCTCCTTTGAAATAGAGTGAGAATGGACCAAAGAATTTTTGTAAAAGCTTTGAAATTGAAAAAGTTGTTCTTGCTCAAGATCTCCGAATCTCTTGGAAGAGAAGAAGAAATAGAGCTTTTGATCTTAAAATACTCTTTTTGCCTTTGCAAAGTTATTTTTATACAAAAAGAAGGTTTTTGTTTTTCAAAAACTTTTCGGGAACTTACCTTAGCGGGACACGAGAATTAAACCGGGATGGTTCAATTTTGTGTCGGGAACATGCCGGGATTGCACGGTTCAAAGTTGGGAATGGTTCGGGAAAGGTCGGGATGTGTTCTGGTCAGAAACATGTTGGGCGCGGGTCGAGCCCACGCGACCGCGGTGAAACCGCTCTTCGCCGCGGGTCGACTTCCTTCACCTGCGGTCGATCGTCGGTTCACCGTGCGACCAGCCAACGAAGGCGTGGTCGATGGCCTCCTCGCCGCGAGTCGGGCTGCTCCAGCCGCGGCCGAGTGGCCTTCGTCTTGGGAGTGTTTTCTCCCTCGTTTCTTTGGCGTTTCTCGATCCGTTTCGAACGCCTTCTTCATTTTTTTGTGTTTTCTGATTTTTTGAATGTTTTTGGGTTTTTGTGTTTTTATATAAAGCCTGAAATACTAAAAAGAAAAACGTCAATAGAAAAAGAACGGTAAAAAATAAAACAAATAAAACGTACCAAATGGGTTGCCTCCCATCAAGCGCTTTTGGTTAAAGTTGTTAGCTCGACTTTTGGTGGGATCTAGGTGCGAACAGAAGATGTCCCGGGAATAAACGTTCTTTGGGTTTCATCGAATTTTAAATTTGGTTCGCATATGTCTTGTATCCCGTTCTTCCTTCCGCGTTTTCTCGGAATCCTTGCGTTTGGAAAAGCTTGCTTTGTTTTCTCGATCATCTCTTCCACTCGCTCTTCCTTGGAGTCTCTTAAGTTGGGTGGAATGGTGATCCTGATTTTTGCAAATGGTTTAGATATAAAAGGTTGACTTACCTTTGGAGTTTTCGGCTTCGTTGACTCGTTTTTCTCTTTTTCCTTAGGAGGGATCGACTTCTTCTTCTTGTGCTTGTCCTTCGGGATTGGAGTTCCATCTGGGACAGTAGGATAGAACTTTCTTCGATCCACATTCAAGATAACATCCTGACGGTTGGCGTGATCAAGGATGGCGCCAACGGTAGCTAAGAACGGGAGACCAAAAATCAATGGTCTATCTTCGTATCGATCCATCTCGAGTACTTGAAAATTAGCGGGAACAATCTTGTTCTCAACGAGCAGTTGAAGGTCATGAATCACTCCTTCGGGTTTCTTTTGTGATGAATCTCCAAAAATAACGCTCACGGTAGAAGGTGTTAGAGTTTTTATACCAAGCTTCTCGGCAAACGTCTTTGACATGATGTTGACGTTGGCTCCTGAATCACATAGACAATCTGCAAAATTTATTCCGAAAATCGAGCAAGAGAAAGAAAAACGTACCGGGTCATCGGCTTTTCTTAGCCTTTGAAAAGGTGTTTGTTTTGGTACCTCAAATGGTGGTTCTCGAACCATGTTGGACTCGGTATTGGTTCTTCCATAGAGTGGGACGAATTTAGAAGCTTCTCCTTCTTCGGTTCATCGTTGACTTCCTTCTTGGGTGCGGTAGAAATTACGTTGCAAAATCTCTTCGGATTATCCTCTACTCTTCCGGGTAAAGCTCCGTTCGGTCTCTTTAGATGAGTCTGCGGTTTGTGAGACTTGCATATCCAACTTCTTGACATGGGTCGAAAGAGATTCGAATTTCCCATGCAAATCATTGTACATACACTCTACTCTTACGTTAAATCTTTCGCCGTCTTCTCGTTGCTTTGAGCGAGTAGTTGAATCGATTGCTCCAGCTTCGCTATTTGGGCAGCAAGTTGAGTGTTATAAGTACCTTATTGCTGCGTATTTGAGTTGTTGTAAGGAGCGGCTTGAGCGTTGAAAGGTGGTCGTGGTTAGAAGTTCCCATTTCATCCATGGTTCCCGTTTTGGAACCGGTTTTGAAAAGGCTTGGATTGTTGAGGATAGAGATGGTCTTGGGAGTTCTCCACGTTCTGATTTCGTTATGAGAGATTGTTGAAGTTGGCTTTGCGGAAGTTGTTGTTGAAACGGCTTTGATAAGAATTTTGTGCTCCCACATAGTTTACTTCTTCTTCTTGAGAATACGAACCGTTGTTGTCGGGTTCATAGTAATCATCATCTTCGCCTCCATAGTTAGCTTCTTGAGAAGTTGATTCATCATGTTGTTTAGCTCAGCTATCTCCTTGGATTCCGATGCATTCGATCTAGTCGATCTATCATAGTCGGATGAATTGTTGCTATTAGCCATAGCAAGATTCTCGATGAGAGCTCTTCCTTGGTTGATAGTCTTCATGGAAAAATCTCCATTGTTGGCCGTGTCGACAGAAAGTTGATATTTTGGTAATAAGCCTCGGTAGAAAGTGTTGAGAAAATTCGGACCCAAAAAACCGTGGTGAGGGCAATCTCTCTCGTACTCCTTGAAACGTTCCCACGCTTCATGGAAAGATTCCACCGGTTGTTGATGAAAACTTTGAATTTTGTTTCTCAATGAGTTGGATCTCGACTTGGTGTAGAAATGGTTTAGGAAGGCGGCTTTGCACTCTTCCCAATTAGTAATAGATTATGCGGACAAAGATTTCAACCAACGGTGAGCTTTATCGGCTAAAGAAAAAGGAAAAAGCTTACACTTCACATAGTCGGCGGGAACTTGGTTTGTTCTCGTTGTGCTACAAATTTTGTTCGAACAACTCGATATGCTCCATCGGATGCTCGGTAGTAACTCCATGAAATTGGTTTTGCTTTATCAAAGCAATGATTTGAGGTTTGATCTCAAAATCGTTCCTATGAGGTAAAGGAAGTTGAATTGCGGCTCGGTTTTGGAAGTGTTGATATGGTGCATCAAAATCAGCAATGATGCGGTTACGCGCTTGTCTCCTTGGAGGATTAGCGGGTAGGACATGACGATTGTCGTTCTCGCCATTAGGAGGAATCGGTGCATTAGCTTGAGCATCTTCCTTGGTGCATCACGATCGACGGGAAGTTGTCGCCTCGGAATTTCAGCATTTTGGTTTTGGTTTTGGTTTTCTTCGGGATCGAGATGTGGCTGGTCATCAGCACCATGGACAGCCTCATGGTCCTCTTTGTGATCTGAAATATCACGATCATCCTCATGATCAAGTTGATCACGATTTAGTTGATCTTCCGGACAGCCGTTCTCGGCCATCCTTAAAGTTCTTTTGAGTCTTCGGACTTCTCTCTCGTGTCTGTCGATATCGTCTAGTTGCGGTATGGTTTCTCTAGGAGTTCTCCTAGTGTTCATGCACCTTAAAAAAAAAAGACAAAGATAAAGGAGAATGTCAAAAGAGCAACAAAGAGCTTGAAAATCAAAAGTGTCTAGAGCAAAAATTAGAATACGAAATTAAACAAGCAAAACAATCCCCGGTGGCAACGGCGCCAAAACTTGACACGTGCGGAATGAGTACCGACGTGCTGGGTTTACCCTATTACTAGGCTGCAAGAGTACAGCACGCGAAGTAGTATTTAGGGATCGAATCCACGGGGTGATGTTGTCTAATTTCTAACGACTCCTAACTTGTGTCTAGACGTAAGCTATATTTTTGTGGGTTTTGTTGTCACGGTTGTACCTAGGAAAATAAACTAAATTAAGCGATGAAATAAAACATAAAGTAAGCAAGCAAATAATTAAAACGAGGTTGTAAAACAATCAAAAGAAACGTTGGACAACGGGTATTCTCTAGGGTTCATGGCCGATTTCTATAAGACTTTGCTAGGACTTCTAAAGCGACTTTTTGTCGTCTTTGGATTCTTGAACTTGGAACACGGACACTATGTGTAGTCTACTTTTGTACATCCTACACACCTACAACTTTAATACTCGGCCGGTAGCTTTCGTCTCCGCCCACGCAAAAAGTTAGTGATTATACTCAAAACTAGTATACTTTCGAAATCTTGTGACGGTTTTGCTCGTTTACCCCTAGGTCAAGCATATGGATCCAGTTTTTTCATAGTTATAAAAATACCTAAGTTCAGTTTCAAGAAGATCAATCAAGTAAATATGCATTAAGAGAAAGGATAAAACGAAGAACCCTAATCGGTGTTCTAGTCTAAAAACTTAATAAGAAATCGAACCATGAGAGCCCCTTTGAAACCTTATACCCAACAAGTGAACTACTCAGCCATAGCTGAGGTAAACATAATCAATAAATAGAAAAGAAAACAATAAAGAAAAGGGATGAAAAAAGCTTCTCAATCGATGAACTCTAATCGAGAATCCTTGCTCCAAACCGAAGAACAAAGTGCAAGAGTATTGCTTCACCCTCAAAGCGTGAAAGTAAAAATGTCTAATGTTTTGTTTGTCGTAAAAGACTAAAAATAAGTTTATATAGCCTTGGCTTCGTTTAGGGTTTGATGTGGAAAGACGGTTTTGACCTCGGGTGAAGAAAAGACTCGTTTTGGTCGCAGCAGGGCTTGGCCGCGGGTGCGTGGCTTCTGGCCACGGCGAACAGGTGATTGGCCGCGGGTCAAGCTCCTCCAGGCGCGGCAGACTGAAGCTTGGCCATGGCTCGGGCTCTTCTAGGCGCGGTGGACTTCTCTTCAGGGCAACTTCATCTGCCTTCAGTACTTCGGGTATATTTAAGGATCCAACCTTTGGATCGTCTCCAATCCAATTGCATTTGAAAGCTGGTTGTATCTACTTTGTTGTGTCCAAATTCGGTGATGATCAGATTGTGAGAAGGTCTTCTTTGATTGCAAGACTTCTGACGGTCCGAGTTTATCCAAAAACGTACTTTTGTTCCGAAATGCACTCCTTTATCCCAAGTTACCTGAAATGTTTTTCAAAATACTAAAACATGGAAATCACTTGAAAGCCATTGAAAACGGAGTTAAAACACCTGCATAAGATATTAAAGCGATCCATAAAAATGGTGAAAAACCGGTGTTATCAGATCATAAGGTTATTTTCAATCCGAGGGAAAATAATGGGGTGGCGGATCGAGTAGCGAAGGAAGCTCTTTCTTTTACGAATTATGCTCATAAGTTGTACTCTTTATCTACAATGGTCCTTTATTTTGAGGGAAAACATAAAAAAAAATGAGAGAAATTCCTCTCCAATGGTCCCTCATTTTGAGGTGAAAAACGAGTTTATGAACAATATCGCATCAAATTTGAGGGAACACTATTCATCCCCTCATTTTACTTTTTACCTTTGTTTATTTGCAAAATGATCCTTATAACTTTACATGTATCTAGTTTATATCTAAACAGTTACTGCCTCTGCCCCTGATTGGAGAAAAACTCAACCTCATTTTAAGTTTAGTTCATTTTGAGGGAAAAAATGAGGGAAACCATTGGATATCTTCTTAGTACTAAATTGGATATCTCAGAATGTTGAGGTTGATAAACATGAGTTGTAATTAGTGATGTTAATATGGGCGGCTCGGGCCCGTTTAGGCCCTGCCCGTTTAAAGCTCGTTCGTTTAAGCCCGTTTATGTTTGTACCCGTTTAAGGTCCGCCCGTTTAGATTTTTTTTTTTTTGTGATATTGTAATAATATTTATGTTCTAAAATTAAAATAAAATACATGTTACGTTTTTTTACATATTTTGTTGAAAATATAATCTATTAAAAAAAAACAACTTTGTGAAAATTTTGAAATAACTAGTATCATGCAATCGTCTTTCAAAGTTTGTGTTCTCCGTCGGGTTCGTGTCCAAGACTTTACCGGCTTCGATGTTCGAGAATGTCACGTCTTGCTTCAGAAAACCAAGTCTTCAAGCTTCTTGAATAATACCCCTGAAGCTGCAACAATCGTCATTAGACGATTCCTTCCTCCTTTTATTATGTCGATTTTGTGTGTTCAGGAGAAATCTTTCAAGAACATTCATGCTTTGAGAATTTGATTTGCTTCGTATATTGGGATTTTTCAAATGGGATCGAAACAGATACTATCAGATTTTCGAACCGGATTGAAATGGAAACTATCTAGATTTTTTTATAATATTGGATCGAAAGATATATACTACCTGGATTTTTCGAATTACTCGAAGGGGAATCTTGAAGAACTTTGAAGCGAAAGACTTGAGATTTGCAAATCACAGAAAACAAAATGTCAACAAAAAAGCTATGACAATTGCCAAACCCATTAAATTACCTTCTATAAATTACTAACAGAGATTAACACTAGACGAAATGGCCTTGTCTGGTCTTGCTCTCTCATATGACCGTTAAGACCATTTTGAGTTCTTTGCCTCTGTTCGAGCAATGATGATGATAGTGACGACGATTCTCTATCTGTAATAGTTCTTGAGCCAGTGAACCAGAGTTGCTTTGCTTTGTAACCACTTTTTGGAACCTTAAAGGGGTTGGTTTCTTCTGAACATTTGGCTCCATTGTTGAGTTTCAGATTTTGTCTGTCAGGCTTGAAGCACTTGGCAATGCACAATATGGCTTCTCACAGCTCTCCTTGCGATACTCAGACAATATATTGCTGAGAATGCTCTTGGACTGTCCCTTTACGGCAATGTTTTCCCATAGTCAAGGGTTGTTCTTATCAGGATTCGCGACATCAACAAGACTCATGCTCATGTTGTTCCGGAACAAGAGCCGTAGCTTCAAGCGACTTTGAGTTTCCCAAGTGAGCTTTACTGTCCATGAATTTGTTCCATGAATCTGCGGATTCATCAAATACCCTCAGTTTGCACCCGTCCCTACAATCCAATCTGTAAAGGCGACCGTTTAGAGAAGTGCCAATCCGTAAAGGCGACCGTTTAGAGTATGCAATTGTCTTTCAAAGTTTCAACCTTTCATCATCTCATTGAGCATAAATTAAGCCAAAAACAACTTACGAAGAAGAAAACGATGAAAAAATCAAAGACAAAATTTGATTCCCTTACCCAAAAATAAACGAACAAAATGTGAAACAAACTCAAACTTCCACATTCCAATCGAGAGGAAAAACTGACCTGAAACCTATCCAAAATCGAAGATTCTCGACTCCAAAATTGTTTCAGTGAAACAAGGAGCAGTAGAGAGCGGGATTAGCTCATTTCTCTTCTTCATTAGTCTATGTGGGTTTCCCATAAACGCAAAATCAATCGACAGATCCAGAAATGGAGAAGCATAAGATTGTTAGGATAGGGCAAAAAAGTTGAAAGTTTGTACCTTTGAAACTGGGAAGAAGATTTCGAAATCCCACTTCGGCTTCAACGTTTGGCGACAATAAAATGATGATTTCAGCACTGTTGAGAGAGAGACAGAGAGAGAGAGAGAGAAGAAGAAGAAGAAGAGAAGAAGAGAAGAAGAGAAGAGAGAAGAAGAAAACAAAATATTACAAAGTTAATTAAAAAAAAAAAACTAAACGAGTACCAGTTTATTTCGTGGGCATGCTCGTTTAATAAATGGACCTAAACGGGCATACCCATTTATGTTTATACATGTTTAAACGGGTCACGAGCTACAATTTTTATACCAGGCCTGTTTAAACCTGCGGGCTTCACAAATGATAGAAAAAGATATTGTCATCCTCTGCTTAATTAATTAGCTTTTATCGATATAGTTAACTATTATAAATACTAATCAATCATATGAACATATATGTAGTTTACTATTGTGTCAAATAATGGAAATCTTATAGTGTTCAAAATATGTTTTATGCGTGTTCCTCAAATTATTATTTTTCCATAGAAATTAAAAATTTCCTTTACCACACACATCAACTTATGTGGGCAGCTTTTTAAATTCATCAAACCCATAGATCATCAAACAATTAAGGCCTTAATTGGGACTTAAAGCTCATATAAAATGGACTGTTATTTATTTAATTATAATGGGCCCAGTTCCCTTTATATACAATTACATTAGAGAAAAAATCATAGCCTCTTTACTTTATAATCAATGACTAACCCTCCATTGCCTCGGTGCTGTGCGGCTCTGCGAAACTTTCGAAAATGGGTAAACCCTACTTCTCATCTTTCGTCTAGTAATTCATTCTCATCGTTTCTTAGTTTGATTTAGCATATGTTTTGTTGTTGAAATGTTGTCTATGTTATGGATCCGTTCTTGCGAACTATTTTTCACACTACTTTGCTTATTGATTCGATGGATTTTGGTAAACCCTAGGTGCGTACAAGTATGTATCGGAGTTATGAAGGAAGAAGCAGTCCGGTGTCATGAGATTCATGCAGAGGGTGAGGTGATGGGAGTACAGACAGCAACCTTCGATTGTCCGTCTCGTCAGGCCTACTCGTCCCGACAAGGCTCGTCGTTTGGGTTACAAGGCCAAGCAGGTGATTGATTATGCCATAATCTGTTTCTTTAAAGTTCCCTTTGAATCTGATTAACCTTGATCTTAGTTTTTCCCCCGATATTAGTTCTGCTGTCAAATGGTTTTTCGTACAAGTTGGTTTTTATTGTTAAAATGAGATCTTGGAGTGTAGATATTGGCTTATGATTTGGGTATAATTTGTAAACTTAAAAATTTAAGGGTGTTATAAGAAATTAACAATAAAGTAAGAATAAAATATACTTAAAATATTCTTTTGAGGGGAAAAATGAAGAGAACCATTGGAGACAGTGGCAGAGCTAGAATTTTTATTTACCGGGGGCAAAAAAAAATTAATAAAAAATTAAACACACTAAGAATTCAATATATATCATTTGTGTGTTTCGTGAAAAAAATAACTAATATTAGGTGGCTATATTTTTTACTTTAGTTTAGCCATATGGATAAAATTTTAGCTGAAGTCCAACTCTCTAGTATTTGGGCTCTTTTATTTCATGTATTTGATTATTTTTTGTCTTATGTATCTAAATTAATTTTGTATTGGGGTCAAAAATTATTCTAAGTTGGGGTCAATATAATTTTTCTTCAAAGCGTATAACTGAATTTAAAAAAAATGAATGGGGTCAGTTGACCCCACTCTCACCTTACTGCCTCTGCCCCTGATTGGAGAAAAACTCAAATCTCATTTTAAAGAGAAAAAAATGAGGGAAACCAGATATCCTCTTAGTACTAAATTTGATATCTCATAATATTGAGGTTGATAAACATAAGTTGTAACTAGTGATGTTAATATTGGCGGTTTGGGCCCGTTTAGGCCCTGCCCGTTTAAGACCCGTCCGTTTAAACTTGTTTATGTTTGTACCCGTTAAAGGTCCGCCCGTTTAAGCCCGCCTGTTTAGAATTTTTTTTTTTGGTGCTATTATAATAATATTTATGTTCTAAAATTAAAATAAAATACATGTTACGTGTTTTTTACATATTTTGTTGAAAATATAATCTCTTAAAGAAAAAAAAAACTGTGAAAATTTTGAAAAAACTAGTATCATACCGTTTAAAATTTTGAAAAAACGGGTCACATGCTACAATTTTTATACCGGGCATGTTTAAGCCCGCGGTCTTCGGGCCGGTTTTAACATCACTACCTATTAGTATACAAGTCAATGCTGATGGCTACCCCAGATAGCTCTTATTCCTTGCCAAGTGGCGCAGTTGCAGTTTTGAAACTAAATGAGTACGTTGTGGCTAAATTAACATGGAGCTTTTGTCATATGTTGCTTTTTCATATAAAATCAGTCTGAATGATTTGTGTCAATTTAACCAAATTTTCAGGGATGCGTTTAAGAAGGAGATGGAGGGATTGCCATCAACAACACGTTCTGTCGGGGAACTTCCTCCTGAACTAAAATGCCCATTATGTAAAGAAGAAATAACAAAACCACCATCAAAATGCCGATAAGGTACGAACAAAATTCCACACTCAATATTTAAGTAAAAACAAAANCGCGGTCTTCGGGCCGGTTTTAACATCACTACCTATTAGTATACAAGTCAATGCTGATGGCTACCCCAGATAGCTCTTATTCCTTGCCAAGTGGCGCAGTTGCAGTTTTGAAACTAAATGAGTACGTTGTGGCTAAATTAACATGGAGCTTTTGTCATATGTTGCTTTTTCATATAAAATCAGTCTGAATGATTTGTGTCAATTTAACCAAATTTTCAGGGATGCGTTTAAGAAGGAGATGGAGGGATTGCCATCAACAACACGTTCTGTCGGGGAACTTCCTCCTGAACTAAAATGCCCATTATGTAAAGAAGTAATAACAAAACCACCATCAAAATGCCGATAAGGTACGAACAAAATTCCACACTCAATATTTAAGTAAAAACAAAACCACCATCAAAATGAACCTAAGAAACTTAGCATTATGGTCAGATTCACAGTTTTAAGGAAGTCAAAAATTTTGAAAAACAAACTATTGAATGTAAAAAGTCTTGCATCCCAACGGTAATTTAAGATATCTGAAACAAAACACAAACCCACTCGAGAAAAACAATACATAGAGCTGATCACCGGTAACGACGGAGAGAGAGGCTGTTGTTCTTCTTCCAGGTAGCCCTGCGGGAAGGCCGGTTCTTGTGGTTGTTGTGCCCCTTTCCACGAAGACCACGATTCTTCTTTCCTTCTGAGGTGAGTCCTCTGAGTTCTCTGTGCTTGTGCACTGGGTTGCAGATCCAGTTGATCCTGGGATCATTACGGACGGCATTGTGTGCAGGGTCCACAAGGATAATCTCATAATACTTGTAGGTAGAGTCCTAAGTAAAACAGAGACAACACCACAATTAATCAACCAAAATCTATCATCATATCAGACATCTACTACAATGGGAACCACACATTAGCAGAATTTCTATACACATGTTAATGTCTGATTATACACGAGTCAAGATCAATTTCCACTAAAAAGAACTATCATCATTGAGCCAGAATCATGTAACAATTTCCACTAAAAACAAAATGTGTATAGGAATGAAAGATTGCAATGGATTCTAGCAAATACCGCTACTACGTCAATCGGAAAAGAATAAAAAAACTCAGAAATTAAAACGTTTTGATTTATAAAAACTCTCCTAAGATGAAGTTCAGAAAATTCACATTTAACATTTCTAGTATATGCAGCAAGGAAACAACACAGAATACACATGTATTAGATTTCAACGTAGATAATAAAGTCATGCACATTAATAGTATATCACATAAAATGAATGCAGATACATATGATGAATATAAATTTTGTTAAAATTGCTTCTTGTAATCTGATGACATACTTACTACACACAATCTAGATTTGTTAAAATTGCTTCTTGTAATCTGGTCAAATCCACATTATCTATCCATTAACCAGAGACAGGATTCTGAAACTTGTTACATGATTCTGAAACACAATGTGTATAGAATGGATACTATCATCAGTGTAATGCTAGAATGGATAGTAACTACACTTATTACCAAGGGTGTAGTGCTAACCTCATTGAGCCAGTAGGAGTTAACGACCCTAAGGCCACCCAATTTGCGACCAGCACGTTCCTCGGCAACAGATCTCTTACTGCGCTGGAACTTGAGTTGGGTTACTCCCTGGTTAGTAGGTTTACCATACACGATACCCTTGGGAACAGGTCTCTTGCGACCACCACGCCTCACACGAACACGGTAGACAACAAACCCCTGACACAAATAAAACCAAAACAAAGACTAAGTGAATGAAAACATTAAACAAAGTACAAATTTAGATCCATTGCTTAGAAAAAATGTATCAATCTTAGACAAGAACAGAGTCCACAGGAGCTGTTCAGCCAGAAGATTGAATCGATGTGGCTGGTTTCAGCTATTTATCACTAAGGGCTTGATTCAAGACTTAACTACTGACGATTTATAAATTAATATGTAAATGTAAGAGAAGAAGAAGAAGACCTGCTTGGCCTTGTAGCCGAGACGACGGGCTTTGTCGGGACGAGTGGGACGAACAATACGAACAATGGAAGGCTGCTGGCGATACTCCCAGCACCTAACCCTCTGCACAAATCTCATCACATCCGACTGCTTCTTCCTCCATAGCTCCGACACGTACTTGTACGCCCCTAATCGTTCATTATTTCACTTATCACACAAACACATATACAACCAAAATCAAACGAACATAACAGAGGGAGAGGAGAGACATACCCATTGCGATTTCCGGCGCTTGTTTCTTCCAACTAGGTTTAAATACATGATTCCATGGGGAGCTAGGGTTTCCCTCACAATTGAGTCTGACCCATTAGCTTTACTTATTGGGCCTTCGCCACAACCATAGTTTCGTAGGGGCCCACTACAGAAGAGAAAAACAGAAAACCGCACCGAGATATGCGTAGGGGCCCACTACAATGGAACCAAACCGAGAGCTGAAAACCACAAAAAGCAAGCTAACATTATCAATTCTACAACGAGATATGCGTAATCTGTACCTCAAGTTTGCTTCCATCGGGAAATGTTTGCCAAGTTGGAGTCATCTCTACAATGTGATCACTCACACAGAGAGGCCATTCCATTTCTCTTCTCCACATCCCTTTCTTCTCCGTAGGCAACGGTTCTAACCTCCATAGTTGCCCGAACAAGGTAGCTTTTTTATTTTGTTTTTAACAATTTAAACAAAACACAAAGTCATCAACATCTGTTCAAAGAGTTAAATCCAACAAGCCATGAGACTAATTCCACATACCACAAAGATTAGTGATTACGTTTGAGATGGCTAAAGCTGTGCAGACACCATTTCCAGAACCTGACATATCTTCTCCAAATAGCAGCTTCGAAAATCTCTCCTTAATCATCTCAATCTCTACATAGCCACATCAGAAGAAAAATAGCCTTAAATTAAACTCCAGGGGACAAAAAAAAAGAAATCCAAAGCTACGAACTTTAAGCTTGATAAAAAGATGAAATTGTCAGTGAGGAATAAAAGCAAACACTTGGCGGGTGCATTTGGACGAAGATGACGGACCTGAAACCCTTGAATGTTTCGCACAATCCGAACGATTCTTCTTATCTCCGTCCATATTCTTCACCGACCACACTGTGAAATCCTCCGTACTGCTAGGGCTTTGTTCCTCCTCTTGTCTTGTTGTTTCCGAGATCAGAAAATCGGAGCTGCAACAACTGCTTTCTCTACCTTTCTCTTCCACTTGTCGCATGTCGATTCTCAGCTTTTCCGGCGAAGCACCCATTACTACGCCGGTCTCTTTCAACAGTCTTCGATTTCTTAAAGCTTGCTCGAAGACGTGAAATCAAACGCTCGAAGGAGCCTCACTCTCTTTTACTCTCTCTGGATATTCTCGTGCTTGAATCGCATCACATTAATGAGCCCTATTTCTGAGAAAAACGAAAATGCAGTGACTCTGTGTGAGTGTGTTTGTGACTGACGAAGGCTCTCTTGCTCTCTCCTCGATCTCTGCATCTTTCAACATAAATTTAAAAACACGAACTTTATCTCTGTAAAAACACGAACATAAATATTTTACACAGAGAAAATGTTAAAATTGCCAACGCCACGTGGCGCTCTCTCTACGTGGCAAGCATCCAGAAAGAGTTAGCCAACTATTATGTAATAAACTAGGTAATTATCCGCGTTACACCTCAAGGGCTTTTTTTGTCATTCTAGTATTTTTTTTGTTTTCATTGATTTAATATTATATTTTATTTGATAAAACTAAATTTTACACTCTAATATTTAAATCATTTTTATATTAACGGTGAACACCACATAATCCGATATTTTCTTTATAGTTGAATCTCTTGATTATACATTTGATTTGCATAGAACAATGTGAATTAAAATTTTGGTAATTTTTGTGAATGGTGCATTGGTGCAGCATTCCAACTTCTATCATTTCTTTGATATCATTGTCGATTCGTTCATTTTCGGTAGCTTTAGCATGTTGTAGGTTGTTCTCATATTTTGGCGGTTTTTAACCTAAGTTTACAATTACATCCAATAGCTTTCACCTACTAAAATTGACATCCCAGCTTCCATATTTATTTACTATATATCTCAAAACTTTTTATCGAAAATTAAATAATTTATTCAACATAATTCCATATTACCATCTCTCCACGTTTCATCTTTTTATTCCTCATTGTTCATATTTCACGACACCATTCACACCATGTTGATAGAGAGGGATTTGTTGTTTGCTTCCCTTCCTGCTCCTCTTGGTCATATAACTTTGTTTTTGTCTCATGCCCCTACATGAGCAAACACTCTTCACCATAATGGATTCAAACGCTTTTGATCACCACAATGTTATTCCCACCCAAACCCCTGAAAAGTAGTTTGTCTTTAGCCTGGCATTGAGTGCAAAACTGGTCGGATCGCTTGACTCACCTTCTTTTACCTCCTTTGTCAGAAATTCTCGATCCAGATCCGTACACCCATATGGCACAATCTTCTCAATCTCTTCTTTTGAAATCCCTTCAAAATCCGATGGAGTATGTCGGAGAAAATCTCTGAAGAAACTCTCAGCTTCCTCTTTAATTTCCTCTTCACTCGATACCACAACACCATCTCGACGTTGAATTTCTCTGATGGTGTTAATCGCTTCCCGAGAAACCACTGCTTTATGGAAGATTTTATTGTTTCGATCTCCAACTCTCAACCAATGAACCTTTGATCTTTACTTTAGAAAAGTTTCCTCTAACCTCGAAACAAAATCCCACCGGCGATATACTATTGTTTCCTCCTCCATCCGTTGCGGTGTGGGATTATGTGAGTTCGCCTCTTGTTTTTCACACAAGTCTTTGAATGCCTCATTTGCCTTCTTCGTCAAATTCCCAAGCCTGCTTTTAGTGAGAGATCGAATCAGTGGTTTTAAAGCTTTAAGCTTCTTTGTGAACCAAAACATAGACGAAGTAGATAGGTAGATAGGCTGTGTTTCACTCCAAAACTTCTCCAGCATTGGTTTAAACTCCTCCATCTCCGCCACTGCGTTGACAAATTTAAATGGTTTTTTCCCTTTAGCTCTTTCTGCAACTAAGTGAATCCAACAACATAAGTGATACGAACACCCCCTGCTTCGAATACACTATGCGATTGAGGAAACGCTTGACCCCATTCCGCATTCATGAGCACTATATCCAGTTTTTTCGAAATCAATCTGTCGTCTCTTTTATTACACCAAGTAAAGACTGGCCCGTGAGGCCAAATCCTCAAGAGAGCAGCTTCGTACGAGATTCTGGAAATCTCTCATTCCCAAAGGAATATATGGTGAATGTTCAAACGCCGAATGCTCATGCACCTCAAGAATCTCATTAAAATCACAAAAGAAAATCCATGGTTTACTTTGTATGATGGGAGAGTTTTGATGATCTCGGATATCACTCCATAATTCCTTACGTTCCTCCATGAAATTTGAGGCATAGACGAAAGAACAGAAAAATTCCACATTGCTGTCCTCTAACTTCACATAACATGTAATCATCTGTCCGCTTTTGAAGAAGATAGTAAGTCTCACCCGAGGACTCCACATCACCCAAATACGTCCCAGGCGAATAAATTCATAATTTGTTATCAACGACCAATCCCTGGCAATTGATGATGCAATTCGCATTGCTTTACCTTCCTTGACTCTTGTCTCCAAAAGTGCACCAAACTGAAATCCCTTGCTCTGGATCCAGCTCCTTATCATGGAATGTTTTGTTGATTTGTTTAAGCCTCGAACATTCCAAAAGAACCCCGACATAAGTTATTTTTTTTCCTTGGCGCCCTTTTACTCTAAACACTAGGTTTTGTGTCCCTAGTATTTTAAGTAGTTGAGTCGGCCAAAAATTTTGAAGATGCTTTCGATGCACGCGGCAGAGGAGGACGAATAGCCACATCATCATGATTTTCGACGGGGAAATTGCATCGGACTGCATCAGCTTGATGCCAGTGTCTGATATCGTCACCTGATTTTCGACGGAGAAATCGCATCAGACTGCACCTACTCGATGCCAGTGTCCGATGTGAAGTCCTGATTTTTTACAGAGAAGTTGCATCGGACTGCACCTACTCGATGCCAGTGTCCGATGTGAAGTCCTGGTTTTTGATGGAGAAGTTGCATCGGACTGCACCTGCTTGATGCCAGTGTCCGATGTGAAGTCCTGATTTTTTACGGAGAAGTTGCATCAGACTGCACCTGCTCGATGCCAATGTCCGATGTGCTATCTCCAAACCATATCGAGTTGTAGCAACCCGATGCAGCAGCTCGAAATCACATCTGCAACTTCCTGGAATTTGTTTTCTTCCTTTTTATCCCAACCCGTCTCCACGAATCCTGAGAACACGAAACCAAAACATAAAAAGAACCTAGAGAGAAACTTAATCCAAATATTTACAAGGATAAACATGGGATTGCCTCTCGAGTGCGCTTGTTTAACGTCACTAAGCTTGACGTTTGGTACCCTTTTAGGCGGGTGATGGGTTTGAGAGAGGTACCGAGATTCCTTCCTCAATGAAGTCTGATGCATGATAAGGCTTGACCCTTTGACCATTCACCGTGAATTCCCCACCGGTGTTGTTCCATAGCGTCACCGCACCGTAAGGTTGTACCTCTTTGACCTTGAACGGTCCCGACCATCTCGATTTCAGTTTTCCCGGGAAACAGCTTCAAACGGGAATGGTAGAGTAGCACTTGGTCTCTAGCTTTGAAACCTTTCTTGACAATCTTCTTGTCATGGAACGCCTTGGTCCGTTCCTTGTAAATATTTGAGCTGTCATAGGCGTCGAGACGGATCTCATCTATCTCGTGCAATTGGATAAGACGCCTCTCTTGAGCATGCTTGATATCAAAGTTCAATAGCTTTACTGCCCACAGTGCCTTGTACTCTAACTCAACGGGCAAATGACACGACTTCCCATATAGTAAGTTGAACGGTGTTGTTCCTATGGGAGTCTTAAATGTGGTTCGGTATGCCCACAAAGCATCATCTAGCTTCTTAGCCCAGTCTTTCCTTGAATTACCCACGGTCTTCTCCAATATGGCCTTGATTTGGCGATTCGAAACCTCCACTTGACCGCTTGTTTGAGGGTGATAAGGTGTGGCAACCTTGTGTTTGACCTTATGCTTCTTGAGCAAGCTCTCAAAACCTTGTTAATGAAATGACTTCCGCCATCACTAATTACCACTCTTGGTATCCCAAACCTTGGAAAGATGATTGATTTGAAGAGCTTAATGACCACCTTGGCGTCATTGGTAGGACTTGCAATGGCTTTAACCCATTTCAAAACATAATCCACCGCTACCAATATGTATTGGTTTCCATAAGAAGAGGGAAATGGTCTCATGAAGTCTATCCCCCACACATCGAACACTTCAACTTCCAAGATGGGATTTTGAGGCATCTCATCCCTTCTACTTATGTTGCATTTTCTTTGGCAAGCATCACATGATGAAACGTAGGTGTGAGCGTCTTTAAACAAGTTTGGCCACCATAACCCGGAATGAAGTACTTTTATTGCGGTTTTGAAGGAAGCGAAGTGTCCTCCATAAACCGAGCCATGACAATGATATAACACTCCATTCACTTCTTCTTCCGGAATGCATCTCCGGTAAAGATTATCCGAGCACCTCTTGTAAAGATAAGGCTCGTCCCAATAGAAATGAGTGACATCTCTAAAGAATTTCTTCTTGTTGTAGCTGTCCAAGTTTGGCGGTTCTTTCCACAAGCTAGATAATTCACAAAATCAGCATACCATGGCAAACCGAGATCACTCAAATTCTTGACCTCCTCTAGTTTCAAACCCGCGAGATAGCTTTTCTTCAACATCCCAACAATCATAAGATGTTCCTCGGGAAGAGAATCATCTATGGGAATCGTCTCTTCAACTCTCAATCGCGATAAGTGGTCCACTACTCCGTTTTCAATACCCTTCTTGCCTTTAATCTCCATGTCAAACCCTTGAAGAAGGAGGATCCACCTTAGATGCCTTGGTTTGGCATCCTTCTTTGCTATCAAGTGTCTCAAGGCCGCATGATCCGTTTATACCACAATCTTGGATCCCACCAAATAAGAGCGAAACTTCTCAAAAGCATATACCACCCCTAGCCTAAGAGCTCATTTTCCGTGGTTGCATATCTTGTTTGAGCATCATCCAAAGTTCTACTAGCATAGTAGATCACATGAATCTTCTTGTCCTTCTTTTGACCCAAAACCGCGCCAACCGCAAAGTCACTAGCATCGCACATGATTTCGAAATGAAGATTCCAATCCGGTGCTTGCACAATGGGAGCACTCACTAGAGCTTTCTTGATTTTTAAAAACGCCTCAAGGAATTCCCCATCGACATTGAACTCTATTTCCTTGCAAAAAAGCCTTGCCAGCGGTCTTGCTATCCTGGAGAAATCCTTGATGAACCGTCTATAGAACCCGGCATGACCCAAGAAACTTCAAATGCCCTTCACCGAGTTTGGCGGCTCTAAACCCATCATCACTTCGATCTTTGCTTTGTCAACTTCTATCCCCTTTTCCGAGATCTTATGCCCCAAGACAATGCATTCCCGCACCATGAAGTGGCACTTCTCCCAATTCAAGACGAGATTTTCTTCTTCGCACCTAGTGAGTACCTTGCAAAGATTCGACAAACAAGAAGCAAACGAGGCACCATACACAGAAAAATCATCCATAAACACCTCTACCATGTCCTCAATTAAGTCCGAGAAAATAGACATCAGACACCGTTGAAAAGTCGTTGGTGCATTACAAAGCCCAAATGGCATTTTTTGATATGCGAAGGTACCATAGGGGCAAGTAAAAGTCGTTTTCTCTTAGTCATTGGAGTGGATTGGGATTTGAAAGAAACCCGAATATCCATCAAGAAAAAAATAGTATAGGGGATTTGCCAATCTTTCTAACATTTGGTCAATAAAAGGCAAAAGGAAATGATCTTTACTAGTTGATGAGTTTAGTTTTCTATAATCAATGCACATCCTATGTCCGGTTATAGCTCTTGTGGGAATCAATTCATCTTTATCATTCCTTATAACCGTTATTCCACCCTATTTGGGAACCACATGAACCGGTGAGACCCATGTACTATCCGAAATGGGATATATTATCCCCGCATCTAGAAGCTTAAGAATCTCCTTCTTAACCACTTCTTTCAAATTCGGGTTTAACCGTCTTTGATGTTCAATAGAGCTCATAGACTCATCTTCTAGATGGATTCGGTGTGTACATAGAGAAGAGAAAATTCCTTTTATACATCCAAAGAGTAGCCAATTGCTCTCCGGAATTTCCTCAATTCTCTCAAAAGGGTGAACAACTCATTTTCATTTAAACTCTCATTCACTATGACCGGGTAAGACTCATTTGGACCTAAGAACGCATACCTTAGCCCAATTGGAAGCGGTTTGAGGTCCACCTTTGGTGCCTTTATCTCGCTCCAATCATAATCGTAGATAGTCTCACCATCACTAGCTTCTTGCTCGTCTTCGAGCTCAACATCCAAAGGACTCATGTAGTCAATTTCCAAAGCACTCACATTATGTTCCAAACCGTCTTTGACAAGTTCTTTGTGCTCTAGCTCCAACAACGAATTCTCTCCAACAAGTGCTTTGTGCGAATTTAGCATCGTCATGTACCCAACACTTTCCTCATGAAGATACCCATTCTCTCCATGCTCTTTTGTCAAAGCAATTTGAAGATGATCCTCCAAGTTTAACTCCTCTAGAAGCTCATCCACTAGTTCCTCCATAGCTTCAATGTAGAAGGCTTGACCATCGATAGTGGGCTTCTTCATAATCTCATTGATGTCAAATTTAAGCACATCGTCTTTGCCCAAATGAAGATCAATCTTCCCTTTTCGCACATCTATGATAGCACCGGCGGTGGCTAAAAATGGCCTTCCAAAGATGAGAGGATCTTTGGGCTCATCATCCATTTCGAGAACTACAAAATCGGTGGGTACCTCAAAGTCTCCAATTCGTACCGGTAAATCTTCAAGCATTCCCATTGGGTGTCGTACCGACCTATCCGCTAGCACGAGAGAGATTCTACAAGCCTTGTAGACGGTGAAATAGAGACGTTTTGCCACCGAGAAAGGCATCAAGCTTACACTTGCTCCAAGTTCACATAAGCAATGTTTGAAAGCGAGTGGTCCAAGAGCACAAGGTAGAGTAAAACTTCCCGGATCTCCCAACTTCTTTGGCACAACTCTCCATTGAATTATAGCGCTACACTTATGGGAAAGTACAACCATCTCTTCCAAGTCCTTGGTTCTATCCTTGATTGCATCTTTAAGGAACTTGTTGTATTGTGGGACTAACAAGAAAGCATCAAAAAATGGCATAGTCACTTGGACCTTGTCCATTTTCTCATCAAAAATCGCCCTATACTTCTCTATGAGTTGCTTCTTGAAGCGACCCGGGAAAGGAAGCTTGGCTCATAAGGTGGCGGTACAAAGTAGTCTTCTTCTTTCTAGGTGTCTCTTCAGGCTTGTATTCTACTACCCTTTTTCCTCTAGCTTTGTCCAAAATAACATCTTCTTGAACCACTTTCTCTTCATTCTCAATGACCACCTCCCCACTTTGGTTCTCAATGTCCTCGTTGAGATTAGATGGAAGCTCCCGTGTGGGAAGCTCTTTTCCACTACGCAATGTGATAGCATTGATGTATTCTTTTGGATTAGCCTCCGGTTTGCCCGCTAAAATTCCTTGAGGCCGTGTTGATGAAGAAGCTCCTTTACCTTCTATTTGCTTGATCTTAGACGATAATGCCTCAAATTTGGAGTTGAGGTCATTGTAAGAACATTCCACCTTGTTGTGGATTTCCGCCATTTTCTTACTCAAATCCATCGCTTCTTGAGCTTGGCCTTGTAAGAGTTGTTGAAGCATGCTTTTCATCTCGTTGTCTTGAGGCGTTGTGTTTCTTGCTTGTCCTTATTGCAAAAAACCGGGTGGTGTAGATTGTTGCTTAGGTTGAAAACCACCTTGGTTGCCTTGAAAGTTGTTCCTTGGAACAAATGGCCTTTGTTGGTTGGAAGGGATGAAGCTCTTTTGTTGAAGACCTTGACCTTGAGTGTTTTGTTGAGGATACACTTGGTCTTGCGGGTTTGCTAACTTCTATAGGAAAAATTTGGGTGATTCCTATAGTTTGAGTTGAAACCACCTTGGTAGTCACCTTGACCACCCACGTAGTTGACTTCTTCTTGCTTATCATCACTTACAACACCCTCTTGATAACTTTGGTTTTTATCATAATCGCCAACAATATTAACGGTAGATTGTGATACTTGTATGAGCTTATCGATCTTGTCATTGATAGCCTTAATCTCCCTTCTTGTCTTTTGATCATCAAACTCTCCACCACCTCTTGAAGATCTATCATAGTCTCCAAGTTTTCCACCAGTTCCATTCCATCATCCACCTCTTTACCCAAGAAATTTCCATTACTTGCGGTATCAAGTAGCATGCAAAATTTGGTTAAAACACCACGGTAAAGAGTGCTAAGTAGAGACTCGTCCGAGAAACCGTGGTGAGGACATTGCGTGGTGAAACCTTTGAAGCGTTCCCAAGCCTCACAAAAGCTCTCGTTGTTCTTTTGTGTAAGCTTGATATCTCATTACGAAGCTTTGATGTTCTTGTGGTGGAGAAGAACTTTGCAAGAAAAGCCTTCTTGCATTGGTCCCATGATGTGATTGCACCTTGTGGAAGGTTCTTTTCCCATTGATGTTTCTTGTCTCCAAGTAAGAACGAGAACAATCGCAACTTGAATGCATCTTCCAATATACCATTGATCTTTGTCATACTACAAATGCGATCGAATTGATCCAAGTGATCTAATGGGTCCTCCATGGCCAGTCCATGGAACTTGTTGCTTTGCACCATCGAGATAAGACCGGATTCGATCTCAAAGTTATTGTTCTCAACCGGTGGTGGAGTGATCCCTTGGCGGTTAGCATGTGTGTTTGGTGCAACACCGGCTCCAATTGACCTTGGCGGTTGTGGTGGATGATTTGGAACTCGGTTCACACCAACACCTTGGTGACCAACACCTTGAAGATTGCTTCTTAATGTTCAATCAGAGGTTCTTGTACTGCCTCCATACCCAACCTTTCAATGTGTTGAGCACGCCTTCTTTCTCGACTTTCTCTTGTATTTTCTCTTTCTAACTCATGGATGTCGTCAATACGTTCAACAAGGTTTGCACTACCACTTGATCTCGTGATCATGCACCTATATGAGAAGAAGAGAAAACAAAGTGAAAGAGATTAGGTACCAAAGTAAAAATAAAACTTAGTTTCAAGAAGAATCAAAATCTTAATGACTAATGCTAAACCCCAATGGCAACGGCGTCAAATTGATAAAGGATATTTTCAATTTCAATTATCCAAGTGTATTCATGTCATTGTAGCACTTGAGATGTCAATCCATAAAGGGTTAAGATTAAACACTAAGAATACATAAAACTTCTTAATCTAAGTGATCAATAAGAGTTGTTCTAACAACCTAAGTGTAATTGGATGCAAGATATCTTAGACTTAAGTAATAGAAAGACACTTAAACGAGAATGTAAATTTCGGTTTGAATACAATACTAAAAACGAATCCAAGGGCGAAGTATACGATTTGTTGGTAACTTTAGAGGTTCACAATGATGCCAATATACTCAAGCAATGCTAATCCTTAGACCATGATCATTAAACAAGACTAATCCAATTCCTTGGAATTAGTCACTTTGCAAATTCTCATTTGTGATTTAATAACTTTCAAGCATTAGAAACAAGATCATTTAATCAATAAACAGCTTAGACAACTATTTCCATATGCTAAGAATGTAATATCCCTTGATTAGTTCATTGGAGAATTTCATCGAACACCTTCTGGACGTGAAATTCCCTATGATCTAAATCAACTTGATCATGGTCAAAATAGCATTAAGAACACTAACCAAAGAAGGATCATTAATAATCTATGCCCTAACATCATTGATTCACTCTAAGATTACCTAAATCTACTTCACCCTAGAATTCTAGAAAACTACTCTCAAGCCATGTTTATCTCCACAAATCCCATGAAGGAAGTGTTTAGATTCATGCTAGATGATAAAGAAATAGATAGATGGATGATAATCAAACAAGAACTTGCATAAATCAGTTAAGAATCTCTTATAATCTCCTTTTTCTCTCTTAAAAACATGTTTGACTTAAAACTAAAAACAAGGTGTCATAGAATAATTACGTTTTTAGCTTATGTAGAAAACATGTCGAACCGGGTCAACCCGGGACAAACTGGGTATTGATCTGGTGGGTTTGGGTCTGCGCAGGCTGCATCGGACTACAACAGTCCGATGCAGCAGTCCGATATGGTTTGTTCGGAACCTGTGAAGCTGGCATCGGGTTGTTGTAAGCTGCCTCGACCCGATGCATGAGTCCGATGCACTTCGTCCGTAGGTCTTGAGTGGCTGGCATTGGCTTGCAACTGCCCGATGCTTGAGTCCGATGCGGTCTATCCATAAGTCTTGGCAAGGCTGCATCGGCCTACAGTAGTCCAATGCAAGTGTCCGATGCGGCTCATCGAATCCTCTTGATTTCCTTCTTCCATATCGGGTTGCTGCATCGACCATATGCAACCCGATATGGTCACTTCGTTGTTCTCCTTCTTCTTTGGCAATCTTCTTTGCTCTCGCTATAAGTGCTATCAACTCCAAACTCCTCGATGCTTCCATAAGTACCTAGAAACACTTCAATCAATGCAAGACTATGCAAGACTCGCTAGGACCTACTCTAAACTAACTAACAACTAAGATTTGAAGAAATGCTAAGGAAAAACAATAAGAATGCATGCAAAAGACACAAAAGCTAAGAGAAATGCATGCTAAAAAGAGTTAAAATATGCAACTATCACAACTCCCCCAGACTTAGACTTTGTTTGTCCTCAAACAAAACAAAACCAAAGCTCGGAAAGATCAAACAAAAATCATAGGGAACTTAAAACCTCGTAGACCGTCCTTCTAAACCATAACCAACGTAATGCATCAATCGAGACTTAGTCTAGAAAATTCTCACCAAAGTACTGCAACGCTAGTCCACGGTATCTGTCATGCAAAAATCTAAACACTTAAACCCTAATTTTCAGTCAACTAGCTCTTAACAATCATTAAGGGTTGCATGATTCTGATCAAAGAGTACTAACAAAGACAATCGAGGCTAGGCATTAAGGGCTTTTTAGATGTGAGATTAAAAGTGTTTCGGGTTACCGTATTTCGACCGGAGGATGCTAGATATTATGCAATACAGCAAGGGAGGATGGAGCTGTTGACTTCCACAGTTTCTAGTCAGTTCCTATCGTCCTTACTCGATTTATTTCACATTGGAGACAGTGTGATTTAAGTCTGGGGAGGATTTCATCCCTTACTAATCACCTTTTCTTTCATGAGTCATTGCATTTTGCATTTTTCGAAGCGTTCTTTGAATTTTTTTCAAGTTTTTCAATAAAGTAGAAATACGTTTTGAGGGAATGATGAAAGAAATCCATGATGATAACCGACCAGTGTGCTTCTACGCTCTTTCCTAGGAACATGCTCTTTCATAATTTGGTTCTAGACTAGGCGGTAGCTAGAGTTTCTGTTAATGCGAAATCCCAGAGGAATTTAGACCATAGAGATTTTTTAGGATGGAATATACTATCTCTATAATACTTGGACTTTAACTTGACTTAATTTTCTCAACAAAGGTTTAGGTAAAGATAACGAATCATACATTCATGACGTTCTTTTACCTTTTACCACTCTTTGTCGTACATGAATGGCCATCTCATCTTTAGTTGGTACCCCACCCGAAACTTAACCATTGTTCAAACCTCATGCATCTCTCTTTGTGTCTTATGTGCAGATATGTGCAAAAACGTCGGAGAGGGAAGAACGACACAGTTTTCAGTCACTAAAGACGAAGACTATACGTGATCGGTGGAGGTGAATTCAACAAAGATAAGAGCTTGGTTCTGCCTTGGAAAACTCAAAAACATGGTAAATTTCGTGCCCCTAAGACTATATCTCAATAAAAAGCGTCTCCCCCTTTCAAAAAAAAAAAAAAAAAAAATTATAATAACCAAAAGGGAAAGGAAACAAAAACCTTAAAAAGAGTATAAGTTGGTCGAAATACTTATGAGACATCCATGGTTTGTTTGTAAGAAGTCTGTCATTCCGAGCCCACAGAAAATTCTAAATCTGGGGGAATAACAGAAAACTTCTGTTTTTGGAGAAAGAAGGAAGTGCAACATTTTTACGCAAGAAGAAGTGACTGGAAGCTGTGGTTATCAGCAGGTGCTTCTTCTCTTGCTGTTTTGCATAATATCTCACACCCTCCGGTGAAATTACGGTAACCCGAAACACCTTTAACCTTACTGTTAAAAGCCTTTAATGTCTAGCCTCGATTGTCTTGGTTTGATCCTTTTGATGAGAAGTTCACTTTTGTGCTTAATGAATTTAGAGAGCTAGTCGACCTGCTTTTTGGATTTTGAAAGTTTAGATTTCGTACGGATACCATGGATTAGTGTTACAAAAACTTCTGGTGAGAATTTTCTAGGCTAGGTTGCGATTGATGTAGTTCAATGGTTATGATTTAGAAGGACGGTCTCCGAAATTTCTAGTTCCCTATGATTTTTGTTTGATCATTTCCAAGCTTAGGTTTTGTTTTGTTTGAGGACAAACAAGATTTAAGTCTGGGGTGTGAAAACACCGTATTTTTACCCGTTTTACTATCTATTTAAGAACGCTTTAATAAGTGTTTCATTCGCTTTTCTATGTTTTTATTACGGTTTTCGCATATTTGTAGTTTCAAGACTCTTTTCAGGTCACTTAGGCAAAAGCGTTGCAAATTGGAGAAAAACCAGATTTTTGGCTCAGAGTCAAACCATCAGAATTTCAATTGCCAAAGAGGTTCTTCTCACCGTCTGATCCAACCCAATTTTGGAGATATTCAAGAAAGACCAGCTACCTTTCCATTACAACATATTTGAGGACGATCCAACGGTTCAATCAAAAGATAGATCAAGATCAAGACATCCCATCAGGCCACTCTCGGAGCAGTCCGAGCCGCGGCCAAGAGGCAATCCGCAGCGGCAAGGAAGCCTCCACCCACTGCCAAGTGAAGGTTTGCCGCGGCCAGACCTATTGGACCCGCGACCAAGCTGATTTCGTCCCGTAAGCCTAATTTCAAGGCCCGTTCGATTACCGTCAACTTAAAACCCTAAAGACCGACGAAAAAAGAGCTCAAGACCTATAAATATGTGTGTTTAAAGACATAATTTTGTGTGTCTCATTTAAGCCCCATTTTTGTGCTTGCTTTTACATCATTTTTAGTTTAGTTTATTCTTAGTTTTTATTCTTACTTTTTGCACTTTACTTTTTGTTCGTTACTCTTCGAGATTGGTGAAGAGGTTTTCTCCGGACTTAGTTCTTAAAATTGAGTACCCTCTTCCATCAATCTCTAGTTTTTATTTAATTATGTCTTTCAATTCTAGTATGTCCGAGTAGTCTAGTCGTTGAGTTTAAATGGATTATCAAAGGGGAATCCTATGTTCGATAAGGATTTCACGAGGTATACCTAGCCGAATTCTAGAGCTCTTTCTTATAGATCGTTGTTAATGCTAAATCTAGCGTCATGAACTAGAGTTGATTCATAGGTGTTAAAGAACCACCAAAAGTGCTGAATCTAAATACCCAAACCGTTCATCTATAAGAGTGTGTCGCGTCGTAAGATATGAAAGTATACTTACAAAATGTCGTGAACTAAGAAGAACCAGCGCGAACAGCAGAATTTTCCGCGCGGCCAGAGACGAAAGCTACTGGTCGAGTGTATAGATTGTTGGTGCGTAGGATGTACGAAAGTAGGTTACGCCATTTATTCTGTTCAGTTAGTGGAGTTAAAATCTAGAATCAATTGTTACTAAAGAGCTTAGGTCATGTGATTGAATAGAGCATACCCTAAGATATCTCTGTCGACTCAACACCGTTTTATTATATTTTACAAATCGTTTTTCCCTTTAGTTTATTGCTATCGATTTTCTTAGTCTAGTTTACAAGCAATTTTCCGTTTCTTACGTTCTTTACAATTTTGTGACAAAAACCTACAAATTTTTTATTTATAGTCTTAGACTTCCTTGCTATTCCTTGTCTAAGGTCTCATAGAACAGCATTCCCTCCCTGTGGATTGATACCTAAAGTACTACAACGCACGTCTGTACACTTGCAGAACTTTTAGGTTTACAAATTTAAAACCTGAAGTCTCGAAGAACAATCCGACGCGCATCAATCATCAAGATGTATGTGTCAGGAGATTGAGCATACACGACAAGGAAAACTGGTGAGATGCACTTGAGTATCAAGTACCATACTCGACATAGAGATCTGATACCCGACATACAAATTTGGGTCAGGTAAACTTTATAAATAAAACCCTTTTTTTCACAGAAGAAGGATCCAATTTTGGCTCAATACTAAACCATTAGAGTTATTTCTCTCAACAAAAAAAAACATTCTCTTCAAACACTTAGCATTTGATTCTTCCAAATTCATCCTCTAATACTCACTTAAAACCCACAAACTAGTTGAATCTTCGCGGATCCATCAATATCCGAAATCCCATATATACTTTTCCACCGTGTTTTCCGATTCTTTCTTGTTCCCTATGCATCTTTATTGTGGTCTTTCTTGGTTTTTATTGACTCGAACGTCGGACAACCATCAGAAAACATTCCGTTATAGTATTTTTTGTGCTCTAACATTTGTTGTTGTCTGTGAAGGAGATTTGTCCCCAAGAGGACAAAAAAATACCTGAAACATAAGTAAAACTATTTTAATGCTCCCATATATTATTAAGTAATTTCTGATAAATGAGTTTTTTTTTTTTTTTTTTTTTTTTTTTTTTTTNAAAAGTTGTTGAAATCGGATATTTTCATCTATGAAATACAAAATTGTATGACTAACATGATAAACAAAAATTAATTTATGAGATATATGATATAAGGACTAAAATACAAAAAAAAAAAAAATGAAATTTTCAAGTTTGAAGTTGTTTTTAGAATGCATAAAACTTCACATTTGAAGTTATGATGAAATATTTGTTAGATATGTTCTAAGGATTTCATAAACCCCAAAAAATGTAAAACATAATAATCAATATCAACCTATGTTTGTGAACTAGTTTTTTCCTGCTATAGCCAAATAAACCACGCGTTAACAACGCTTCAAACTCTTATTAGGATCAAAACATCAAAATAATTTTATTCAATAGAATAATTATCAGACTACCACTTTTATCTTTGTTTTAAACAAAATTTGTCTCATTAAAATAACTTAGTTTTATTATAATTTTTTTAAATATAAAATGAGATCTCGGTAAACAATAATAACATTTTAAATAAAGATAAAAAGAAATTTATTGGTCAAAGTTTATTATCCCATTTATACATAAGCTTAAGGACTCCGGTTGGATTATGACGTGCCCATAATCCATCGTCTTGCACTTGCCAGCGACAGACGTTAGGCTTCCTACTCCCACATATGTCATGTATGAAACTCTCAGTCGCAACAAATGCGTTAAAACTTATATGGTGTACATAATCAGGTCCCTGAACAAATATTTATAACAGTATTAAAGAACAGTTTACATATTAGAAGCGTGAATAGTTGTTGTGAATGCTGCAGAATAATCAGTTTGTGTACTAAGTTTCATAAGTTTTGGTTTCATCAGTACCAATAGCAAACCAATTATCTGCAATAGACAAATTTGATGAACAAAAAAAAAAAAATACAAAATGTAGCTAATTATTTGTATATACAGAATGGTTTATCTGAACGATAACAGCTTTTTTCTGGTATATGAATGTGGTAACCATTACACATTAACAGTAAANGTCTTGCACTTGCCAGCGACAGACGTTAGGCTTCCTACTCCCACAGATGTCATGTATGAAACTCTCAGTCGCAACAAATGCGTTAAAACTTATATGGTGTACATAATCAGGTCCCTGAACAAATATTTATAACAGTATTAAAGAACAGTTTACATATTAGAAGCGTGAATAGTTGTTGTGAATGCTGCAGAATAATCAGTTTGTGTACTAAGTTTCATAAGTTTTGGTTTCATCAGTACCAATAGCAAACCAATTATCTGCAATAGACAAATTTGATGAACAAAAAAAAAAAAATACAAAATGTAGCTAATTATTTGTATATACAGAATGGTTTATCTGAACGATAACAGCTTTTTTCTGGTATATGAATGTGGCTTCTTTTTTATTCACTGTATTTTCAGCATAATCATTTTACCTTTTTAAAAAAGGAAAAACAAAAAATATCAGTTTCATGTTTGAATACATGATCCACAACATATTCACGGCCAAATTAAATTTTGTAATGGAAAAAATAAATAATTCAATGTACATAACTTTTATCAGTATATACTGAGATTTAAGAATTTGTAAGAACTAAAAAAAAAATTAAGTTACCTTCCATAAGTTGCACCATATCAAATCTTTTGGGTAAATTATAAGTCGAACTCTCAATTCATCATTGAAGGGAAGAAATACAACTTTGCTCGACCATTCTTTGTCTCTACATTGGACCATTAGTTTTATATCACCTCCAAGTTTATTCAAAATTTCAATGTTAAAATGCCTAAAGAAAATAATAGAGTCAATCATTTGAATTGAGACGAAGAAGAGGAGGAAATATATTAGAATTTGCCCCATCTTTGTCGTTTATTTTTTTTCTTGAACTGAATATATATGTATATATACACATAATTAAACGCTTTATTGTTTATGTATTTAATCTCAATGATTGTTTTTCTCTCTTAATAAACTTTATATATCTCATTGAAAAAAAGTGGAAACTAAAAAAATTTTGCATGATGGAAAAATATTATTTTAGATTTAGATTTTCAAAGAACAGTAAACACAATTAGATTTTATTTATTTTAAGATATTGGATTTTATCAATTTTTGCTCTTTTTTTTTTTTAGAAACGAGTTTGTATATATTGTCCTTCTTTCTCTCGAATTTTTTCATATGCATAAAATAGTGTTCTACTTTGTATTTATTGGACATCTACTCCAGATGTATGCATATAATTATGAACATTAATTATAATATTAATCACATTAAATTTTTATTTAATCATTTATTTGGTACTATTATTAATATATTTTAAAATTATTTATGGTTTTTAAATGATTACATATTTCTTACAACTTAATCTACATATAAATGAAATGTTAAATTGGATTATGCATGACTATGATGGATTCTATTTAGAAGTAGGACAAAGTCAAAATAAGAGTTGCGCTACACTATTGAAAACTGAATTGCATGCATTGGTTTTTTTTTTTTTTAATTTAACGTAAATTTATTCCAAAAAAAAATCGTTTTTTTTAATCAGGTGCAACTAGAGTTGGAAAGTTTGAGAGTAAGAAAAAGATTAGGGATCAAAATTTCCTTTTAGCTCCTTGAGTCAAACCAGACTTCTCTCGAAAGTAACATCACCCATAAATCGAATTGTAGATATGCGGTTTCGAACATGTTTGTCTATGATATCATTATAAGCTGACCTGGTGGGAGGAGGGGGGGGGGATCTCCATGCCGTCGAGAGATCTGTTATTTCCAAAGGTTGTGTATTGTTACTTGAAAAACATACCTAACTATGAAGATGGAGATTTGATCATGAAAAGTTGCAGAGATGATTGTTGGCCAATTCGATGTAAAGTTGTCCATAAGAAGTCCTCTAGTACTCAATGATTTCCAAACTTCTTTAGAATATCTGCAAGTAAAAAATAGATGGTTCTAGTCTCCATGGGATTGTGGCACAAGCTACAAGTGGTATTTTCTCTGTATTCCATGAGGACATGCAATCTCCTTTGTGCCATGATACCTTCGGACCATTTTTCGGATAAGAACCCATGTCTTCTTTGAGTTAAAAACTCTCTTATAATCCTCATCATTACATCTCCATAGGGATCTCCATGCCGTCGAGAGATCTGTTCTTTCCAAAGTTTGTGTATTGTTACTTGAAAAACATACCTAACTAGGAAGATGGAGATTTGATCACGAAAAGTTGCAGAGATGATAGAGATGATTGTTGGCCAATCTGATGTAAAGTTGTCCATAAGAAGTCCTCTACTCAATGATTTCCAAACTTCTTTAGAATATCTGCAGGTAAGGAATAAATGGTTTCTAGTCTCCATGGCATCGTGGCACAAGCTACAAGTGGTATTTTCTTTGTATTCCATGAGGACATGCGATCGCCTTTGTGCCATGATACCTTCAGACCAGTTTTTCGGATAAGAACCCATGTCTTCTTTGAGTTAAAAACTCTCTTATAATCCTCATCATTACATCTCCATAGGGGAGTATCTTCCAAGTCCCAACTAGCTCTTGCTCTTTGTTTAGCCAACGTATTTTCCATTCCGTTTAGGTAGTCCAGGCGATGGTTTCTTCGACGTCAATTAACCAAAGCATGTGCCACCAATGCATGATTTGGGATCCCCATGTTGATGAAACCTCTCGGTCCAGAGATATCAATAATTCAGTCCTATGAGAGACCATGCTTTGAACCAGAATGATGTTCTCTGCCTACTTCCAACGTCCACTTTGTAAAAATGTGTTGCTTTGTCTCTATACTTAAAAAAGTTTTTCCACATCCAAGAGCCTAAAATTTTGATGTCCTGCACTGCCTAGAATGACTCTTGTCTAATTAAGTACGTCTTAATCCAATTGACCCACAGAGAGGAGTGAGACGAGGCTATTCTCCTTACCAGCTTGCGACAACTGATAACACCTGTTTTTGACCATTTTTATGGATCACTTTAATATCTTTTGCAGGTGTTTTAACTCCGTTTTCAATGGTTTTCAAGTGATTTCCATGTTTTAGAGTCTTAAAAGACATTTCAGGTAACTCGGGATAAAATAATGCATTTCGGAGCAAAAGTACGTTTTTGGATAAACTTGGACTGTCAGAAGTCTTGCAATCAAAGAAAACCTTCTCATCGTCTGATCATCCCCAAATTTGGACAAAACCAGCTTTCAAATGCAATTGGTTTGGAGACATTCCAATGGTTGGATATTCAAATATTCCTGAAGCACTATAAAGGCAGACGAAGCTGCCTTGAAGCAGAGCCACCGCAGGCAGAGAAGATGCGCTCGCGGCCAAGAGAAGGACAACCGCAGTCAGGAGAGACGCGCCCGCGGCCATCGGGAATTTTGCTGCGGTCAGAGACCATGCACTCGCGGCCAGCCTCCGTGCGACCAATTCGACTCCGTTTCATTCCCGAGGCCAATTCTGTCATTTCAACTCAAACCCTAAACGTCCCCAAAGAAGTGAAGACTATAAATACATGTTTTTAGGACTCTTAGACATATCTCTTTCATGTTTTAGACATAGA
This sequence comes from Eutrema heterophyllum, assembly GCA_002933915.1. Lineage (NCBI taxonomy): Eukaryota > Viridiplantae > Streptophyta > Magnoliopsida > Brassicales > Brassicaceae > Eutrema > Eutrema heterophyllum. Next base: position 440,919 of record PKMM01047474.1, on the reverse strand, counting down.
CAATTTTTCAGCCACTTTTATTTTCTTGTTCGTCGATTTGGAGCGAGGATTCTTGACTTGTGTTCTTCAATAGAGAAGCATTTCTTCATCTTTTCTCATACTTTTTTCTTTTAATTATTGTGATGTTTAGCTCAACTATGTCTTAGTAGTTCTCTTATTGGGTATAGGGTTCTCAAGGGACTCTCATGGTTCGATTTATCATTAGGTTTTTAGGTTAGGATATCGATTAGAATTCTTCATTCTATCCTTTTTATTAATGCATGCTTGCTTGATTGATCACTTATGCAACTGAACTTAGGTATTTTTAGAACCACGAAAGTGCTGAATCTATATGCTTGACCTAGGGTAGGCGAGCAAAACCGCTACAAGATACGAAAGTATACTTGTAGAGGGATTGTGAGCGTTAACAAACTTGTTTGTGTCATCATAATTTTCTGCACGGCCAAAGACGAAAGCTACTGGTCGAGTATATAAATTATAGGTGTGTAGGATGTACAGAGTAGGCTACACACACTATCGTGTTCCAAGTTTAAGAACCAATAGACGACAAAAGTCGCTTTAAAAATCCTAATAAATTCCTTATGATAATCGACCGTGATCCCTAGAGAGTTCCCAATTGCCCAACGTTTCGTTTAATTGTTTGCAACCTCATTTTACTTATTCGCTTTGCTTAATTGCTTTCTTATTTTCTCGCTTAGTTTAGTTTAATTTCCAAGCTACAAAATTGTGACACGGAAAACCCTTTTTTATAGATTAGGTCTAGACACAACTTAGAAATCAATAGAAACCTATGGCACTCAAATCTCTGTGGATTATATCCCTTAAATACTATTGCATTTGTTGTACACTTGCAGCTTTGCCTAAAGGTAAAACTTGTCAAGTCAATTCCTGTACACATCAAGTTTTTGGCGCCATTGCCGGGGATTTGATTGTTGCTTGTTTGATTTCTTGTTCTGATTTCTGTTCTAGACAACTTTGATTTTCAAACTTTTCTGTTGTTCTTCTGACATTCTCTTTTATCTCTGCCTTTTTGTTTATAGGTGCATGAACACTAGGAGAACTCCTAGAGAAACCGTAGAACAACTAGACAATATCGATAGACACAAGAGAGAACTCCGAAGACTGAAAAGAACGCTAAGGATGGCCGAAAACGACCATCCTGAAAATCAACTAAACCGTGATCAACTTGATCACGAGAATGATCGTGATGTTTCAGATCACGAAGATGACCGAGAGGCTGTTGATGGTGCAAACGACCAGCCACTGCTCGATCCTGAAGGAAACGAAAACCGAAATGCTGATCGTGATGACAACTTCCCGTTGATCGTGATGCACCGAGGAACGATGCTCAAGTCAATCCACCGATTGCTCCTAATGGTGAGAATCCTCCGAGGAGACAAGCGCGTAACTGCACCATTGTTGATTTTGATGCACCACATCAACACTTCCAAAACCGAGCTGCGATACAAGTTCCTTTACCTCATAGGAACAACTATGAGATCAGCCTCAAATTATTGCTTTGGTGAAGCAAAATTAGTTTCATGGAGTTGCTACCGAAACTAATATTAGGATCACATAGAGTTCTTCGAAGAGATACGCGGAACGACGAGAACAAACCAAGTTCTCGCCGATTACTTAAAGTGTAAGCTTTTCCCTTTTCTTTAGATGGCAATGCTCATCGTTGGTTGAAATCTTTGCCCGCAAGATCTATCACTAATTGGGAAGAGTGCAAATCCGCCTTCCTAAGTCATTTCTACACCAAGTCGCGGTCGAACTTGTTGAGAAACAAAATCTAAAGTTTTCATCAACAATCGGTCGAGTCTTTCCATGAAGCGTGGGAACGTTTCAAGGAGTATGAGAGAGATTGCCCTCATCACGGTTTTTCTGGTCCGAATTTGCTCAACACTTTCTATCGGGGATTATTACCGAAATATCAACTTTCTCTCGACACGGCCAGCAATAGAGATATCTCCATGAAGACCATTAACCAAGGAAGAGCTCTCATCGAAAATCTTGTTATGGCTAATAGCAATAATTGTCCCGACTATGATAGATCGACTAGAACTAACGTGTCTGAAGCTAAGGAGATAACCGAGCTAAAGAATATGATGAATCAACTTCTCAAGAACCAAAATCGCCAAGTGAATGCTTGTGAAGCTACCATGGGAGGCCAGAACGACACATACTATGAACCCGACAACAACGGTTCGTATTTTCAAGAAGAAGAAGTTAACTATGTTGGAGCACAAAGATCCTACCAAAACCGTTTCAACAATGGATTCAACAACAAATTCCGCAACGCCAGCTTCAACAATCTCTCATATCGAAATTCGAACGTAGGGAACTCCCAAGATCAGCTCTACCCTCAACAATCCAAGAAGTTCCAAAATCGGTTCCAAAACGGGAACTATGGCGGAAATGGGAACTTCCAACCTAGACCGCCTTTCAACGCTCAAGTCGCACCTTACAACAACACGAATATGCATAAACAAGGTGTTTCTAACACTCAACTTGCTGCCCAAATAGTGAAGCTCGAGCAATCGATTCAACTACTCGCTCAAAGTGATGCGGTCATCGAATCAAAATATCCCCATGAAGATGAAGTGATGTCAACACTCGTGGAGACTCAAGAAATTCACCCCAATGCAAACCTAATCAAGGAGATTGCTACACCAGATCCTATTCTACCCGAGAAAGCATTTCAGCCCAAAACTGAAGCCTACAGCCTATGGATGATGCGGCCCACTTATGAATCATCATGTCATGTACTAGTGAGTCTTTCATGGGCCCAAAACATTGAAGCTCCGAAACCAGATCAACCCAGAACCACCTGATGCCATCAAATCAGCCCGGTTGTCTATTTTGGGTCTAAAGAAGAAAAGAGAACTACCCAGTCAACTTGGATCATTAAACATTGATATCTCAGACTTTCCTAATGAAGAAGAAGCTCACAATATGTCCATGGTCGAAATATCAAGAAGAAGCAAAGAAATAACTACATTAAACAAACTTTCCTTATTCGGTTTGGTCAATTTTCCATCATCTATCAAGGCTTATTGTTTGCTGGAAATACTTGACACTCCTTTCCTTCCAGAAGATGCACCTAGACGCTCTCAAGACTACAAACATCTTCAGTCAACAAGGATCACGCCTTTCATTAAAGCATAAAGGCTAAATCGGTGGCAAAAATAGCGTAATTTGATTTTTGCTAATTCATCTCTTGTATTTAATTTCTTTGACCATTAGATGCATGTACATGAGCCTATATAAGCTCAGTTTAGTTTCATTTTGTAACTCACCTTTCAATCAAATTAAATCTAAGTAATTCGTTTTCTTTCAAAGTCTTCTTTGCAAGAGTTTTGTGTTCTCTTGAATATAGTGTGCGATTCACTTATTCATTAGAAACTTCGTGTCTAGTTCTTTGTGCGATTCAAACAACTAGTTCGATCAAGGATTGAGAGAGTCAATCACCCAAGGATTGAGAGAGTCAATCAAACCATCACCTTCCATCTCACCATCATCCCCACTTCCGCGTACAACAAGCTTGTAATTCTCTTGATTATCTCGTGAACATAAGTTGGTGGATTCCATCTTATATCATATGGTATCAGAGTTCTAAAAGCTCATATCCTCTACTGTTTTGTTTTTTTGTTTCATGTTTTCTATTGAAAAAAAATCAAAAAAAAAAAAAACTTGTTTTTTTATATTTTTTCTTTGATTTTATAAACTTCTAATAGCCCATAAAATATTTTTGTTTGTTTTACTTAAATTTTTACGTTGTTTCTTTCTTCAAACGAAATTAAAAAAAAAAAATTGTTTCTGATTTTTTTTAAATCAAGTCGAAATAGCGTAGAAGATAGCGTAGAAGCACACAGGTCGAAATCATCATAGATTTTGTTTCAATGTTCCTGAAAAAATACTTAATAAAAATAGAAAAGATTATATGAATTTTTTTTTTAAATAAAGCAAAAAATAAGAAAAGAGATTAGTAACGGATAAACATCATCCCCCAGACTTAAATCACATTGTCCTCAGTGTGAAAAAGTTGGTGAGAAGATGGAAAAGACATCAAAATAAAATAAAAGAGTTCGAAAATAAAAATAAAAAAGATGAAAAGGGAAAAAGATCGATTAAACCGTTGTGATGAAGTGTGTGGCTAGGCGTCGCCTGAGCCATCTGTCTCCGGATCGGGCATGTTATCATTGAACTGGTGGTGTTCTTCGACGTAGCGCATGAGACGCTGGTATTGTCTCTCTTGTCGTGCTATCTTCTTCTCCATGGCTGCGTACTCTGGTCTGTGTGCGTGTGATGAGCTCGAGAGAGCGGATGGTTGCACGGGCCTGTGATTATAGAAGCAGTCGAGTACGCTCAACATCTGCGTCTCGGTTGGCATTGGCCACTAAAAACTCGCCAATAGTGTATGGTAGACGCGGGGCGGTAGGTACATAGTCCATCGTCTCCGGTATCCATCTAGGTGTTGCTCCTTCTCGGATTCTAGGGACAGAGTTAGAAGGTAAGAAAACAAAGTAGGACTCACCGACTTTAGTGCAATATTTGAAGCCAAATCTGTCGGGGTCGAGTGAAGCGCGAGAAATAGTGCGGTCTCGTGAATGTTGCATGAGATCGAACCAAGTTCCTTGAAGAGGAGTCTCGGCCAAAAAATCAAAGTAAACGGCTTATAGAATTGCCGTGATGATGCCTCCAAATGCGGTAGTAGTGTCCTCGGGTTTTGTGGCGATTGGTTCATGTTTCACCTTCACCAAATTCTTCGCGATGATACAAGCGAAGCAAGCATAGCACGGGTCCTCGGTGAATGGTAATTGAAGAGTGACGAGCTCGCCTTTGCAGACACTTCCCACATTTGCTCTCGAGAATATGGTGTGTGCTAAGAGTTTGTGTACGAAGCGCACAACTGGATGTGTGAGTAAGGAAGTTTTGGATCTTCTGTTGTCGTAGACGCCTTGTCCCATTATGCTGCATAGATCTTTATCGAGATCCCCCTCGGGGTGGATCTTTATCGAGATCCCCCTCGGGGTGGATCTCATCGAGATATTGAAGCTTCAAAGCTTCACAAAGTTCTGGGATAGTTAGAGCATAAGAATATCCACGTACAGTAAAAGTAAGTGTAACATCATTCGCTCTCGGATTAGAGCGTCTCTTGTAACACATGGTGACGGTCGCTAAGAATTCTTTGGTGAGATCTACGTAGGTGGGAAGATTGAGCTCCATGAAACGTCTAAGATTAAGCTTATCGAGGTACCAAACCACGTCTTCTCTAATCCCGAGCATGTCGAGAGTCGAGTAATCTATGCTAGGTGTTGATTTGTTAACCATCCTCTTGAGCTTCTCGAGGTAATCGATATTCGGGTCCATAGGCTGTCCGACATATCATACCTTTTGTCTTCGTTCGGAGGTGGCGTTGGTTCACGTGGAGGAGAAGGCGTCGGGTCACATGGAATGATAGGCACACGAGTTCTAATCGATTGTCTTCAACTTGGAAAGAACTCGCCAAGATTTGTGTCGTCTTCTACGCTTGCTGTGTCCGAGCCTCCTTGGCTCTCCTCGAGTCGCCTAGATAATGATCTCCGGGAAGGTTCTCCTACGTATCTGCTCTTCTTCGAGCGGAATGTGCGAGATCACGGGTTGTCCATCGTTCCTACAAAATAGAGAAACAACTCGTCAAAAATATGAATATGGTTGTAATTGAAAGGTTTCAATGCGCGAGGATACTAAATCGAGTATCAATAGACACACTCATTAAACAAATGAGAAATATTGAACATGAATTAAACAAATCGAGGTGATAATCATAAATTATGGGTTTTGTGACGCACTTGCATAAAAAATTTCTAGATATAGATTTTAAGTTTATCTCCATGCAATTTCAGTAGATTACCGTTACTAATTTTCAATATACCAAAACTTCTCTTAATTAATCAAAATTAATCTTCAATTTCGTTTTTAGTTAAGCTCGAAAATTTCAAATTTCAAAAGTCTTAAATCCATAATAATTAAGTGCTAAAACTGAAATCTAGACATAGTAGAAGTTTAATCTCAAGTTCTCTAACAATTTCTAGCTATCATAGACATGGATCTAGTTAAATTAAGAAAAACCTTAGGGTTTAGCTTATATGAAAAAATAGAGTTTTAGGTTCATACCTTGTTGGAAGAGATGAGATAGATGTGAAATTGGTATCTCCTTTGAAAAAGAGTGAGAATGGACTTAAGATTTTTGTAAAAGCTTTGAAATTGAAAAAGTTGTTCTTGCTCAAGATCTCCAAATCTCTTGGAAGAGAAGAAGAAATAGAGCTTTTGATCTTAAAATACTCTTTTTGCCTTTGCAAAGTTATTTTTATACAAAAAGAAGGTTTTTGCTTTTCAAAAACTTTTCGGGAACTTACCTTAGCGGGACACGAGAATTAAACCGGGATGGTTCATTTTTGTGTCGGGAACATGCCGGGATTGCAGGGTTCAAAGTTGGGAACGGTTCGAGAAAGGTCGGGATGTGTTCTCGTCAGAAACATGTTGGGCGCGGGTCGAGCCCACGCGACCGCGGCGAAACCTTTCTTCGCCGCGGGTCAACTTCCTTCACCTGCGGTCGATCGTCGGTTCACCGCGCGACCAGCCAACGAAGGCGCGGTCGATGGCCTCCTCGCCGTGGGTCGGGCTGCTCCAGCCGCGGCCGAGTGGCCTTCGTCTTGGGAGTGTTTTCTCCCTCGTTTCTTTGGCGTTTCTCGATCCATTTCGAATGCCTTCTTCATTTTTTTGTGTTTTCTGATTTTTTGAATGTTTTTGGGTTTTTGTGTTTTTATATAAAGCCTGAAATACTAAAAAGAAAAACGTCAATAGAAAAAGAACGGTAAAAAAAACAAAGAAAACGTACCAAATGGGTTGCCTCCCATCAAGCGCTTTTGGTTAAAGTTGTTAGCTCGACTTTTGGTGGGATCTAGGTGCGAGCAGAAGATGTCCCAGGAATAAACGTTCTTTGGGTTTCATCGAATTTTAAATTTGGTTCGCATATGTCTTGTATCCCGTTCTTCCTTCCGCGTTTTCTCGGAATCCTTGCGTTTGGAAAAGCTTGCTTCGTTTTCTCGATCATCTCTTCCACTCGCTCTTCCTTGGAGTCTCTTAAGTTGGGTGGAATGGTGATCCTGATTTTTGCAAATGGTTTAGAAATAAAAGGTTGACTTACTTTTGGAGTTTTCGGCTTAGTTGACTCGTTTTTCTCTTTTTCCTTAGGAGGGATCGACTTCTTCTTCTTGTACTTGTCCTTCGGGATTGGAGTTTCATCTGGGACAGTAGGATAGAACTTTCTTCGATCCACATTCAAGAAAACAACCTGACAGTTGGCGTGATCAAGGATGACGCCAACGGTAGCTAAGAACGGTAGACAAAAAAATCAATGGTCTATCTTCGTCTCGATCCATCTCGAGTACTTGAAAATCAGCGAGAACAATCTTGTTCTCAACGAGCAGTTGAAGGTCATGAATCACTCCTTCGGGTTTCTTTTGTGATGAATCTCCAAAAATAACGCTCACGGTAGAAGGTGTGAGAGTTTTTATACCAAGCTTCTCAGCAAACATCTTTGACATGATGTTGACGTTGGCTCCTGAATTACATAGACAATCTGCAAAATTTATTCCGGAAATCGAGCAAGAGAAAGAAAAACGTACCGGGTCATCGGCTTTTCTTAGCCTTTGAAACGGTGTTTGTTTTGGTACCTCAAATGGTGGTTCTCGAACCATGTTGGACTCGGTATTGGTTCTTCCATAGAGTGGGACGAATTTAGAAGCTTCTCCTTGCTTTGGTTCATTGTTGACTTCCTTCTTGGGTACGGTAGAAATCACGTTGCAAAATCTCTTCGGGTTATCCTCTACTCTTCCGGGTAAAGCTCCGTTCGGTCTCTTTAGATGAGTCTGCGGTTTGTGAGACTTGCATATCCAACTTCTTGACATGGGTCGAAAGAGATTCGAATTTCCCATGCAAATCATTGTACATACACTCTACTCTTACGTTAAAATCTTTCGCCGTCTTCTCGTTGCTTTGAGCGAGTAGTTGAATCGATTGCTCGAGCTTCGCTATTTGGGCAGCAAGTTGAGTGTTAGAAGTACCTTGTTGCTGCGTATTTGAGTTGTTGTAAGGAGCGGCTTGAGCGTTGAAAGGTGGTCGTGGTTGGAAGTTCCCATTTCATCCATAGTTCCCGTTTTGGAACCGGTTTTGAAAAGGCTTCGATTGTTGAGGATAGAGCTGGTCTTGGGAGTTCTCCACGTTCTGATTTTGGTATGAGAGATTGTTGAAGTTGGCTTTGCGGAAGTTGTTGTTGAAACGGCTTTGATAAGAATTTTGTGCTCCCACATAGTTAACTTCTTCTTCTTGAGAATACGAACCTTTGTTGTCGGGTTCATAGTAATCATCATCTTCGCCTCCATAGTTAGCTTCTTGAGAAGTTGATTCATCATGTTGTTTAGCTCGGCTATCTCCTTGGATTCTGATGCATTCGATCTAGTCGATCTATCATAGTCGGGTGAATTGTTGCAATTAGCCATAGCAAGATTCTCGATGAGAGCTCTTCCTTGGTTGATAGTCTTCATGGAAAAATCTCTATTGCTGGCCGTGTCGAGAGAAAGTTGATATTTTGGTAATAAGCCTCGGTAGAAAGTGTTGAGCAAATTCGGACCGAAAAAACCGTGGTGAGGGCAATCTCTCTCGTACTCCTTGAAACGTTCCCACGTTTCATGGAAAGATTCCACCGGTTGTTGATGAAAACTTTGAATTTTGTTTCTCAATGAGTTGGATCTCGACTTGGTGTAGAAATGGTTTAGGAAGGCGGCTTTGCACTCTTCCCAATGAGTAATAGATTCTGCGGGCAAAGATTTCAACCAACGGTGAGCTTTATCGGCTAAAGAAAAAGGAAAAAAGCTTACACTTCACATAGTCGGCGGGAACTTGGTTTGTTATCGTTGTGCTACAATTTTTTTTCTAACAACTCGATATGCTCCATCGGATGCTCAGTAGTAACTCCATGAAATTGGTTTTGCTTTATCAAAGCAATGATTTGAGGTTTGATCTCAAAATCGTTCCTATGAGGTAAAGGAAGTTGAATTGCGGCTCGGTTTTGGAAGTGTTGATATGGTGCATCAAAATTAGCAATGATGCGGTTACACGGTTGTCTCCTAGTAGGATTAGCGGGTAGGACATGACGGTTGGCGTTCTCGCCATTAGGAAGAATCGGTGCATTAGCTTAAGCATCGTTCCTTGGTGCATCATGATCGACGAGAAGTTGTCACCTCGGATTTTCAGCATTTCGATTTTCATTTTAGTTTTCTTCGGGATCGAGATGTGGCTGGTTATTAACACCATGGACAGCCTCTTGGTCCTTTTCGTGATCAGAAACATCACGGTCATCCTCGTGATCAAGTTGATTACAGTTTAGTTGATCTTCCGGACGGTCGTTCTCGGCCATCCTTAAAGTTCGTTTGAGTCTTCGGAGTTCTCTCTCGTGTCTGTAGATATCGTCTAGTTGCGGTACGGTTTCTCTAGGAGTTCTCATAGTGTTCATGCACCTTAGAAAAAATGACAAAGATAAAGGAAAATGTCAAAAGAGCAACAAAGAGTTTGAAAATCAAAAATTGTCTAGAGTAGAAATTAGAATACGAAATTAAACAAGCAAAATCAATCCCCGGTGGCAACGGCGCCAAAACTTGACACGATCAGAATGGTTACCGACTTGGGATTCTTGAACTTGAAACACAGATACTATGTGTAGTCTACTTTCGTACACCCTACACACTGATAACACCGTATTTTTACCCGTTTTACTATCTATTTAGGAACGCTTTAATAAGTGTTTCATTCGTTTTTCTATGTTTTTTTTACGTTTTTCGCATATTTGTAGTTTTAAGACTCTTTTCAGGTTACTTATGCAAAAACATTGCAAATTGGAGAAAAACCAGATTTTCGGCTCATAGTCAAATCGTCATAAGTTCAATTGCCAAAGAGGTTCTTATCACCGTATAATCCAGTCCATTTTGGAGATATTCAAGAAGGACCATATACCTTTCCATTCCAACAGCTTTGAGGACGATCCAACGGTTCAATCAAAAGATACATCAAGATCAAGACGTCCCATCCGGCAACTCCTCTAGTAGTCCCAGCCGCGGCCAAGAGGCAATTCACCGCGGCCAGGAAGCCTCCACCCGCGGGCAAGTGAAGGTTCGCCGCAGCCAGACCAGTTGGACCCGCGGTGGAAGCAGTTTCGTCCTGTAAGCCCAATTTGTAAGGCCCGTTCAATTCCCGTCACTTAAAACCCTAAAGACCGATGAAAGTAGAAGAGAAGACCTATAAATATGCCTCTTAGAAGACCTAATTTCGTATGCTTGCTTTTACAACATTTTTAGTTTAGTTTTGTTCTTGCTTTTACTCTTAAACTCTTGTTCCTTACTTTTCGAGATTGGTGAAGAGGTTCTCACCGGACTTAGTTCTTAAAATCGTGAGGCTCTTTCATCAATCTCCTACAATTTATTCAATCATGATTTTCATTTCATCTATGTTCGAGTCGTTTTATTGTTGGGTTTAAAGGATTTATCAACGGGGAATTCTATGTTTGTTAAGGATTTCACGAGATAAAACCCTAGCCGATTTCTAGAGCTCTTTCTTATAGATCGTTGTTAATGCTAAATTTAGTGTCATGAACTAGAGGTGATTCATAGGTGTTAAGTACCACCAAAAGTGCTGGATCTAAAAACACCCGAATCGTTAATCTATAAGAGCGTGCGCGTCGTAAGATTTTGAAAGTTTACTTACGGAGTGCCGTGAACTAAGAAGAACCTGCGCAAACATCACAATTTTCCGCGCGGCCAGAGACGAAAGCTATTGGTTGAGTGTATAGATTTTTGGTGCGTAGGATGTACGAAAGTAGGCTACGCCGTTTATTCTGTTCAGTTCGTGGTGTTGAAATCGAGAAATAGTTACTAAGAGCTTAGGGACCGTGATTGAATCGAGCATACCCCTAGATATTCATGTTGACCCAACACCGTTTTAATATCGTTTACAAACCGTTCTTCTCTTTAGTTTATGTTATCGATTTTCTTAAGTTATTTTACAAGCAATTTTCTGTTTTTACGTTCTTTACATTTTCGTGACAAAAACCCTTATAAAAACTTATTCTCGTCTTAGACTTCCTTGCTATTCTCTGTCTAAGGTCTCGCAGAACAGCTTTCTCTCCATGTGGATCGATACCTAAAGTACTACAACGCTCGTATGTGCACTTGCAGAACCTTTAGGTTTAAAAATTTAAAACCTAGAGTTTCGGAGACGAATCCGACGCTACCACACACCTAAAACTTTAATACTCAACCGGTAGCTTTCGTCTCTGCCCGCGTAATAAGTTAGTTATTATACTCAAAAGTCGTTATACTCAGCTATAGCTGAGGTAAACATAATTAATATATTAAAAAGAAAACAATAAAGAAAAGGGATGAAGAAGGCTTCTTTATCGAAGAACTCGAGTCGAGAATCCTCGCTCCAAACCGAAGAACAAAGTTGCAAGAGTATTGCTTCTGCCTCAAAGTGTGAAAGAAAAAGTGTCTATGGATGTGTGTCTGTCATAAAAGACCTAAAAACAAGAATTTATAGTCTTCACTTCGTTTAGGGTTTGATGTGAGAAGACGGAATCGGCCTCGGGTGAAGAAAAGACTCGTTTTGGACGAATTGGGCTTGGCCNTCGTTATACTCAGCTATAGCTGAGGTAAACATAATTAATATATTAAAAATAAAACAATAAAGAAAAGGGATGAAGAAGGCTTCTTTATCGAAGAACTCGAGTCGAGAATCCTCGCTCCAAACCGAAGAACAAAGTTGCAAGAGTATTGCTTCTCCCTCAAAGTGTGAAAGAAAAAGTGTCTATGGATGTGTGTCTGTCGTAAAAGACCTAAAAACAAGAATTTATAGTCTTCACTTCGTTTAGGGTTTGATGTGAGAAGACGGAATCGGCCTCGGGTGAAGAAAAGACTCGTTTTGGACGAATTGGGCTTGGCCGCGGGTGCGTGGCTTCTGGCCGCAGGGAACTGGTGTTTGGCTGCGGGTCGAGCTCCTCCAGGCACGGCGAACTGATGCTTGGCTGCGGGTTGGGACTCTCCTGCCGCGGTGGACTTCTCTTCGAGGAAGCTTGATCTACCTTCAGTGCTTCAAGTATATTTAAGGATCCAACCATTGGATCGTCTTCAATCCAATTTCATTTGAAAGCTGTTTGTATCTACTTTTTTGTGTCCATATTTGGTGATGGTTAGACGGTGAGAAGGTCTTCTTTGATTGCAAGACTTCTGACGGTCCGAGTTGATCCAAAAACGTACTTTTGTTCCGAAATGCACTCTTTTATCTCAAGTTACCTGAAATGTCTTTCAAAACACCAAAACATGGAAATCACTTGAAAACCATTGAAAACGAAGTTAAAACACCTGCAAAAGATATTAAAGTGATCCATAAACATTGTCAAAAACCGGTGTTATCAGAAGACCTAAGAAAAAATGAGCCGTTCCTCGGGGCTCTACGCTTTCCACCAAGACATCTTTGAATGAGTTGCGGGTGGGAGTCAATATATCTGAGGATGTTGAATTTGTGGTCCCCGAACCGTCTGATTGAGTTGACAAATCTCCTCCAGATTGCTTTGATGTTTATGAAGCTTTCTTTAATTTATGTTTTCTTTGGTTTCCGATCCCCGAGGTGATCCTTCGTTATTTATGGAGACATGGACTTGCTCTAGCCCAAATCAAGACTCGGGAGCTTCGTCACCTCGTAAGGATTTTAATTTGTAGTTATGAATGTGATGTCGAGGTAGCCGTTGATCACCTCCAAAATTTGCTGGACATTCGAAGGGTTCCCAAATCCGCCAAGTTTTATATTGGTAACAAAAAGACCAAGAGAATCATCACGGGGTTTCCGAGCAAGGATAGTAGTTGGGAGGATCATTTCTTCTTCGTCCGCATTTCTGAGGCTTCCGTTGGCAGCAGCCGCCTTTGCTTGGTTAAGACGAACTGGGGACCGCTTGGTATCCGACCCGTAGATTTTGGCTATGTACATTGTCCAATTTAGTTTTCTGACCTTGTCTTCTCATTTTTGTAGATCGCGATTTCCTTCCTCCGATCCCGACCGATCTGGACGAGGTATTTGACGTATTGAAAGCGAGGAAGGTTCATTGGGGAAAGCATTTCCCGCTTCAGAGGATAGAAAAAGCCCGATCTTTCGTCTTCGGAGGATTTGAGGGCGACAATAATGAAGATGGTATCCGCCCGTGATTAGAGAGAGTGATATCACAGTATTTTTACCAGTTTTACAGTTTATTTTAGAAGACTTTAATAAGTGTTTCATTTGCTTTTACATGTTTTTATCGTAGTTTTTGCATATTTGTAGTTTCAAGACTCTTTTCATGTCCCTTAGGCAAAACGACGCAAATTGGAGAAAAACCAGATTTTGGACAATTTCGTATTGTCAGAAGTTTGACATCCAATGGAGACTTTCTCACCGTCCGATCAGGCAAAAATTTGGATACATGATCGAAGGGAGAACCACCTTTCATACTCAGTTGGTTTCATGACAATCCAACGGTTAGATCTCAAGATACATCCCATTGACTGAAGGCATGTTATGCAGTCTCGCGAAAGAAGCAAGAGAAGAATTGAAGTTTCTAACTCATAGGCCAACCACCACGGGTCCAAGATACGCACACGCGGTGAACCAGTTTCGGCCCAAAAACAGTTTGTTCGAAACCCATCTTCAAGCCCACTTCATTTTCTCTTCAAAGAAACCCTAAGAACGACCAAAGCAAGAGTTAAAGAACTATAAATACATGTTTTACATACACAATTTCGTAACCCCTATTGTGCCTCTTTTTAGTTTACTTTTTGCAAGTCTTTTCTTAAGTTTTTGTTCTACTTTCGAGATTGGTGAGGAAGTTCTCTCCGGACTTAGTTCTTAAACTCGAGAGGCTTTTTCACCAACCTCTTGCTCTTAATTCAATTATGCTTTTGCATTCTTTAATCGTGTCTGAGTAGTTCTCTTGTTGGGCAAAGGGATCTGAAGGGGCTCTCATGGATCGATTTATCATTAGGTTTTAGATTAGGGTATCGATTAGGATTCTTCGTTTTATCCTTATTCTAAATGCATGTTTGCTTGATTAGCTACCTTGTAACTGATCTTAGATATTTTTAGAACTACAAAAGTTCTGGATCCATATGTTTGACCTAGGGTAAACGAGCAAAACCGTTACAAGATTTCAAAAGTATACTTGTGGAGGGATTGTGAGCGTTAACGACTTTTGAGGATAATCACTAACTTTTTGCGCGGGCGGAGACGAAAGCTACCGGTCGAGTACTAAAGTTGTAGGTGTGTAGGGTGTACAAAAATATACTACACATAGTGTCCGTTTTCCAAGTTCAAGAATCCAAAGACAACAAAAAATCGCTTTAAAAACCCTAGCAAAATTCATATGATTTTCGGCCATGATCCCAACGCTTAGTTTAATTGTTTACGTTTTCGTTTTGCTCATTCGTTTAATTTATTTACTCGCTTTCTTATTTACTATATTGCCTTCTTATTTTCTCATTTAGTTTACAATCTTATTTTGCTTATTAGTTTACAACCTCGTTTTTACCTACTTGCTTTCTTTACTTTTTCGCTTAGTTTAGTTTAAAATTCCAGCACTTGTTCCGTGACAAAACCATAAACTTTATTATCGTTTTAGACTTCCTTACTAACTCTCTTTCTAAGGTCTCGCAAAACAGCATTCACTCCCTGTGGATCGATACCTAAAGTACTACAACACACATCTATGCACTTCAGAACCTGTAGGTTTACAAATTTAAAACATGAAGTTTCAGAGAACCAATCCAAGCGCATCAGAGAGAGGGAAACAAAGAGACGAGCTGCTGGAGGATATGCATTGGTGGGCCCCGAGACAGTCACTCCCGGCCCTGGAATAAATATCGCCAAGGCATCTATGGGCGAAGGTGCCGAGATGAACCTCATAATCTCCCCCAAGATTCTTGCTATGAATGATGGGGAAAGGGGTTTCGTGCCGACTTTTCCTCTAGTGTCTAGACCCTCTGCTTTGGCTTTAACGAAGCATGCTGATACGCGAGGCCCGAAACGTCCTACACCGAGTGGTGGCCGAAATGAAGTCGCGATGAAAAAGAAATTTGATACTCCTGCTCCTGCTGATCTCTTATCCTCCGAGATGATTGTCGATGATGCTGCTGCGTCCACTATTCCTTGCACAGATCAATGTACCCGAGGTTCATCTCCCTCCTTGGATGTGCTAGTCAAGGACAAGGCGTACGCCGACGTGTCGTTATGCGGTGTTCGTGTACGAGCTAGTTTTTATGAAATTTAAACGGTGTCCTGCCCCCTTTTTCTTATTGTTCGCTTTTTGCAGTTTGCTGCTTCTATCAACGAGCTAGTTGCCACTTATGAATCGAGGGCTCGCAAAGACGGGCAGCTTGTCGAGGATGCGAGGAAAAGCGCTTCGACATTGAAGGGAAAACACGACGAGGTGGAGAGGAGACTTTCCCTCGCATCGGCAAAACTTTTGGATCTTGAAAGGGAGAAGATGATACTGAAGGAGAAGTCGGTCAAGTCTGCGGGTTATGCGCTTGATTTAAACGAGGAGCGGATGCGGTTGAAGGCCGATATAGCTTTGTTGAGGAGGCAGCTTACGGCAAAGGATGCTCATCATGATTCCTAAGTCAAAAAGGCTCGAAAAGAGGCGAGGCGAGAGTTAGCCGGAGGTTCCAAGTTCGGGTCGACAAAATTAGGGCGAGTGTGGACCAGCTGGAGGGTGTCAAGAGCAAGGAGCTTGATCTGGCCGAGGTTAACAGCAATCTGGAGCTCTTGGACATCCATCAGAAGGATAATCCTCCAACCCTCGAAGCCAAGGCATAGAAGTTGATCGGCTGGAACGCTAATTTGGTCGGAGCGGATGAGGAGTTTGATAAGATCGCCTCCTGTTTGAAGGAAGGGTTGGTGGTTTCTTCTGTTTTGGAGGACTCTGTTGCTACACTCCTCTAGAATGATCCGGTCGAGCTTACCGCGGCTAGTGTCGGTGTTACTAATCATGCTGGGTCCAACGAGCGCCTGTCTGGAATTGCCGATCTCACGAATGAGGACGGTGAAGTAAATCGCCATGTGTGGTAGCTTTTTTGTAATATGTTTTATTAGATTTGTATTTCTTCGTATCGAACCGATGCCTGGACGGCTCTATATGGTTTATAATGACCTGTTTGATTCCTCAATCTTGCCGATGTTATTTGATTTAGGAAATATAATGCGATTTTGCCTTTCGTACTGATTTTTGTTTTGATTTGGGCGTGCCGAGGCACGTCTAAGCCTCATACTAAACGATGTGTTTCGAAACGATATGTTTGGTATTATGTTGAGACGTTGAATACCAGTGTGTTGTGAAGCGGTTACTAGGTTTAGATTTCACTTTGGTTTTAGGGTTTGCGATGTGGACTCGGCTTACGTTCCTGTTTCGATAGTGAAATTGTGAGCGGTTCGGTCGAGGTATATCGTTTCCTTCCTCTGGTCCGGATATACCTGCCTTTAATTTATATAGCGCGCTTTAATCCGTGGTGGATTGTAAGAGAACCGCAATCCGTATAGGATGGTGGTTAAAATCTGTAAGGGATGTATTAATTCGTTGTTGTGGCCAGCAACAGACGAAAATGATAGGTGAGTAAGGGACGATGTATTGATGAAAAAATTTCTGCACAAGGTTGCATTTTACGAAGATGGGAGTATGAATATACGTACCCACTCCCCCCCCCCCCCTTTAGAGGGGGGACGGCTGAATCTTTCCGAAGATTGGTTGCCTACGTACCCTTTTCAGGGATCAAGCCGTCTCGTGGTTCATGTTTAGGACGTGGTGGTTTTAGTGATAGTACTTCTTGAGGTTCATTGCGGTCCACGACCTTGGATGGGAATGTCGGACATGTTGGCGAGCTCGTATACTCATGGGCGAACGACCTTAGTGACTTTGTAAGGTCCTTCCCAATTGGCTCCGAGCTTACCAGCGTTGCGTTCTGATGTGTTTTGAAAAACTTTGCGAAGGACCAGGTCTCCCTCGTTGAATCTTCTGCTCTGAACGTTAGAGTTGTAGTATTTGGTTGTTTCTTGCTGGTAGTTTTGTATACGGATAAGGGCTTAAACGCGTCGTTCGTTCAGTAAGTCCATTTCGACGAGGAGCATCAGGTGATTGAGTCCTTCTTGTCCAGGTAGAAGTATGCGTCGTATGCCGGGAAATTCGACCTCGAGAGGAATCACGCACTATGTTTTGTAGACAAGGGCGAAGGGTGTCTCGCATGTGGCGAGCCGCGGGGTAGTTCGATAGGACCAAAGTACACCTTCTAGTTCGTCAGCCCATCGGCCATTTTTCTCGTCGAGGCGTTTTTTGTTGGCTGCTTCTGCGTGTCCGTTTCCTTGCGGCTGGCGTGGTGTTGACTTGCTCAATCGTATTTTCCATTTCTCGCAGAATGCCTCGAATCTTGTTGAGATAAATTGAGAGCCGTTGTATGTGACGATTTCGTATGGGACTCCGTGTCGGCATATGATGTTCTTCCAGACATAGTGTTCTACCTAGGCATCCTTGATGCTAGCGTAAGAGTCTGCTTCGATCCATTTAGAAAAATAATCTGTCAAGACTAACAGAAATCTTTTTTGCTTAGATCGGTGAAGCGGGCCCGACGATGGCCATTGACCATCGCATGAATGGGTAAGGCGAGGAAATTGATGACAACAACTCGGTTGGTTGGTGAATCGTTAGGGCTTGTCGTTGACATTTCTCGCACTTTATAGAAAATTTCTCGCAATCTTTCACCATGGTTGGCCAATAGTAGCCGGGCCGTTTGATTTTGATTGCTAGGCCTCTTCCGCCGGAGTGGTTGCCGCATGAACCGCTGTGGACTTCCTCCATTACTTTCCTTGCTTGCGAACCTTCGACGCAGGTCATTAGTGGTCCCGAAAATCTCCATTTGAAAACGTCTCCGTCGAGCATGATATATCGAGCTGCCTAAGCTTTAAGTTTCCGGGCAGCCCACTTGTCTGGTGGCACCTCTCCGTCCATGTTGTAAGTGCAACTAGGTCCCATCCATTCTTTGTCGTAGCCATACTCCCCTTCGTGTTGCACGTCTTCGTCCATATCGACCGCCTCGTTCTCGACGGGTGGTTCGTCTGGCGTATCAATTGCGTTAACAACTCCAGTTGCGTCGATGCTCGGATTCTCAATAAACTCGACATGGGGTCCGAAGTTGATGCTAGAGCGGCTAGTGCATCGGCTTGGGTGTTCTCGCCGCGAGGAATTCGGGTGAGTGTGAACTCGTTGAATCGTTTGGCCAACTCATGGACAATCTTTGGGTAGGTTTCCATCCTCTCATCCTGGCTTTGTATTCTCCATTGAACTGGTTTGCCATTAGTTGGGAATCGCAGAATGCGCTCAACTTTGGAATTTTTATCCCGTGAGCGAGTTTTAAACTGGCAATCAAAGCTTCGTATTCTGCTTCGTTGTTTAAAGCAGGGAATGCCAGCCGGTTGGTGATGATTGCTCTAAGATCTCGCCGGTTGGTGATATGAGGCGGATTCCTACTTTGGATCCCTGTTTTGAGGACGATCCGTCGACATCGAGTGTCCAGGTGGAACTAGGTGCTGGTTCTTCAATTCCTTCGGCTGGGAGCTCAACAAGAGTTTGTTGCCGGCGGTGGCTTCCACCAGTCTGTTGTGAGGCAATGGGAAGCTGTCCTTGGGGCATGCGTTGTTTAGATCGGTAAAGTATACGCATATGCGCCACTTGACGTTCTTTTTCTTTACTACGACGGAGTTGGCCAGCCAATCAGGATACTTTGCTTTGGCAATTGAACCGACTTTCAGTAGTTTTTCTACTTCGTCATTCACAGCGTTAGCTCGTTTTGGCCCTAGCTTCCTTCTCTTCTGCTTGACAGGTTTGAAAATTGGATCTACGTTGAGCTTGTGGCAGGCGATGTTGATGCTAATCCCCGACATATCTTATGTTGTCCAGGCGAATGTATGTACGTTCTCCTTCAAGAATGAGATCAATTCGCTACGGATGGACTCGTCTAGTGTGGCTCCGATTTCAACCATCGTTCTGGGTAATCATCATTGATGCACACCGAGGTCATGGGCTCGCACGTCGGCTCGGCTTCTTCCTTGCGAGCTTTCGTGATCTGTAATTGCTATAAGAGTTTGGACAGGTCCTTCTCGGACTCCTGGTCTATCTTTAGCTTCTTTGGATTTGCTTTTGTGTTCGTCACCAGGTTACGAAGCTTGTGCTCGGCGAGGAAACAGACCCGAGATTCCTTCTGGTTGCCCTTTAATGCCATCGGGGGTCGGGAACTTGATACAAAGGTGGTAAGTGGAGGGAATAGCTCGCATGGAGTTTATCCACGGGGTGCCTATGATAACGTTGTATATCGCCGGATGATCTGCTACGGAAAATTCCACGACCTTTGTTACGCCTTTCGCATGGACTGGGAGCCTGATGGTTCCTAGGGTCATCGTTGTATCGCCGTTGAATCTGGTCAGGGGTCTCAGGTCGGGTATTACTTCCGTCAACTTGATGTTCATTTGTCTGAGGGTGTCTCGAAAAATAACGTCGACTGAGCCTCCTGTGTCAATCAATATTCTCGCCACGTCGTGGTCTCGAATAGTCCGCTTAATGATGAGAGGGTCGTTATGTGGTTTATCGATGCCGACGGTTTCTTCTTCGGCGAAAGAGATGACGATGTTTGGGATGTTAGATGGTTCGGCCCAATTGACGCTGGTTTCGTCTCGGCGCTGAAAAGCCTTGATTGACGACACCGTGTCAGCGCAATACCGCGATCCTCCCATTATCATGTTTATCCTTCTCCGAGGCGCCGGTGGTGCTTCTTCCTCGTTTCTTCTGCCTCGCTTCAGGATATCTCCTTGATTTTGTTCTGCCAAGGTACCTCGGTTTGGCTTGTTCGGGTTTTCCTCTTCTCGTTCAAAACCTTTGAGGGTCATACCAGGAACTTAACCCCCAACTTCGCCCCTAAGCTTTGACAGTTTGATGTGAGATGCCTGTAGCACTGATGATGTTCGCAGTAGGCCTTCTCGTCGAAGTTGCTGGAATTCCTCGTCCATGTATTTCATGGTGCCTTTTCGTCCGGCTCCCACTTGATAGTTATGGGCACCTTGGAATTTTGGTCCTTCATGATGTATGAATCCTCCGCTCTGGGTATTTCTCCGAGGGTTTGATTGATTTGGGGCCGAGGCAATGTTTCGGCTTGTCGGCTTAGTTGGTTCAAACCTCTCCTCGAGGATCTTCATTTCTTCTTCATCGATAATGAAATCCGAGGTCCGATGTAATGCGTCTTGAATGGTATGAGGTGTGTTCAATGCGATTTCCTTTCGGAAATCTGATTTGTACCACAATGCCTTCTTTAGCGCGATGAGCGTGGCTCGGTCACTCACGCCTNGTCGAAGTTGCTGGAATTCCTCGTCCATGTATTTCATGGTGCCTTTTCGTCCGGCTCCCACTTGATAGTTATGGGCACCTTGGAATTTTGGTCCTTCATGATGTATGAATCTTCCGCTATGGGTATTTCTCCGAGGGTTTGATTGATTTGGGGCCGAGGCAATGTTTCGGCTTGTCGGCTTAGTTGGTTCAAACCTCTCCTCGAGGATCTTCATTTCTTCTTCATCGATGATGAAATCTGAGGTCCAATGTAATGCGTCTTGAATGGTATGAGGTGTGTTCAATGCGATTTCCTTTCGGAAATCTGATTTGTACCACGATGCCTTCTTTAGCGCGATGAGCGTGGCTCGGTCACTCACGCCTTCCAACTTCGATACCACCGTCTTGAACCTTCCCATGAAATTCTGTAGTGACTCTGTTGGTGCTTGTACCATGGTCCACAGGTCGGCGTCAGAAGTCTCCCGTTCCATGAATCGGAGTATTGCTTCAGGAACTCGTCGGATAGTTGCTGGAAATTTTCAATCGAATTTCTCTCCAATCTTGAGAACACATCGAGGGCGGCTCCCTTTAGATGTTCCACGAACAGGAGATAGAATCCAGTGTCTTTCTCGTTGTCCTTGAGTTTAGATCGTCTCATCGTTATCCGGAAGGCGGTGATATGGGCCTTCGGGTCGGTTGTTCCGTCATAGAACGGGATCCTGATTTTACCTGGATCAGATACGATTGCCTCGGTGATATGAGCTGTGAAGGTAGTCCTTTGTGTTTCTTCTAGCATCCGATCGATCTCGGGTGCCGCACTGATTGCGTGATGTACTTTTGAACGTATGGTTTGCATCTCGGCGTTTTTTTGGGCCAAAGAATCTTTGATCTCATTCAATTCCATTATCTGGACTCGGCTTGCCCCATCAGCTCGTGCACGTCACATTTGCTCTACCTAGAGGATATTTTCTTCTTCTTCCGTCAGGTTGTTGCCGAGCCGGCTTGAGCTAGGGATGTCTTCTGCTGGCCTTGCCCCTTCTAGTGCCGAGGCGAGTTCACCACTTGTGATACCACCCGAGGTGTTGGTCCCTCCTCTTCGGATTGCTCCATCGGTGGCAGTTTCAGTTGTTCCGAGGTGAGATCCTACGGGCTCTGCGGTTTGTTGCTTCGTTCTTTGATATGGCCGAAGTGGGTCGAGGAGGAGTGGCCTCGTCGCTGCGGGCGTCACCTCGTCATATGGGTGCAACGGTGGCAATCTTCCGCTTGCCGAGTTCGTGAGGGGTGTCGAGAAGTTGAGTGCCGTCAGGTTGAGACCAAGCCTCCTTATGAGCATCCTTGGGGGAATCATTCCCGAACCGAGGTATCATGAGTGCAGATCTCTGTTTTGACCTTCCGATGCCAGCGTCTCGACCCTTTCCGATAGGGTTTTGCCTGTCTTGTCCTGCTCATCCACCTTCTTCAGCAACGTGGTGAGCATATTCTTCAATACGGCCAGAGGCGCCGAGGTTGTCTCCATGGTTACAGGGGGACTGCCACTGGGTTCGACCCTACCGTCGCCATTGCCGCCGCCGCCAGATCCGCCGCCGTTGTTCACGTCATCGCCGGTTCTCTGCTCAACTTCATTGATAACTAATCTCGTTTTCTTGTTTTGCAGTTCGCAACTCTCTTCCTCCGTGTCCAGACGAGTTGACCGATGTGTACGAGGCTTTGGTAGCCGAGAAGGTTAACTGGAGACAACACTTCTCGTTGAGAAGAATCGAAAGAGCCCGAGCACTTATCGACGATATTTCTGTTAGTTCAGAGTCTCCGTCTTCTGAAGATACCAAGCTGAGCATGGGGAGAATGTCCATTCGTGCGAGAATGAGCTTGAGGATATAGAGGGAGTGAAACGAGCTGACGAGATGGATGTGGCCCTTGCTACTACTGAGGTCATAATCCCCAAGGTCGCTATTAAAGAGGCGAGTGTTGATGGAAAAGGCCCTATCGATTTTTCCGAGCCTTTTGCTCCTGGTGCCGAGGGGAGGGAGGCCGTGTTAGCTCTTAAGCCGATCTCCATGCCTCTTGCTTCTTCCTTGACGAAACGTGCCGCGACGTTGAAGCGAAAACGATCTGGCTCTGGAAGTGACGCCAAAGCTGTCGTGATCAAGAAGGATGATAAAAGGAGAGCACGAACAGTAATCCCCGAGGTGGCTGTTGCGGAGACGAATGTCACTGGAAAGGATCCTGTAGATTTCTCCGAGCGTCCTTCTTCTGTTGCCGATGGGAGGGAGGCCATGTTAGCTCTTCAGCCGATCTCCAAGACTGATCAGTAAGATTTTTTTTCCTTAAGAATCAATCTTTAAGTTTACTCATATCATTGTAGTACTTAAGGTGTCAGTCCAATCGGGGTTTAGTTCAATGCAACAAGAATGTAAGAAACTCTTTAATTCAAGCAAACAATTGGGGCTTTTATTTTCTAACAACCTAATGGTTCAAATTTAAAGCAAGCAAGTAAATAACACTAAAAACGATTAAGACAAAGATTAAAAGAGGATATTTGGGCAAGACAATTGATTTGGGGAAATCTTGAGCTAAGCAATGATGTCTATCCAATCACAAAAGTGTATTTCCTTAAGCTTAGAACACTAATCAAGATTAGCCTAATCTCTTAGCACTAATCACTTCACTAATTACAAATTCAAGATCAAATTCTCATTTGTGAAAATGTAATTAACAAGCATTAAACATAAGTTCTATTAGCCAAGATTCACCTTAGACATTCACTCTCATGAGCTAAGTATGAAAATCTCTTAATTAGTTCATTGGGGAATTTCATCAAACACCTTGTGTGCATGAAATTTTCTATGATATAGATTAACTATCTCTAGCCTAATCTAGCATTAAAAACACTAAATAAAAAAGGAAATAACATCATTAAGCTCTAGACATCAAAGATTAACAAAAGAAATCCCTAATCTACCAAGCCCAATGATCCAAAAGGGATCTACTCACTAATCATATTAAAACCCTCAAATCCCATAAGATGATTGATAATGAAAGAGATTAGAGAAATTAAGAAACTAAGACTTTTAATTTCATAAAACTCTAGATATCTCTTACAAAA
Organism: Eutrema heterophyllum; assembly: GCA_002933915.1. NCBI lineage: Eukaryota > Viridiplantae > Streptophyta > Magnoliopsida > Brassicales > Brassicaceae > Eutrema > Eutrema heterophyllum. Next base: position 417,340 of record PKMM01047474.1, on the reverse strand, counting down.
TGTTTAGAACCCTAAAAAGAGGTTTCTTTGCTCAAGAACAAGAGAAAAGAAAGCAGAGATCCTGAAAAATTAGGTTTTCAAGTATTTATAAGGTCTTGGGCGAACCGGGTCAACCCGGGACAAACCGGGTATTGACCCGGTCAGGTCTGGGTCGAACTGCTTGTGGAGATTTGTACCAATCGGGTCTGGGTCGGCACAAGTGGGTTGGTACAACTCCTTTGAGCATAACTCCTTTGGGCGCCAGACGGATATGTCCCCGCTAAATCTAATGTATCTTTCGAACCACCGATTAGAATGATTTCAAACCACCTCTATAAGACTGCTAACCTCAATTATCTACAATTTCTATGAAGACTTCTGAAGCTAAATCCGAACGTAAGTTGTTCATTTTGCGTGATATTTTGGTGACTTTGGCTGGTTTCGATGAGGACAAATTGGGTTTTGTACCGACCAAGAATTGGTCGGTATGGGGTGATCTGGGTCGGTATTAGTCTCTACCCCAGTACCGAGCAAGTGTACCACACCAGGGCAGGTCGGTACTGGACTTTGAAGTTTGATGCCGAGCAGGCCATACCGCTTAGGGACGGGTCGGTGTTGTTGTAAACAAAGGATGCACGTCGGGTGAAATTTGGCCATCATGGGAGTGAAGCTGGGTTGGAGAGGTTTGTACTGACCAGACTTGGGTCGGTACAAGTGGGTCGGAAAAAATCCAGACTTGTACCGATTGGTGGTACCGACCTAGAGCCGGTCGGCGTTGGTCTCTAGTCTCGCGGCCAGTCAGACATACCCTTAGTAAAATCGTCGTATCTCCAGGGATACGCATCTGAATGGCCTCAAACCACCTCCAGTCGACAGATAACTCATCGGGATACAATGTTCATGAAGGCCATTGAAGCTGAATCTGATCGTAAGCCCTTCTTTCTGCCAGTTCTTTCAGACGCTTTGGAATGATCCGTGCATCCTATTTTGCTCCATTACTCCAAACATCTCCAAAATGTCTTCAAACACCTAGAAAACACTCGAAATGAATGCAAGATTCACTAGGACCTAATGCAAACTAACTAAGCCCTAATTTAGACTAAAACACTAAGAAAACTATGAGAAACACATGCATGAGACCTAAAATACTAAGCTAGATGCATGCTAAAAGGGGTAAACTATGAGTATATAAAAGACTCATGCCTCTTCCTCGACGAAGCGTGCCGGGGTACCGAAGCGAAATCAATCCGGCTCAGAAGGTATTGTTGAAGCTGTTGTAACCAGGATGGATGATAGGAAGAGACCGCGTACGTCCCTTCCTATATTTGATCATGATCCTTCTAAGTTGATGGTGAATGATGCTTCAGTGTCCGGTACCTTGTTCTCAAGGGTCGGTGCTTCAAGGCCGAGGGAGTGGACGCTTCTTCAACACCGCGCAGTAGTGGTCCGGTGTGATGGCTCGATATTCTCCCTAACTTGAGTATGGCTGCAATACCGGGCGGTCAAGGGTCGGTGCTATGGACAGGTGTAGTTAGTCCGAGTCTATCCTTGCTTCTAACCATCTTCTCATGATCCAAACCCATGTGCAAGCTTTTCCAAGGTCTCCAAAAGTCTCCAAAGCACCTAAACACACTCCAAAACATGCAAGACTCTCTAGGACCTAGTGTGAACTTTCTAAGTTCTAAATGAGAACAAAACATTAAATAAATGCTATGAGACCATATGCAAAAGAGACAAAACCTAAGTTAAATGAATGCTTAAAAGAGATAAAATATGAGAATATCAGTTCCTCAAAACAAGGAAGTACATCATCTATTATTTGCAGGAAACAAGATAACTAAATAAAAGATTGAGTTAAACTTAATCGATGAACCTCTTATTGGGCTTCAGAATGATTGTTGAATTCTTTTTGTTGTCCACTTCCTTAAGCCCACCGTGATCTTCTCCTTCACAACTTCGACACTTATCAATACTCCCATCCTCTAACAAAACCTTGTCCTCAAGGTTCATGAAGAAATCTGGGAAATTGAGTTGAAAGCGAGCTGTCGTGTTTGTGTCGTCTCGCATTTGTATCGTCTTTGTGCCTTCATTAATGATATAAATAGCGAATAATTTGTGCCCTTGTCGAATCTCTTTAGTGATATCACGTGCATCGATCTGCAGATTGAATTGTTGTGTTGCTTATTCCTTGCAAAGTGCAACGCTTCCCTTCCCAATCGAACTCCATGGTCTGTGCTCTCCAATCAAAACTTATTGGACCCAAAGTTTGTAACCATTGAATCCCCAAAACTAGGTCAAGGCCCACTAATGGTAGTGCCTTCAACGTCACAAAGATTGTCACCTC
>PKMM01047474.1:385046-414358 GCA_002933915.1 Eutrema heterophyllum | reverse complement strand
CAATTGCTTCGTGTACATTTCCTGGTAGAAGTTCAGCAAATGCAAAAGGAAGTAGCCGTTGCATAAAGACGTGACAGTCATGACTCTTCATCCCGGAAAACTTTTGCCCTTTCTCAACACATTTAGCTAGATTAGATACGTACCCATCCGGAAACTTCACATCAGATGTCGCCCATTTGAACAAGGCAGACTTTTCTTCCGCACCCAATCGAAATATGGGAACAGGTGCTTTCCCATTGCTTGTAATATGTAACTCATTCCGACAACAAAGATCAGGCAAGTCTAGTCTTGACTTACCGCTGTCTTTAGTCCTTCCACGCACGTTTAACACTGTATGCATGATGTTATCAAAAAAGTTTTTCTCAATATGCATGACATCCAGATTGTGTCTAAGCAAATGATCCTTCCAATACGGAAGCTTCCAAAATATGCTTTTCTTATGCCAATTGTGATGCTCCCCATATCCATCCGCCATATTAGCTGGAGTGTGCCAATTTCCACCACGATTGACTGTTTCCAGTGCACCATAATGATCAATTTCTGCTTCTAGATCTTCCCCGGAAAGATAAACAGGAGGAGGAACACGAACAGCTTTGTTCTTTCTAAACAACCGCTTGTTTCTTCTATATGGATGGTGAATCGGTAGAAATCGGCGGTGACAATCAAACCAACTTGTTTTCCGACCATGTTTCAATTGAAACGCATCTGTCCTATTGAGACAATATGGACAAGCCAATCGCCCATGCGTAGTCCAACCTGATAACATCCCGTAAGCAGGGAAGTCGCTTATTGTCCACATAAGCACCGCACGCATTGTAAAATTTTTTTTCCTCGCAAAATCATATGTCCGAACCCCGGTATACCACAACTGCCCCAATTCCTCTATCAGAGGCTGCAAAAATACATCAAGAGAACGTTTCGGATGCTTCGGACCAGGTACTAAAATGCTCAAGAATAAAAATTCCCTTTGCATGCACATATCTGGAGGAAGGTTGTAAGGCGTTAGGATTACTGGCCATAAAGAATATTGCCTACCAGACATACCAAATGGACTAAATCCATCTGTGCAAAGACCAAGATACACATTTCGTTTCTCTCTAGCGAAGTCTGGGTGTACCGTCTTAAAGTGTTTCCACGCTTTTGCATCTGAAGGATGAGTAACCTCCCCATCTGTCTGCAAATGATCTGCATGCCATCTCATCGATGCAGCTGTCCTCTCAGACTGATACATTCTTTTTAACCTATCAGTTATAGGAAGGTACCACATCCGCTGGAACGGTACCTTACTCCGACCAGTACCTTGCGGTTTATATCTTGGCTTATGGCAAAATCGACATTCCAGCAACTTATCATCATCTTTCCAAAAAAGCATGCAATTGTCAACACAGACATCTATCATCTCAGAATGCAACCCAAGACTATAAAGTAGCATTGTATCTCATAGTAAGTTTCAGCAGCTAAATTGTCCTATGACAAATACTCTTTAATCAAATCAGCCCAATCATCCATGCAAACTTCAGCTAAGTTATGATCAGTTTTAATAGTCATCATCCTAGCCGCCAACGACAAGTTAGAGTGCCCTTCTCTACATCCATCGTAGAGTGGCTGATTTGCATCATCTAGCATATCATAAAATCTTTGTGCATCTAGATTGGGCTCCTCATCATGATGCTCAGGTGAAAATGTACTTACAGTTTCATGAAATGCATATGTAACCATGTCATGAATCCTATCATGATCTTGACCATGCTCCGCATGATAATCAAATTGATTAAAATTATTTGACTCATCAAAATTCGATGCTTGATAATTGCTAGTACTACTACCTGTATTTCCCCCATGACCCTCTCCATGATAATACCAGATATAGTAATGCGGCATAAACCCTCTATTTAATATATGCGACCACACCTTCGAGGTAATGATAAATTTCTTATTCTTGCATTTTGGACGAGGACAGTACATCTTACCACTGATAATCATATTTTGTATAGTTCCCGCCTGATGCATGAATCCCTCCACCCCATCACTGAACTCCTTTGTTAGCGATCCCTCCGAATCAAAACGATTATACATCCATCTTCTAATTTCGTATATTGACATTTTTTGTTGGTCAGAGAGAAGTAAATGTTTTTGAATATGAAATTTTTCTTATGAGGTTGGCCGCTATATATAGATTTTTATTTTCGTTACCATCGAATTAGCAACGATTTTACAATATTTCACCTAACCGTACACTCCGATAACTTAAACGTGTTCAACTAACTCATATATCGTCGGTAATTCGTTGCAAAGTTCAACGAATACATTTCGTTGGTAATTCGTCGGTAATTAACGACGATTTTACAACGATTACAAACATCGTCGTTAAATTGTCGCTAATTTGCGACGAAATTACGACGATTTTTAAAATCGTCGTTAATTGGACCGAACTTAACAACGATTTTACGACGAAATATTTCGTCCCAAATTTGCGACGATTTACGACGAATTAAAAAATCGTCGTAAAATTGTTGTAATAACGATGTTGATTTGCGACGAAATAAAATTGTCGCAAAAATCGTTGCAAAATGGCTGTTTTCTTGTAGTGCAGAAAACAAATTCTACAAAATCGTATATTGTAGAATACGATTTCTGCATTTCGTAGAACATGTGAAAATTTTTTTTTTCAATCTTTGTTTTTCCTAAAACGATATTCAAATATATATTTCTTTCTTTTTTTGTATTTTTCGGATTTGTTAAAGACATTAAAAAAAAATATTTCAATTTTTTCACATTTAAGTAAAAGTATTTTAGTCAAAAAGTGGTCAAAGTCAAATAAGTATTTATGGGACAATAGGTTAGTAAATTTGTAATATATTTACAATTCTCCCCTTAAATTAATAAATTGCTAATGAATATAGAAAAATATCCTTAAATAGCACAACAAGTTTTTGTTCTAAATCTAGCACACTAAGATTAAAATTCCAAAACTAACACAAATTATTGAGTGGAAATATTTGTTTACCCTAAATAAATTACAAATAAAATTAAAATATTATATTGGGATTCTCCTTTTCCAATTTAGGGTTTTGATTTCCAATGGGTTTGACTCATTTTAACATTGAACTTGTGCTATTATTGGAAATTTGAACTAGTGGTGGTGCTATATTTGAAACAAAAACTTAAAAATTTGCTATTTTAGATAATTGCCTATAATATATGAGGTAAATGTTCTTAAACGACTAAACAAATATATGAGGTTATAAAGAATGATACTATAATTTTTTTTTTAAGTGTAACCAATGATAGTAGCTCAAAGAATCACACATACGGAGTTTGAAATATATCCAAATTAATATCATTTTAAGGAAACTTTATTATCCCCCCCCCCCAAAAAAAACTAAATATAGATGATTTACAACCCTTTATTTTTGGCAACATTTGAACTAAATGGTTTTGTTTTCGTTTGATTCTCCAATAAGAAAAAACAAAACAAAAATAAAATGCGTACACAGTTTCGCATGTTCGTTTATTAGAAAAGTCTAAAACATCGTCGTACACAATAAGCATGTGTAATCTAAGGAAATCATTTTAAACATGAGAGGTTGTTATATTTTCATTAATTATCTGTTATCATTTTTGTAGTTTCTTTTTCGTGTTAAGCGTGTATATAGGTTTTATAAGTAAAAGATAACCAGTCTCTATTTTCACGATATTGGAGAAATTAAATAAACGTAAAAACGTTAAAAATCGATACGTTTAACTAAATAGTGTAGATCTCCATTATTTCTGAAAAATCGTTACTCATGATCCAGGGTCTAACCCAAAATAATAAATTTGTTTATTTTTTTCCTAAATAGTACACCTTATTACGTATTGGTCTTGTATTTCTTGTATAAATTAGTCTGTCTTTCCAACACATCATCATCACGTCTTTAAATAATATATCAAATATTTTATTTTGTTATTTTAATTTAGTAAAACGGAAAAAATGCATATCATTCACTTCATTAAGGAAATCAATCAATACAAAACCAAAACCTTCCTGTCCCAAAGTCGACATTTACCCGAATTTTCCGAATCCGCTACTTGAAATCTCATTTTTCATTCCAAAATCGACTTTTACCTAAACTAGGGATTGACCCCGCGCGATGTGCGGGGTTGTTTGCCATTAGTGTTTTAGATATTTGGTTTTCATATATTTTTTTGAAATTTTTTTTTTATCAAATTTCAATTTTTAGTTTAAAAATCGGTTAATGTTTATAGTTGCATTGTGTTAACATGCATTTGTTTTGATTTTTCTCCTTATTAGTTTTTTATATAACATTGGGTTTCTGTTAAATATGTTGTTAACATATGTTCAAATACTATTATTTCCTTTTTCTGTGCTAATATGTTGTGTGATTATTGTGTGATTCTAATTACAGTTATATATTGTATTGTTTTGACACCATTACAATTCTATCATAAGTTACATACTTAGTTTCAACGTAGATTTTTATATTTAGCTATTTCCTTGTAGCAATTATGGAAATCAACCGCTGAGTTAGCACCAATTTTGGTTATAATGACTCCAAGAAGATCTTGTGGGAGTGCTTCAATGCGGCTGATTTCTTTTTGTTTGGATCCATTGTAGGTTGATTTATTTTTGTTTGGATCCATTGTAGGTTTCTTTTGTTGATTACTGTAACATGGGATGTGTTTTTGAGATTTGACACTTGCAAATGTGTTTAAATAGAAGAATGGTGGTAGTGGTAGCCTTTTTCACTCCATAATGTCCAGATTAATTTGCCTTACTAATTGGTCATTAATTTTTAGGAGTGAAGACATATGCTCTTTTGATGTTTCTAATTATCTTATCTAATGGAAGATGTGGATCGTCATTTTTGTTGGCATCTATTTTCTTAAAAGTTACGTTTTAGTTTATATATTTATTTTTAATATGGTAGGTTAGATATTATTTGATCGATCAATTTTCATGTCAATTTATAGTACTATAGTTTATTAATTTGTTTAGATGATAGGTTGTAAATGTTATGACGATATGTAGTTGTTAGTTTATTAGGCTTTAAGAATAGTTAAAAAAAGGTTCCCAGTGGGTTAATTATAAGGAGTGACCGATAAGGAGTGATGGACGGTAGGAATAATTTGTGTTAATATACCGGTGCTTTTGTTTTGAAAATTTATTGCTAATATATATTTTTACTTGTAAAGGAACGTATTTGTGTGTTTAATGTTGTTTTAATGTAAAATATTACTGAATGGGGTTCCGTGCTACATGAAGACATGGCGTGGGTCTGATCAAACAAATTAAAAAGTTTCTTTAACCAAAAAAAATTAACCATCTGTTAGCAAGCACAACAATCTTAACTTACGAAAATCGTCATCTCTGTACTTTAGTAACCATCCCTTTTTATGAACAAAAAATTACGAATCTATACCCATCACAAGCTGTGTAAAATTAGAAGTGGAGAATTAAGCGAACAGATAAGCCAAATCGTCATTATCGAAGTGATAAAAATCTACAAAGAAAAACCCATTCAATGCATATTTATCCCTACATCTAAACGAAGCTTAAAACTGAAAATAATACAAACCTCTCTGCACTTCGGTCTGGAAAGGCGTTGGGGAAGTGGCGACATTTGGAAGAAAAATTTTGTTAGCTTGGATTAGCATATGAAGAAATCTGATTTTAATTCACTCAATGGTGGACGCTGGGATTCGGAAGACGAAAGGAAGTGTGTAACCTGGCAAATAGAAAGAGAGATGAAGAGGCGTGAATCTAAAATAAATTAAAAAGTTTCCCAAGTATGAAATTGAAAATGGCTAACTAACAATGATCATTTTAGTTGTTATTATTGTTTTCCTTGAAGATTAATGTTTTTTTTGCCCATATTTCATTAGAAAATCCATGGTATGTAAAAAAATATGGCTTATGATCATAAGAGTGAGTAAGTGTGTATTCATGATAACTCATCCTTAACAAGAATGTTCTACGCTTACACAGTTTTGATATGAATGCTTATTCGTGTGGTGTTTTATTTCATTGGACATATTAAATTTACATTGTAGAACATAGCTTGTACCACATGTAGTAGTTATATGCGTAAGACGATTCACACTTTATTTTTTTTGGAATGAGACATTTAGCAACGGATTTGCAAGGAAACTCAAAAAATCTGTTGCAAAACCCTGAAATCCGTTGCTATGCCGTTGCAAAAGGAAAAACCAAAAATTTCCCAAAGTATGAAACTGAATATGGCTAACTTTATGTTAACAAGGATCATTTTAGTTGTTATTATTGTTTTCCTTGAAGATTAATATTTTTTTGTCCATATTTTATTAGAAAATCCATGGTATGTCAAAAAATATGGCTTATGATCATAAGAGTGAGTAAGTGTGTATTCATGATAACTCATCCTTAACAAGAATGTTCTACTCTTACACATTTTTGATATGAATGCTTATTCGTGTGGTGTTTTATTTCACTGGACATATTAAATTTACATTGTAGAACATAGCTTGCACCACTTAAGTAGTAGTTATATGCGTAAGACGATTCACACTTTATTTTTTTGGAATGAGACATTTAGCAACGGATTTGCAAGGAAACTCAAGAAATCCGTTGCAAAACCTAGAAATCCATTGCAAAAGGAAAAACCAAAATTTCCCAAGTATGAAACCGAAAATGGTTAACGCAATTTGCAACGTATCTGCAACGGATGTGTAGCATACTCACCTACTTGGAAGCCCACATTTAAATCATACTAACCTACTTGGAAGCAAACTCTAGCAACGATTCTCCGTTGCAAAACTTGTAACGTTTTGCAATGCTATCCGTTACAAAATGTTGCAACGTATTTCCGTTGCAAGTTTTAGTAACATTTTGCAACAAACTTTGTTGCATAATTATACCGTTGCTAAACTATTGCAAATCGGTTGCAAACTTGCAACGAATTTGTAACTAATTATTTTTTCAAGGTTTAGCAACGGATTGGCAACGGAGTTGCAACAGATTGTATTTTGCAACGGAGTTGCAACGTAGTACGTGGCAAATATTTGTTACGAAATATTCCGTTGCAAAGTTCCATTGCAAATTGGCTCTTTTCTTGTAGTGTTTAACAAACAAAAATTAGAAAGCTTCGAAATTGAGTTTATTACTTTGAGTGTAAAATTAGCTGATGTGGCAGCTTCTAGGTGAAGATTAAAATGCTCACGTGGATAGCTTAAGAAGCCTCAAACAACTCATTTCATTTAGTATAGATACCCAAGTAATCAACCTTTATCCAAAATAGCCAAATCAACCTTTACCCAAAATACCTATTGTTACTCGCTACTTCGCGTTCTATACCCAAAAATGAACAAGAAAAAGGTTTCGAGAATACGATGTCATATGTTGAATAATAAAAACAATTATTTTAACTGATTGGTTGCTTGAAGAAGACTGGATACTTTGAACAGGTTTGAACTTGTGATTGAGACATTTGAAAGACTGAAGGATCAACATCAATGTTGAAACCGGTTCGGACACAACAAATTAAAGAACAAGAAGGATCGAGAAATCTCATATTATTAGCTAATTTCGCCGAGTACAAGAAGTTTTTAGTGATCAAAGACAATAAACTAAGAAAGCAAGCTAGAAGTCCTGAAGCTGGCACTACAAGAAAACAGCCTGATTCCCGACGGGAATTCCGACCAAAAACATTTGGTCGGATATTCCCGACCAAATACCGAAGAAAAACGATATGTCGGGAATTGGTCGGGAATTTCCCGACGAAATGTTTTTGGTCGGAAATTGGTCTGGAATCCCGACCAATTTCCGACGAGTTAGAGACCGATGTATAATCGTCGGAAATTGGTCGGAATTCCAGACCAATTTCCGACGAGTTAGAGACCGATGTATGATCGTCGGAAATTGGTCGGAATTCCAGACCAATTTCCGACGAAATAGATCCGTTAATCTGCCTGTTGTCTTAGCCGTTTTATAGCCGTTTGCGATTATAAAACCGGTCGGAAAACGGTCGGAAATTAGTCGGAAATACGCGGAAAATCCATTATAAATATCTCTCCACCCTCATTCACAACTTACAAAAAAAAAAACTTAGAAAATGTCTTCTTCAAATCCAAACCCTTATGATTATTTTCGATCGTGGATGGATAAACCACGGCAAGATCCAGCGACGAATCAACTGGCGGATGAGTATGCACAAGGTGTTGAGGAATTCATGACATTTGCGACAAACAATAACATGACGTCGGAATACGGTAAATTGTATTGTCCATGTACTATATGTCGGAATCATAGATTAGTCTCTATTAAGGAAGTATGGAATCACCTTTATAGGAATGAGTTTATGCCGGGTTACAAGGTTTGGTATACACACGGAGAAACTGATTCAATAGTGCAATTTTATTGTAGTAGTTTTAATTATTCGGGTAGGATAGAGGAACCAACACCGGAAGTAGATGCAAATGTTCAGATGGTGAATGATGCGTTTCGTGAAAACGTACCATCGTATGTTCAGGATGGTGTTGGAATAGAGGAACCTAATTTGGAAGCTCAGAAGTTTATTGATATGTTAGATGCAGCTAAGCATCCAGTATACGAAGGATGTAGAGAGGGAATATCGCCTTTATCAATTGCAAGCAGGTTGATGACTATAAAGACCGATTTCAACTTGGCGGAGGATTGTGTGGATGCGATAGCTGATTTTGTGAAAGATATTTTACCTGAAGATAATATCTCACCGGCTTCATACTACGAGGTTCAGAAACTTGTAGCTGGTCTTGGATTGCCGTATCAGATGATAGATGTGTGCATCGACAATTGTATGATTTACTGGAGAAAGGATGAAAACCGTCTCAGGTGTCGTTTTTGTCAGAAACCTCGGTATCAGGAAACGGGTGGTAGAGTACCAGTTCCACATAAACAGATGTGGTATTTACCGGTAACAGAGAGGTTGAAGAGGTTATATCAATCTGAGCGCACGGCAGGACCTATGAGATGGCATGCAGAGCATAACTCAGATGGAGAGATTGCTCATCCCTCAGATGCAGAAGCGTGGAAACATTTTCAAGAGGTCTATTCTAGTTTTGCGTATGAGCCAAGGAACGTATACCTCATGTTATCAATAGATGGATTCAACCCTTTTGGGAAACATGGGAGGCAATATTCATTGTGGCCAGTAATCGTCACACCTTACAATTTGCCGCCTAGTTTGTGCATGAAACGAGAGTTTTTGTTCCTCACAATTCTCGTCCCCGGACCGGAGCATCCTAAGAGATCCCTTGATATTTTCTTGAAGCCATTAATTTATGAGTTGAAAATGTTATGGAAAGATGGTGTTCAAGCGTTCGATGTTTCTCTCCAACAGAATTTCACGATGCGTGCGGTACTTATGTGGACCATAAGTGATTTTCCAGCATATGGTATGCTATCTGGATGGTCGACTCATGGAAAGTTGGCGTGCCCTTATTGTCAAGATAACACTGATGCGTTCCAGTTAAAGCACGGTCGAAAGATCTCTTGGTTCGACTGTCATCGACGATTTCTACCGCATGATCATCCATATCGCCGGAGCACGACATTGTTTAAAAAAGGTAGAAAAATATTTGAAGGTCCACCTCCTGAGCCGGATGGGAATAACATCATCACTCAGTTGAGAGATTTTGGTGCTGAGAAGACGGTTTTATGTGGTGGTAATGGTCATTTTCCCGTAGACGGTTGTGGCGAGTACCACAATTGGAACAAGAGGAGTATTTTTTGGGATTTGCCATATTGGAAGAACCATCTGCTGCGCCATAATCTAGATGTCATGCACATTGAAAAAAACTTTTTTGACAACATCATGAATACTATTCTAAATGTGCAAGGGAAGACGAAAGATAATTTGAAGGCCAGATTGGACTTGCCAGATATTTGTTCGCGGAAGGACCTCCATGTAATGGCGAACGGAAAATCATTGCCCCCCGCTTTCCGTTTGGATGAGCCTTCAAAGGAGGAGTTCTTCGACTGGATTACGCATAGTGTTCAATTCCCAGACGGATACGCATCTAACCTTCGTAATTGCGTTAATATTGGAGAAGGGAAGTTTTCAGGGATGAAGAGTCATGATTGTCACGTTGTCATGCAACGCCTCCTTCCATTTGCCTTTGCCGGTCTTCTTCCTAGAAACGTCCATGGAGCTATTGCAGGTACATTTACAAAATTATATATAGTTCGATATATATATATATATATTATCTAAATTTTGCTAAAATTTTTTTATTATTAATGCAGGGATCGGTGCTTTCTTCCGGGATCTATGTACGAGATCACTTACAGCAGACGGTATCCGAAACCTGGAGGAGAAGATACCGGTTCTCCTATGCAACCTCGAGAAAATATTTCCACCCGCATTTTTTGATGTTATGGAACATCTTCCTATTCATCTCCCTAGGGAAGCAGCACTTGGTGGGCCAGTTCAATATCGATGGATGTATCCTTTTGAGCGGTATATGTTCCACCTAAAGAAGAAGGTGAAAAATCTTGCAAGAGTCGAGGGTTCTATTGTTGCACAGAGCATTAATGAAGAAGCATCCAACTTTGCGAGCTACTACTTTCCATCTTCGGTGAAGACTAAAAGTAGACGACCTGCACGGCATGATGATGGAGGAGAAAAACCGACGTATCCGGTATATGTCCCAAATCTATTTGCACAAATTGGAAGGCTTAGTGGAAAAGGGAGGCCTCGACGACTAACAGAGGAGGAACAAAGACATTTGCATACATATATTCTGACAAACTGCGACGACGTTTTGGAATATGAGAGGTACGTACATGATTTTGATGTTTAGTAATTACCAAAAATCTTTGATACAATTTTTGCATAATGTATTTGTTTTATTCGCAGGATATACATGGACCAAATTCGTAATTGGTTTCCAAATTGCACAGAGGATGAACTTACAGTCCATAAACAGAATGAATTCTCGGGTTGGTTGCAATATTACGTAAGTGCTCGATTTCCCTCAATTTAACTAAATTTCACATGCTTACATTAGCACATATTGTTTACAATTGTCCACACTTTGTACAGGTTGATCAGATGACTACTACCGGTGTAGAATTTCCCACGTGGTTAGTTGAGATGGTGCGTGGCCCTACTTTTGTTCCAAGTGTTTATCCGAGGTATTGCACTCGAGGGTATGCTTTTAAGGCTTATCGTGAAGGGAGCTCAAGGACAACATGCAATTACGGTATATCGTCTACATCCGAAGAATTTGTCTACTACGGTGTACTCCGCGAAATATTAGAAGTCAAATATCCAAGAATGGTTGGTTTGAGGTGCATTGTGTTCTATTGCGATTGGTATGATCCAGTGGAAGGTCTACGTCAGGACGAATTCGGTGTAACATCTATTCACTTTGGAAAGCAACATCGGAAATACAATCCATTTATTCTTGCTTCACAAGCGGACCAGGTTTCCTACATTCGATACCCCCGGTTTAGGAACAAGCAAGACCCGTGGATTGCAGTAACGTCGATACAACGAAGAGGAATGATATCTGGCGTTTCCGAGCATGACCCTTTATAAGAAACTCCAATTGGTAACTTAGGTGAAATCGAGCATTCTCTTGAGGTTGACATTGTGGTTGACTTCACCGGTTTGGGCGGGGATTACGAAGTATTTGAGGATTCCGTAGAAGAGAGAGGAGAATTTGATGACGATTCCGATTCAGCAACTTCAGATTATTCATCGGACTCAGATTGATTTTGTAACAAATTTTTTATATGCATTTAGTTTTAAGTAAGAATTTTTTAATTAGAATTCCGATTCAGCTACTTCAGATAATTATTCGGAATCCAAATAAATTTGTTAAAAATTTAAGATAATTTTCCATATGCATTAATTATTCATAATCCGAATAAATTTTTTTAATTTTCCATATACATATATTAATTATTCAGAATAAGGAAAAAAAAATTTAATTCCGTTTTTCCGACCGTTTTCCGACCGTTTGTAAAATGTTTCATCGTACACACATTAAACGTGTTGTGGAACAATTTTTAATACCCGTCGGGAATTGGTCTGAAATATCCGACCAATTTTCGACCATTTGGGGTTTTGAAACCTCAAACCGCAAAAATTTGATTGTAGTTATGTTTGCTAGGGTTAGATATGATATTTTAAAGTAATTCAATGTCCAACCATCTTACGAATCAAAATTTTTGAGCATTTAATCAAAACCTTACAAGAAAACGAAAAGTGTAAGTATAAGTTCTATGTTTCGTAAAAACAGGTTAAACCCGTTCTCCTATCGATTCATAAAAATCGTCATATACTTTATTTTATGTTTACCTTGCCAAATAGTTTTAAGACATAAGATGTTTAGATATTTTTTGAAGCCTATACGGTATTATAATTTGAGATTTCATACCCTAAACCCTATATGGTCGGAAATTGGTCGGAAATTCCGACCAATTTCCGACGAGTATTGAATTATTCGACGATAACATGTGTTTAATGCCCAATCAATTGACCTGCAATTTCTATATTGGTCGGAAATTGGTCGGGAATTTCCGACCAATTTCCGGCCGTACAAAAAAAACCGGGAAATATACCGCGCGAAACGAAATTCGACGAAATTCATTTAGGCGGTTTATTAACAATTTCCAACCAGATCCCGACCGTATAGGTCGGTCGGGAATCGATTTCATTAAATCGAAAACTGTTCTTCTTCTTCCTCATTTCCTTTCTCTTCTCTTCTTCTTCTTTAGATCTCTTCTATCCTCTCTTGTCGCCGCCGCCGTCCGTCGCTTACCTCCCCTCGCCGCCGCCGTCCAAAGAAGAAGGCAACTTCTCTTCTCTCTTTTCTTCTTCCTCTTCTCTTCCTCTTCTCCCCTCCTTGCTAACTTTTCTCTCTTCTTCTTTAGGTCGCCGCCGCCGCCGCCGTCGCCCACCTCTAGCCATGTAAGCTTTTTTTTTTGTTTTTCCTAATTGATTTTGTTAAATTTATTAGGTTTCTTAGATTTGTTTAATTTGTTAGATTTTAGGTAAGGTTGATTAAATATGAAAGGTTAGAATATAGGTTAGATTGTTGTTAGGTTAATATTGTAGATATTGTGTTTGAATATTTTAGAACAAATTTCTTGAAAAAATTAGGAAAATACTTTTGTGTTAATTTGAAAATAGTTTTAAGTCTTTCACAAGTGATTTTTAATTTTTTTTGTAGAATATTAGAACAATTTTCTGCATTTTACAAGTGATTTTAAATATTTTTACAAGTGATTTTAAATGATTTTTTTCATTTTACATGTGATTTTAAATGTTATAAGTGTTTTTAATTTTTTTAAAAATATTAGTAATTTTTTTGCATTTTACAAGTATTTGAAAATTTTGTATGTTATATAAAACATTTTGAATATTTTGAAATTTTTTAATGTTATATAAAACGTTTTTGGCAAAATAAACAAATTCAGAATTTTCATAATGTTATTTCCGTTATTTGGAAATATTTTTTGTATTTTCTACATTTTTAATAATTCTAACAACTAACAATTTTTTCGTTTTTTTTTCTAGGTCGTACAAGGGTTTCGATAACATTCGCCGCGGTGGTTCGTCTCAAGGCATGCAACCACATCAACATAGCGGTTCGCCATCGGAGACATGTCCAAGACAAAGTCCGAATGTCCCGGAGTCGCACAGTCAAGCTCCTCCAATCATGTCCATCGAGGAGTTAGTCCAACAACCGGGGCGGGACTTGCACATCCGGCTCGATCCACGTCTAATTGGAAGATCGACATGGTAAAATTAATATATATATTTTTTTTAATGTCAAATTGTTTATAAGTTTTCTTTTTTGTAGGTTTGGTATATCGAACAACGGGATTAGCAAGTCCGTTTTGAGGATGTTGCATTCGATGCTCGAGAAACCGTACAAGAAGTTTTCAGATATCCCGTATGAGGAGAAACAAATTTGGTTTAGACAATTTGCGGTAAGTTTTAAATTACTAAATTTTTTAATATATTTTTATGTTTTTTAAATATTTTGATAAGTTTTTATTTCTAATTTCTTAGCAAGAGTTCACATGGCATCACTCCGACATGACCACAGTTGAAATGAAAATTATGAAGGAGGCGCGTACACAGTTCAAGAGAAACATGAACGAATGGAAGCAAAAGTGGAGGAAGGGCCAAGACAAACCGAAAGGCTTGAACCATTCGGTTTGGGAAGACTACAAACCATATTGGCAAAACCCCGCGACAGAGAAAACCTCGAAGACTCCGGTTCGCTCCGGTAAGGGACAGTATGTCCACAACTCCGGTTCGACCAGCTTCCGGACCCGAGAAATACAAATGGTAATCTTTTATTGTTTACATTTTTTTCTATATTTAATTGTTAAATTATTTATTAATACTTAAATTTATTCGTTTTTTTAGACAAATGAGTCCGGAGGTGTGCGTCCGAATCACTTGGAATTGATGAAGACGTGCCACACGAACAAGACAACCGGGGTTATTCAGGATCCCCTCATGAGGGAGATCTACGAGAACGTGACGAAGAAGAAGGATGAGCTGACCCAGTAGTCACAAGCCGACTCCTCCTCTTCCTTCGAGATGTCGCGGGAAGAGGTCAACCATCTCGTTATCAACATAAGTTTTTTTTTTTTTTTTTTCATGTAGTTTTACATTATAAAATTATAATGTTCTAATTTATTTTTAATTTCTATAGGAATTTTTCCTTGATAAAAAAGGGCGGCGTCGCGGGGGTTTGGGTAAGGTCCCGGTTATGGAAGCTGGGGCTTCGGGTTCTCCTTATTTCTCTGAAGATCTCGTCCACCAGAATGAGGAGCTGAAGTCAAAAGTAGCAGCTTTGGAGGTGGCGAAGGTGGACACCGAAACGCAGCTTACCGAGGCAAGATCGGAAATCGCTAGCTTGTCGGAATGGATCAAAGCGAAGTTCTCGGATTTCCCGGGCATGGGAAGGGGAAGAAGGGAAACGGGAACAGGATCGGGAATTTAATTTTAATGTTTTTGTAATTTCGAAACAATTTTATTTTATTTCAAAACAATTATTATATTTTAATTTTAATTTTCATTTTCGAATTATTAATTTAATTTAATTTAAAAACAAAATCATTAATTTAAAGAATTTTTAAAATACTGTTTTTTAATTAACCCGTTGGAAATTTGGTCGGAAATTTACAGGTCGGAAATTATCCCGTCCGGAATTGGTCGGAAATTATCCCGTCCGGAATTGGTCGGAAATTATCCGGTCCGGAATTGGTCGGAAATGATCCGGTCCGGAATTGGTCGGAAATTTGTCCTCGGAATTAAGTCGTAATATCGTCGGTAATTTCCGACGCTTATTACGATCGGGAATTAGTCGGAATTTCGTCCCGTCGGGAATTCCCCGACTATTAATATTCGTCGGAATTGGGTCGGGAAATATGTTGGTCGGAAATTGGTCGGAAATCCATCCGAAAAGCCGTTTTTTACACGGTTTCCCGACCGATATGGCCGTCGAGAATCGGCTGTTCTCTTGTAGTGTAGGGTTCTAAGGTCTCTTGCGGCGGAGTGGGCTTGCCTGCCAATAAAGTACCTCTCCCCATTTATAAGGTTTTGAGGCGGTCTCCTTTCCTTATTTGTCGGAGGTCGGGATATGGAAAGATCCATCTTCCTTCGGAGTTGATAAGGAAATCTTCCATTTTCTTCGGGATTTGGCAAAACGCGATCTTCCTTTATATTCGTAAGCCGAAGAAAGGAAATCTTCCTTTCTTCTCGTGAGGTCGACACCGACTAGGATCAGCCGGGCTTAATGGGTCGAGGTGACGTGGGTATCAGGGTTTAGCGAGCCGAGGTGGGCCTTGGAAGAGTTTGACCGTGCGAGGGCCGAAGTGGACCTAATGGGCCGACGTGGGCAGGTTGAAATAGATCCTTCCAAGTCAACGCATAGAGTTGACTAGTTTAGAGTCGGTTTATGACATGTTTAAGGGGTGTGCTAAACTCACCTCCAACAATTAGCCCTCCCCCAGTTCGGCGAAGTATGAGCGTTCAGTGGAGCTCGGCAAACTTCATGAAGAAAGAGTGAATTCAAAATAAACCGAGTTAAGAGCGGTGCAAGTTATGCTTGAAATCCGAGTTGTCGATGCGAGACAGCGAATTGCAGGGATTTCGAACAGTCTTGTTCCGATCTGCTAGAGTGGATTGGCGAATTGTTGAGATTTTCAATTTGTTTTGAACCCCGAAATTTTGAATCGTTGGATCGGGCAAGTAAATCGCTTTAAAAGATTTTGAATTGTCCGAGTTTAGGAGGTGAATCGATGGGGATTTCAAACCGTTTTGATTCGGGAAATGAATCGTCGTGAATCTTTAAATCCGTCAAATCATGGAACTGAATCGTTGCGATGTCTAATCGGGAAGGTCAACCGCCGAGGATTTTGGGCCGTTAGATCTGCGTGATGGGTTTCTTGTGAGCCGTCGGATTAGCACGGAAGCCGAACAACTCCGATTTAGCGTGTTGGCGACGCTTCAGGATTGACTTTTCTCTATAAATAGTCACCTCTCCCCTTCATTTCCTACTTTCGCTTTCAGAATACTCATGTAGCTCTCCTTTTCGCTCTCCTCTCTCTCCTTATATATTATTTTGTCACTTATTCCGGGCGACTCCACTTCGGTCTGTTTAGGGTCCGAATTCGTTTAAAACGACCTCGCCTTCTGCTTAAATTAACATGGTTAAGAGAATTAGAGCCAAATCCCGCTC
This sequence comes from Eutrema heterophyllum, assembly GCA_002933915.1. Classification (NCBI taxonomy): domain Eukaryota; kingdom Viridiplantae; phylum Streptophyta; class Magnoliopsida; order Brassicales; family Brassicaceae; genus Eutrema; species Eutrema heterophyllum. The sequence goes on along the minus strand of PKMM01047474.1, from coordinate 397,630 downwards.
GAATTCTGATTCTGATGGATGGGATTCAGATCCGGTTATGAGTACTCCTGAGGGTAGTTCGGCTACCCATAGTAGGTCGGCAAGTGAAAAATCCGACTGTCGAGTGCTTGTAGATCAGATGGGTGACGATGGGGCCACCTCGTCTTGGCCAGTGATCAAAGTTCCACATTTGAAGGATCATGACACTGACTCCAACTCGGGTGACGATGAGGACATCGTTCCTTCCAGGTCGGTGAAGAGGAAGAAACGAATTCAAAAGAGGGTAGTCGATCTCACTCCTGACAATGGCTTCGGTGTTCTGAAGTCTTTTTGTACCAATGATACAATAAGAGAAGCTTTGGCTATCGAGGGTGCTCCCGACGACCTCGAGATCCGTGTTCCGGACAAGCTCGAGTGACCCTGGAATGCTCCAGAAGGTTTCTTGTGCGTTTATGAATCTTTCTTTAGAGCTTGTGGTCTTCGATTCTCGCTTCCACACCTCTTGTTGGACTACTGTGATCGCCGAGGTGCGGCGATTACACAGTTAAACTGGTCGTCTGTTTGCAATGCGGTCGGGTTGCTCATCTTGGCGTCCGAGAGTGGAGTCGACATGACTGTCGACTTCTTTGAATACTTGACTGCGGTTAATATTAACCAGCAAAGGCCGGGCTACTTCAGTGCCAACATGAAGTCGGTTCTTAATATCGTCTCCGGAAATAAGACTAGTAAAGTGGGCGACTGGCAACGATACTACTTCTCCGTGCGGATAGACGAATTGTCAGTGGGGCATTTTACTGGAACGATACACACCGAATGGGCCGACGAGATCAATAGATTTTTATTTGTTTTGAATCTATTTGAATCCATTTCTAACTTGTCCTAATTTTGTTGTTGTTTTTTGGCATGTCGACATTCCAAAACGAAAGAGCTCGTTAGTAGTTACTCCGAGAAGGTAGAGAAGCTCAAGGAGTTAAGTCACCGTACGTGGCCGAAAGTTATCTACAAGGCTCGTATTCAGAAATACCTAGCTCGTATCAACGCATGTCGGTGTTATTGTTATTTTTTTTATTTTCGCGTTCTTTTCTCATCGAGTCGCTGATGAATCAGTGTCTATCTTCGGTGTTGTGATGGCTCCTACCGATATGGGACGGCTCAATCTTGGAGGTCTCCCGGATTACACGGAAGACCTGAGAAAATTGTTGCCGCCTATCGTCGGATCGAGGACGGGATCCGCAGATACTACTCTGGTAGCTCGGGGCAAGCTCGGCCGGGAGAGAAGATTGCCGAGGTTGACAAAGATGTTGGGGCCGAGAAAGCTACCGAGGTCGCTTCGATGAGTCGGGCCGAAACTCAGTCTTACCAGAAAAGAAAACTCTCGAGGTCGGGTCCCAAACTCCTTTGACTATTGAATGGGACCTCAAGGCGTTGAAGAAGAAGGAGGCGGCTACGAAGGGGGGGCTGTTTCGGATCATACTGAAGAAGGTCGTTGGGGAGGTGAAGGCTGTTGAAGCCAAGAAAGGCGCTTTGACGAAGAAGGGTGTCGAGATCGGGAAAAAGGCCGATGAGGCTAAAAAAGCGGCCAAGGCTAAGGAAGCTGCCGAGGCGAAGACTGTCGAGGCTGAAAAGGCTACCGAGGTGAAGAAAACTACCGAGACCAAGAAGGCCGTTGATGCGAAAAAGAGGAAGGCTACTGAGTTAGCCGAAAGGAGGGCTGGCGAGTCAGCTAAGAAGAAAGGTGTTACTCCTTCCAAACGGAAAGAGAGTGAGGCCGTCGAATCGGCTGAAAAAGCTAAACTTTTCGAGTCTCGGGGGAGCGAGGGTTTTGCCCGGGACAAGGAGCGTAGCAATGTTCTGCCCGAGTCAGCGAATGAGGTCAGTTCGCCGGCCACCAAAGATCGGATTCGTCCTTTGACTTCGGTTCCAAGTGAGGGGCGCACTAATAGAGGTCTCCTGAGGATACTGGCCTTACTGAAGCCGAGGTCTCAAAAAGGGGGCACACTAATGAGTTCGATCATAGCTGGTCGTACGAGAGTATAAGACGAGGGATGTTCCCTTTGTGAACAATGAGCAGGAATGCTCCGAGATGTATCGGCGGATTCGGGGTTCTTCAGTCAATTTCTCCAAGTTTGATAACTCTTCCGATGAGAAGAGCTATCGTGAGATCACTCATGCAGCAGTGCGGGTAAGTTCTGATATCGTTGTTCACTTCGCATATTTGGTATGTGGCATTTTGTTTATCTAACTTTGCTCGTTTCTGCCAGACGGCGGCATGTACCAACCGACTTGTTGGGCGGCTGAATCGTACGCTGAAAAGGGTCGAGCAGGAGAGAGACGAGTTGCGGGAGAAGTGGGATGCCGCCGGAGAAATGGCGAAAGAGCTGGATGAGACTCGGACGGATTTGAAGGCTACGAGGGTTGAGCTGGTAGCCGAGAAAAAGAGAGCCGACGAGTCCGAGGACAAGTCTCAAGACGTCGCCTGGCGTATTGCTGACCTGGATGCTAGAATTGTCAAGTTAGAGAACTCTAATGACGATCTACTGGCTATGAAGGCCGAGCTCGAGAAGGAGATGAGTGAAGCAAGGAAGGAACACGAGGAGAAGTTCCGACGGGAGCAGGCCCGGCTTCAAAAGGCGCGTGACGACAAAGCCCGCAAAGCGCTAATTCACCTGGCTGCCGATTACCAGATTCAGATTCAAAAGGTGAAAGAATATTTTGCTGACCAAGAGCGGACCAAGGAGAGCATGATGAAGCTCGTCCAGGATCGTGGGGTCCTGAACTGCATGAAGGTTTATAAGGCGAGCGGCATTCCAATCCTGGATGAACGGATTAGCGAAATTGAAAAGGAGGAGAAGGCCTGGACCGAATTGGTGATGTCGTTCGATGTGGTCACTCCCGCGGACTGCAACTTAGAGGTGACTGGCTTTGCTGAGAAAGACCCAAGGGGTCCGACTCTTTCTTTTAAGGATCCTCCTGCTGGTGATGATGCGCAAGATCAAGAGGTCGTCCAATCTTCGGGGAATGTTCCGAATACATAGGATCATGGTTCGATTCCCAAGGTGCTCCCGTCTGTGATCGATGGGGCCCAAGGTCAGGTTCAGAATTCGTAGGATCCTTTGAATCCCTTAGAGTTCGGAGTTTGCGCTGAATGACCAGATGTTGGACTTGCTTTATTTGTATTTCTTTTGTCATGTTTCTTCCTGTCTTTTTTTTGTAAAGACTTTGCTGCTCCGTTCCGTTTTAGGAGTGCCGTATTAATGGAACGTCTTTTGTTTACTCTGTGCGTATTCATTAAGTTTCTTATTTGCCTAAGTTGGCGTTGAACTTGATTTGAGGTTGTCAGAAGTTGTTTTTGGCTTGATTAACTTGTCTGAGAATTATCGTCTAATGCGTGCTTGAAAGGGTATTTGATGTCTTGATATCGAGTTGGAAAATTAGGGCCGAAGGCTAGGTTCGGTTTAGCTGCGAGTACGAGACTGATCTCGGTTCTAAGTTTTGTGTGTGAGACTGGGCTCGACTTACCACGTTTAATACTTCTGTATCGAATATGCGAGGTGAGCTCGGCTTAATCTGTTCGTTCGACTTAGAACTCCATGCGGGACTGGCCCCGACTTTTAAGTCGACGAGCTAAGTTTTTTAGGCTTAAGCATCGAAGACGTGGATTATTCACCACTGCATCCATGGGGAATGCTTTTGTGAGACGGATCTCGGCTTTTTAGTTCAACGATTTCAGTTTTAGCTACATATCGCCGGAGTGGATTATTTCACCACGACATTCATGGGGAACGCGAATGAGGATCGAACGCCTGGCCAGGACGTCTGATAACACCGTATTTTACATCTTTTTAAGGTTTAGTTTAATAGGTTTTTAGTTCCACTTTGTATAGTTTTGGGATCTTTTCATGCATTTGAGTCTCATTTTGTTTTAACTTGCATTTTAGAAGTCCTAGAGAGTTTTGTGTTGTTTTTGGTTTGCTGGAGCATTTTTTAGGTATTTAGGAGTGCTTGGAGCAGCTTGGATCAGCTTGGATCAAAGGAGACACTTGGAGTTCGAAAGAAGATTGAAAGAGGAGCAAAATGAGCAAAATACACGTCCGATCGGTTTCAAAACCGATCACTGAAACCAATCAAGATTTCCTAATGTGCCTGAAAGATCCAACCAAATGAACACCTTTCCCTTTGAGTTAGATTGGGATCTCTTAATGAATGTTATGCTAAATTGAGTTAGCTTTCTACTGGAAGTGGTTCCATGTCATTCGCATCAGCGGTTCAAGAGATACGTTTGATTTACTGAAGACATGTCATTACCAGAAAACGCAGCGGCAATCCGAAGCAGCTCAAAGATCATGTCGGATAGAAGCCTTCCCATACCCAGTTTAATCTCAATTTTGGACACAAGAGAGAAAATTGAGTTAGCTTCGCGTGACCATTGAATTCGTGTCATTCAGGGCTGTGGTTCAAGAGTTATGGGCGATATAATGAAGACCTGTCAAGCCAAAATCGTCAAACCGATCGCCAAGGTGGATGGCAGAATTTTAACAGGTGAGATCGGTTTCAAACCGATCCCCCAAACCGATGCCGTCTGTTTTAGTGTCCCTTTTTGTATTTAAGTCATTTTTACTCATTAAAAACAAAAAAAAATCTTCTTTCCCCAAACGAAAAGTCTCTCTTGGGAGAGCTCAAGAACACCTCATGGTGTTCTTGAATGGATCTTCATGAATATTTCACATGAGGGAAGATTTCTTCACTTTTATTTCATATTATATCTATTTGATTCTTCTTCTTTCTTTTCTATGATTTACTTTTGTGATTCTTGTTGTTTTGTGAGTTGACTTTTCTGTGTTCTTCATGTTCTTAGTGTTCTTGTGAATAGCTTTTTGTTGGATCATGATTATGCTTGATTTGGATGGTTTGATGATTGCTTGTTGATGATTAGGCTTAGATAGTCATTTGTTCACATGTTTAGAAGCGATCTTAATGCTAGAGTTGAATTAGCTACTCAATTTCTAAATCATGGTCAATTTACACTCGAGAGAGGTTTGGTAGATTGTATAGAAGATTTCTAAACGTGCTTTTCATTCTTAACCGATAGCCATCGTGATTAAGGTGAATTGTTGGCTTAAAAGGGACTTGCGTTTTATGCTTGTTGATAATTTGGTTGCAATTGAGAGATTAGTTCATTCAAATTATCAATAAAAGGCTTAGCATCACGAGAGTGAGTTAAGCTATTTGTGTGTTCCTTGCCAAAGAATGAATTTGCATTGAATGTTTATGCATCATTAGTAAATTGTCTTGATGGTTAGATGATGGTGATTTAGGATGATCTTGTATAATTCTTTCACTTAGGTTCTTAGGTTGATTCTTAATGCTAGATTAGACATGATAAACCGAAGTTTAGAACTGCACCTAGATTAGGTAGTTCTAGTTTGGCGTGACAAACCGAGCTAGAAGTACACCCTAGGATTTTTGGTCTCATCCCATGCATTAGTGATAGATTCGAGTAAACGGTGTTAGTGCTAGATTAGGTTTGTTCATTCGAGTCTTGAACTTAGGCATTTCACACCCGAGAGGAGTTAGATGAATTGCATGAACCGAACATTTTGTGAGCTTTACATATCATGCACAATTGGCCATTGTAGTCTAGTGTGTTTAGTAAACTAAATGGACTTGTGATTAATGCTCATCGATTATCTTTGACTGCAAACGAGAGTTTAGCTTAATCGGGTAATCGATGAAGAGATTGATACCACGAGAGTGGATTAGTCTAATGTTTGTGTTCCATGTTCTAAGATAGCGATTAATGCTTCCGAATCACTCATTGTTTAATTGTTAATCACTCATTGTTTTATTTTCTTTCTTTTATTTTCTTTCTTGCATCTTTCTTCTTTCTTTTTGTATAGAACATAAAAACGTTTTTGCTCTAGCTTAGTTTGTTTCTCGTATCTTTAGTGTGTAATCTTTATTCTTTGTGGGATCGATCCTAAAGTGCTACATCGACATACCGTTATGATTGCGGTAGTGTGCACATTAGGTTAATTGGTGCGGGTAAAAACACGCGAAATCAACGTCGACGTTGAAGTGATGGCAAGTGTGTTATTCGTATTGAGCCGGTTCAAGCAGCTCGTCAGTTGCTTGAGCCGATGCTAACGAGTGAAGTGGGAGATCGGAGCTCGTTTATAGGAAGCTTTGAAAAAGTGTGAGTTTAAAGGGGGCTCGGAGAAAGTGTAGACTTCGAAGTTCGATGAACTACGGGAGTTCGTGAGAGAAATGACTTGGTCAAAATAAAAATCTATTAGATTCATAGCTGAACCCTGCGACGGGCTGCTTATGTACCCTTGGAATAGGGATCAAGCCATTCGTAGTTCATTTTACATAAGTGAAGAGTAGCCGAGTCGTAGTTCATAAGTGAAGAGTAGTCGAGTCGTAGCCATTCGTAGTTCATTTTTTTGCATAGGCGCTATTGCCGATATAGTAATAACTAATATTATTACCGATGTGCTGCGCTAGTAGCCTTGCTATCCGGTTTGGCGTAGCTCGTCATTGATGGTGAAGTGATCTTTAGCTGAAAAGTCTTTTTCTCAGACGTGCCTTTTTCGATTTCCTCTTGGTTTCTTCGGATGAGGTTTCATTGTTGCGGTGAGTTTCCGAGTTAGAGTGTATTTCTTCTTCACTTTGGAGTGGGGTGGCACGGTAAGAGGTATCCTTGGCGACGTTGGCGAAGGAGATGCGCTGATTCGGCCAATCCATCACGGCGCCGACAGTGGCCAAGAAGGGCCATCCAAGGATTATCGGTGTAGGATAGATTCTTTTCGCTTCAAAGACGTAGAAGTCGACTAGGGCTATGCAATCTCCGACTCGAACAAGTACGTTGCGAGCAACTCCTTTTGGCGTTACGCAAGATTCGTCGGCCATCCTGATTCTTGTTTGGGTAGGGTGGATATGTTCTATGCCGAGATCTTTGACAATCGTTCTTGAGATGACATTCAAGCAGGCCTTCGAGTCGCAGAGGACATCGGTAAGTTCGACTCCTTGGATATGGCAATGGATGAGGAATTGTCCTCGATCTCGGACTTTATGGAGTGTTCGAGCTTGTCTTTTATTCCAAGCGAGCATGAAGAGTTTCTTTATTTCCACCATGGATTCTTTGCTTTTGCAGAAGAAACATATGAGCCTATATTCCATGAGTGCTCTTTCAAATGTGATGCCTTGGGGGAGGTTGCGAACTTCTCGATTGAATTCTTCGAGGTCATCTTCGCTTATTCTCTCATGAGACCGGTGATGTTTATCTAGCTCGCCAGGGGCTAGTTCGAAGATCGAATGGGACCTGATGGGAAGGTCTGCGATGTAATAACGGTATTCAGTGGAGACGTAAGGTTTGTCGACATCCAATTATGTCTGCCTGGTCAAGGGATGGCTCCCGATCTCCACCGGATTGAGGGTTCTTTCGATCTTATCTCTTTTCGAAGTTGAGGTTAATCTTTTGCGCTTTGGGCGTCGCGGGGCACACGACATTTCTTCCTTGGATATGAACTCCAAAGTTTGGTGCAAAGATTCTTTGATTGTCAAGGGGACGTTTGATGAGATATCTTCTTTGAACTCTGATTTGTACCGCAGCGCGTTTGTCAACGCGGCAATGATGATTTTGTCGCGTACTCCTTTGAATTCTGACGCTACTTCTTGAAACAGTTTCAGAAAGTGTTGTAAGGTTTCAGTCGGTTCTTGAATAAGAGACCACAAGTCATCATCTGGAGCGCCTCGTCTCTTTCCACGAGCAACGTGACCTGAGATACGGCCTTTGTAGTCTCGATTGCTTCTTTCGGCGATAGACATGTCGTTTCCGCCAAAGTAAGATCTCGTGCGATTGCTGGCTCGAAGAGTTCTCATTTCGTCTGTTTCGGTTATCCGGGCTCGGCTTATCGGTTTGTCGTGTTTCGTCTCTTCTTTGATTATAAAGTCCGAGGCTCGGTGCACAGCTTCCTGGATCGTTTGAGGTGGGTTTAGTGCGATCTCGTCTCAAAAGTCCGTCCTGATCCAGAGTGCCCTTTTCAACACCGCGATCACAACTCGGTCGCTCGCGCCTTCCGCCTTTGATACTGCGGCTTTGAATCTTTTCATGAAATTTCGTAATGCCTCCATCGGCGCTTGCGCTACCTCCCACAGATCGTCGTCGGGTTTCCTTCTTCCCCTGACACGTCTCCGATTTTATTTTCTTCTGGGCTTGGGGTGGATTCTTCGTCCCATAAACGTTTGCAAGCATGGCACCTTTCGTTGCTGCTTTTCCTGGCGATGATAGCCGTACTGCATTCGCCGAGGTGGAGTTGGTTTCGATTCGTCTTTTCTGACCTACCCCAACGATCTCGAGTATTCTCCCCTTGGTTGAGAAGTCGGGCTTGTTCCGATTGGGGGAGATCTTTCGAGGTTCCTACTTGCTCTGACACCGAGGATAACTTATCTTGCGAGAGAGGATCCGGTGTTCGGTATCTTTTTTTAGAGTTTTCTCCGAGGTCGGGTTCTTCCGTCTCGCGATTGGAGCGAGGTGAACCTTTGGTCGGTTGCGATTTTGGCATCCGATCTTTGAGCTCGTTGCTTGTATTTCCAAATTGTCGATCTCGTGCGAGATCATTGAGCTGATGCGGATGGTTCCGGATCGCTGTTGCCAAGTTGGCGTTGTTTCCCACGGGGCCGAGAGTAGGCGGTGGAGGGAGATCTTGCGGCTTGGGATGCCGGCTTTTCCAGAGAGGGGAATGGTTTTCCGCCGGTTATTGCGGAGTTGGGTTCCTTTGAAGCTTGGCTAGGCGAGAGTTGAAGGCAGCTTGAGCTATCCTGAGCTTGTTGAACTGGATATTGCTCTCGTGAGATACTTCGTATATTTCTTCGAGTAGCGTTTGGTAAAGAGCCAACACATCTCCTTGTGGGATCAGAACTCTTGGCGGACTGTTATAGAGAGGTGGTGGTGGTGGCAGTACGGTATTCGTGTTAACGGGGAGTCCTTCATTTGAATCTTCGGGATCGTCCCTGAGGGGAGATCGATCGACTGGTGTTCCTGACATTGCCGAGACGCTTTGCGTGATGAGATCTCCTAGTCCCCACAGACGGCGCCAATTAGTGAAACCGGTTCGGACACAACAAAGTAAAGAACAAGAGGGATCGATAAATATCGTATTATTAGCTAATCTCGGCGAGTACACAGAGTTTTTAGTGATCAAAGGCAAGAAACTAAGAAAGCAAGCTAGAAGTCCCGAAGTTAGGGTTCTAAGGTCTCTTGCGGCGGAGTGGGCGTGCCTGCCAATGAAGTAGCTCTCCCCATTTATAAGGTTTTGAGGCGGTCTCCTTTCCTTATTTGTCGGAGGTCGGGATATGGAAAGATCCATCTTCCTTCATAGTTGATAAGAAAATCTTCCATTTTCTTCGGGATTTGTCAAAAGGCGATCTTCCTTTATATTCGTAAGCAGAGAATATGATAAGATGCATCATACCTATTACCGTAAGAAGAAGTCGAAGAAAGGAGATGCAGAGAAAATCGATAGAGGAATCTAAAGAAAGTCACAGCTGAGCTGGAATAAGTCAACAAGAAGGAGAAGACTCTTATTACTTTGGAGGGTTTACAGTTACAAACAATAAGAGAGAAGAATGTCGTATAAATAGATTCTTCTCTTGTTTACTTTCCTCTTATGCGATTTATGAACAAACTGAACCAGAGCGATATGAGCTTGGTAAAGATCGTCATGAGATCTTAGATCCAAATCGATATGAGATTGGGATCCTCTTTGTTTGTAATTGTCGTTCTCTGTCAATAAATGTATTCCTCATTTATCTTTGTATCGTTACTCTATCATTGGTGCAGTGAGCGGGGATCGACACAACGCGACGATGAAGCGGGCTGTTTTTCCAAATTGTTCGTAATTTGAGGATGAATTGGATGGTCCGGATACTGCAGTGAAGGATCGCTTGATTTTTTTGGATGGAAAATTCCAGCGATTTTGTACGAAATCGACCGAAGCGGAATCGCATATGTTGGCAATGGATGAAAATTTAAATTCATTGATGAAGATGATGACGAGCATGATGTCACAGAATAATAACGGCGGATCTTCTCATTCTGATAGACCGGACACATCCCAAAATCATTTCCCGGTAAATCCTTCTAATCTGGAACAACATCGGGAAGAACAACCGCTAGGTTATTGATCTGGGAATTTGAATATTGCAAACAAGGAGAGTATGCTAAGAAAAATCGAGATGCCGACGTTCGATGGTAGACAACAATATGATTGGATTGTAGATGTGGAAATTTTTTAACATTGGCCGATACAACGATGACGAGAAATTGGATTTAGTGTCGTTGTGTCTCGATGGCAAGGTGAAGAAGTGGTTTGCTTGGGTAATTCGTCGTGGTGGATTTCGTGATTGGGAAGAGTTTAAACAGAAGCTTGTGATCCGTTTTGGTGAGTCAATTGACGAAGAACCAGAAACCAAATTATTCTCAATTCAACAGAAAGGAACCGTAGATGAATATGTCTTGGAATTTGAAGAACTGTCTGCTCAAGTTTCTGGTTTGGGGGGATAAACACTTGGAGAAAATTTTCTATATTGGACTGACTCAAGAAATGAAAGAAGTGATTAAAATGAAGGAACCAAAAGGACTACAAAATCAGATTGCGGCCATTCTAAGGGCATCTCCAAAGGCAACCTCAAATTTTCAAATATGAGGTTTTGTTCACTCCAATAGCAACCTTAAAACCTCAAATTTTGAGGTTTTGAATAATGAAACCGCATATTCAAAACAATTTTGAGGTTTTAAACCTTAAATTTGAGGTTTTCAATTTTTTATTTGCATTTTAATCCTTATAATTATATATTTCATAAATAGTCATTTTATTTTTTTATGTTTATCATTTTAATCCAAACTATTTTATACCTCATGAATATTTTACATTTATCTTTATAAATTTTATGTTTGCATATAAAATTAAATTAAAAAACTGAAATTAAAAATACCAATATAAAAGAAATATTACATATCATAAAAAAACAAGTATTACACAACACCAATATTACATTTAGCAAGTTTAATACAAAATAGAGTAGTATGAAAACTTAAATATTACACATATGAAAATAGTATAACAATACTAATATTCAGGTAAGTTTGATCCCGAACCTCCAAGATCTCCAAAATATTGTCCAAAATTTGGTACAACCGGAGGTGATGCTTGTTCTTGAGTTTTTTTTTGTATGATTCTTACTTGTTCAAACCGAATAAACTCACGGGTATTACTATCAATGATAGAGTCTAAATTTGTTAACAGTAATTTATTTTCCTCCTGCATTTCTTTTAGGGCTAATTTTTTTGCTTGATTTTGCATGCGTAATTGAGCAATCTCCACACTTTTGCCCATTTTTGATGCACTTTCTTTTAAGAAATTAAAGAGTTGATCGTTTGATGAAACAAAAGTATCAACAGATGAATTATTACCTTCAGCAATCTTCCTTATGAGTTTTGCTTTCTTTGATCCTATCGGACGTTGTGATGAATTTGACCCACCATCATCGCTACTTAAATTGATTGAAAATGAAGTCACGCCTTGAGATTGTGATGTCGGTGAGCCAGCAATAACGCTTTCAGTATTTGGAGTATTTGGAATACCGATGTTGACATTGTCGGTAAACTTTGGGGTATCCTTCATCAAAGCCCATACGTGGTCAAATTTAAAACCTTTTTCAGTTTTGGATCTTGAACCATCAATTTCTTGGCTTTTTCCATTTGTAGAGTGTTTGAAACATAAATTTTGTTAAAATATTTAAACAAATATCATATATAAAATAGAGTAGAAAAACAAATTGTACTTACGATGTCATATTCGGTTGCCCCACTTGGATGCATATTCTCCACTTGGGTGATGCAGCTCTTCAAATTTCTGACCGAATAAATAATAGTATTCATCTTACCCTGAAAGATCTATCGCTTCTAATTTCCCAGCCCATATTTTTTTTTTCATTGTAACTATTTTGTATCTTTACCTATAATTTCTCCAAAGATTGGTTATTGCTAGTAATTAGGTCTTGTGATATTTCTAGATAGATACGACATAATAACTCATCTTCATGTTGATTGAATGATGAACCTCTACTTTTTTCCATATTTTTTATGAGAAGAAAGAGTTGGTGGAGTTGTGAGTTTTCCATTGGTTCAAGTATATTATTTATACACAATGATGGATGGATAAGATTTCAAATGAATGGCCAAAAATGAATTTTGTAGATTTTTTACAAAGATGGATATGATTTTAATCCAACGGTTGATGATGAGTGAGATCTAATGAAAGGTGTAGATTAGTTTTTCAAGATTTTCTTATCTCATTTTGTGGATAAATTCGATAGGATTTTAATGAATGGTATAGATTAATTCTCAAGATTTTCTTATCTCATATGGTGGACAAGTTGGATATGTTGGATATAGAGGATATGATTTTAATCCCACGGTTGTTGATAATTGAAATCTAATGAATGGTGTACATTAATTTGTCAAGATTTTCTTTATCTTTTTAAATTATAAAATTTATATCTATAAAAGCACACACATAGATGTTAGAAATACATCACAATAT